>JAWLRI010000217.1:5218951-5320866 GCA_034781795.1 Crypturellus tataupa | reverse complement strand
CGCAGCTGCCCTCCGCGGCGGCGGCTCCTCGGGGCGCGCTGGAGCCGCCTGGCGTGAGGGGCCAGCGCGGCTGCGCGTGGATGGGGATCCCGTCCCGTCCCCAGGGACCGGGGAGCTCTTCCCCCCGGGGATCCCGCTCCTCCCGACCACCCGTTACTCTGAGAGCGGCTTCTGCCTTGGCGATTCCCGCCAGTCTGGCGAAGAGCAGCGTCCAGCGCTGCCTCGTGTGAGGGAGTCTCGTCAGGGAGGTGAAAGCAGAGCTGCTGCGGGCAGGTGGCAGCGCCGGCAGCGGCATTTCCTGCGATGTGAACTTCTCAGGGCAGGAGATGAGGGGTTTTTTAGATAGAGAGGAGCCTTGGCCAGCCACGTCAAAACAAATACTTGTGATGTTTTAATTACTTGATTATTAAAGTAATTCCTTCACTACATACAGTCACAAACCTCTTACACGTCCTTCCCTACTAACAGTCACAAATGTTTCTTGCTGACTGGAACTGACTTATTCCCACTTTTCCATGGAGAGGTGCCTTTGTAGCACGGAAATTCCAAAAGCACAAGTCTTCCATTAGGATTACTTATTAAACAAGCACATTGGTATCCCCTACTAATATTTTTGTGACTCCTCTCATACATCAGGGAAAGCATGAGGAAGGGGTCTACTTTATAAATGGTTTGAGAAGTCAAAATCAAAGAGCACAGCTAGTCTAAACTATATTTTTAATGCAAATCTAGTGATAAAAAGCAGTAATAAATAATTGATCTTAGAATGGTGTGGGGGAACATAAGGAGAAATAGGTAATCCAAGAAAAGGCCAGATATGAGCAGAGTTTCGTACCTTCTCTTTCCCTCTTAATTTGGGCGGTGAGGATGTGCTTTCCTGAGAATATGGTTACAAATAAGCCCTGGCAAAACATGCTTTATAAATGATGGGCTAAACTGACCACTGGATGGCCCCAGGTGTGTGTGTATGTAGTGAGCAAGGGCAGGAGGGTCTGATCCTTGCAAAACTCAGATGGGAAGGAAAGGCTTCAGGAGTGCAGGTCTCATTCATTGCTGGCAGTGAAAACAGTGTGAGTGTTGACAATTTTGTTGACCCTGACTACACATATGGTGTTCGTGCTTTATACTGATGTGATCCTTTGTTTTCTGTCATGATATGTACCAAGTTCATCTTGCGTTCAATTGAAGGGCAGCTGTTCAAATGGCCTCAGAAGGGCAAAGTGAGAATACAGAGCGCCTGCTGGAGCCTCATACATCTCCTATTCAGAATGACATAGCGTTTCAGTGGGGAGCCATTCTCGCTGCAGTGAAAGATCAGCTCCCATCTCTGGACTCTGACAGTTCCACAGTAAGCGCTTCTTTCACAAGTCTTTAAAAAAATCTCTCAAAAGCAAGAGAAACTCACCTTCTTAGCCAGACCTTTCTGAATAGCTAGCACAGTATCCTTGATACTCCTTTTTTGTTCCTAGTGCTATTGCAGTGACCATTAATCATCAGACTTTTGCATTAGCAGTAATTGCCAGGATGTAATTGGTACCTACCTCATCTTGTGCAATATTTGAAACCTAAAAATGGGACTGAATTTCTAACCTGAAGTTCTCTGTTCAGAGGACAGCAACAATTTGGTGGCAATAATACAAGTGTATACATCTCTAGTCTGAGATACCAGTTCTCATAGTGTCTTTCCTGAGGTGATTGTGTGTCTCAAGAGGTGACTGTTAGGGGCATTTTGTCCAAACCAGATTATTCTGTTAGTTTTCAAACACATTAATTCCTTGAAGAAAATACTTGTGAACACTTAAGGATAATACTGTTATAACTTAGTGTAATCCTTTGTCATACAAAATGAATCCAGTGACCAGTGACAGGAATGGAAATTTCATCTTGGGCTTTAAGTAGCTGTCATCAAAAGCAATGTGATGGAATGGGTAAAAAATTGATACGGCTTCCATGACTTGGTCTCTGTTTCTGACTCTGTTAGTAAACTGTTGGACAAATCATATTACCTCATGGTTTCTCAGTTCCTTTCTGCCTACATCCTGATTTAGTTATTTAAAGCAAGCATAGCATTTTAGTGTGTGTCTTTACAGTGCACATTAAGGCCCTAGAGTCAGGAACAAGTTCTAGGCATTCTTGTTGCATGAGTATACGGTAATGTTATGACAGAAGCATAACTTTGTACTTTGGTGCTAAGAACCAACTTGTAAATCACATTTAATGTGATTTGTTTGTTTGTTTTAACTTAAATAAATGATCTCCACATTTTCTTTGTTTTTATTACCTATTAAGCACATTTCCTGCTGGAGGAGCTGAGGCAGTCTATTTGGCACTTACATGCTACCCTTAATTTGCATTCAAAAGAGCTGATTGTATAATCCCTTCTTGCTTAATATAAAACAGTAGCTTGCTGAGACTGTGGTTTCAGTGCTAAACTTTTGTCCGAGTGGCTTCTGCTCATGTCAAGATACATTTATGCATCTGAGATCTGTAATCTCAATGGGTTGTGATCCTGTTTTTGGAAATGGCAGTAGCCAACAGTATTTTAAATCCTAAGGATATTTAGGTAAAGCTGATATGCATCTTTTTAAGAGAAAAACATTTCTGCTGCAGTTTCCTCCATGGTAAGAAAAACTAATTACCCTAGACAATGAGAATTCTCCACAGTGCGAGTTACTGAAGGTGTCACATTGCAAAACAAAGGGACAAACAGGAAACCTGGGTCCTGACTGTCTGCTAAGGAGGTACTTAATTTGGTGTCTGTAAAAATTAAGCTCATACCTATTCTCAAGCAAATCTCAAATCTATTTTATGTTCAGGAAAGAGATTTTCAATTCCATTTAAAATCTGTCCACAGCAGGTGGATACTACTTTCCGCTCTGAATCGTAAATGAGGCAGTGGAGTGCTTGATTGGCAGATGCATGGGATTATTTGGGAGTTAGAGGACGTGCCCACTCTTGTCCTTATTTAGCTCAGGGGGATGTTAGTCATCAACCTCCATGGTAATTTAGGGTGTTTTTGTAGCTTTCACTAATGTAGCTTCCTCAAATGTTAGGCCACTGTAATGACAGCTTAGGTTGCTGAATCTTGTAGTATCAGACTGTAGAGTGAAGATGTGACAAAGAATATTCTAGTCTTGAACTTTAGTGAAGTGGTGAAAGGATAAAATTTGTCACTGCAAAACAGATACTTAGTTGGGGGTTAGGGTCTCTCATTTAATTTTTCTCTTTTTTTTTTTTTTGTTGGCAGTCTGATTGTGAGAGCGATGGGGAGCTTTTCATCTTCCAACGAAAACATCCAAACTTAATTCCTGACCTGTCAGAAGAACTGATGGATTTTTCCTGGGAAGACTCACATATGCAGGTTGTTGATCAGTCTACGCAGACTGTACTGCTGTTAACCCCACTTTTTTATTGTCTACAGTGTGGTTGTGAATAGTTACACCTTTAGTGTAGTTATTTGATGGATTTTTTTTGTCATATAAGAGCACAGTCACCAGTATTTCTTTGCACCGTGGTTTACACCTTTCTTTATATAGTTCCTCCTTGAAACTTTCTCTGCTCAGGAAACTTAGGTGTTTTTTCCTTTGTTCCATCTTCTTGAAATTTCTATTATTGTCCTTCTACTCTTTTTTTTTTTTCTTTTTACACAAGACCTATAGCATTCCTTAGTCCCTAGTGTTATGGATCCCATCTCTCCCTCTCTAAAATCCTAACCTTCATTTTACTCGTTATCCTGTCTCTCAAGATATCTTGTAGTGTCTTCTAAATTTAACAAAACTTATTTTGAATAATATACACATCAAAGCTGGGGAGATACTGGTTGCTGTGTAATCATAAGTGCCCAGTGAGAAACAATAGCAAACTGCTAGTCAGAAAGAACGTTCAAGTATTTATGGGCTGGTGATTGCACCAAAATTTTAAGGAAGAAGATTCTGCTCACTGAGTCTATGGTCCTTTCTGTAATAAACTCCCTGCCTGCAGCTCAGTTGCTGAACTTTGGTACCCTCAGGCCCAGAAGGCTCTGTGAAGCCACCAAGCATCCACGCATTAACAGTAATGCTGCACAATGGCTTCTAAACCTTTCAGGGTGTGAAATAATTTGAACCACTACTTTACGCAGCTAGAAAATGTATGTTTAGGACAGTGGAGAAGAAAGAGGACTAGGATGAAGTTAATCCCTTGTACAACTCTTCTGATTACGTTATAGTCATCATAGTAATAGTCATCATAGGAAGCTTGAAGAGAAGCTTTCTGACTGTTATTTCATCATGGTGAATACTAGCTTCCTCTGCCACTTTTCTGTTTTGTTTATCTTGGTGTAAGACAGTCAAATTAATTTCAAGGATATTATTATTTTCTGAAGTTTCAGGCTTTACAAAGTAAACAGTGTTACTGTTTTCCATGGCAAAACATGCTGTATGCTGCTACCAAATGGTGCCTGAGTTGGAACTGCTGTCTGCCAGTCACTTTCTTTTGGCTTACTGTCCACGTCTGTAGCTTTGTAGTGGAGATGTGACCTTCTGCATGTGTATTTTCTCTACCTGTAGCAAATACAAGAAACAGCAAGACATCCATGGAAGATATGGAATGAAGACCTGGAAAGTTTTGGCTTGCAGAAAGAAACAGGTGGTGTTGAAGTCATTGCAAAAAAACACATGCAAGTGATTAAAGATGAGACTTCCAATCTTACCAGCCGTACTGAGGAAATTCCAGGGCCAAAAAGAACTGTTCTTGAAGAATCTCTTGCAGATTCCACAGATCAATTTGAAGAGAAAGAACAAGACAGGAGACAAGGTGGGGAGGCAGAGGATTTTTGGCCTAATACAGTGTTGTCTGTATTGCCGAGCAATAAAAAAGAGAGGAGAAAGCTGATAGAATCAAAAATACTCTCTAAAGTATTTCTGGAGCCATCACCAAGCCACACAGAGCTAAAAGTGGAGCCAGTCTTGGAGGTCACTAGTGGCGTTACAGAACAAATCAATAAAGAAGAAACTTCCTCAGATGAACATCCTCGAGAACTAATCCGTTTGTCATTGAAGGTAAGTGGACCTAACAGATGATTTCAGGAGGTGATGTTCAGTTGGAAGGGGGAGCAAACAACCAAATACTGAATTCTGTACACATCACAGCATTCATATTCATATGTTCATATTCAGGAAAGCCAACCACAAAATCTGTCCTTGGGAAGACGTCAATGGTTTCTGTTCACAGTCAGATTTTTAGTTAAAACAGTGAGGACTGTGACCTTCCAGCATCTTGCCATTTCTTCCTTCATACTGCAGTAATGCTAGGAGTGAGAAAACACAGCAGTTGGAGTTGTTCTGAAATCCAGGTTATATGACAGTTTGATATTATTAGTAGTAGTAGTATTAAAATAGTAAGTACAGTTTTAAAAATAAGCTAAGTACTAATTGCACTGTAATTAGAGCAAATTGTATGTTGTGCTTCAGGTTGTTAGCTAAAAGCTGTCTTTTATGAAAACAGCACCTGTACTGAACTGTGAGTTGGTTCTCATGATAGTACACTCGCTTGTCTGTCACTAATTACTCTTTCCAAACCAATACATCTAAATGATATTGCTGATCAAGATTAGTTTCATGTCAGTGTAGGAGATTTCAGCTTGTGGCTATCATTACGCTTTATCTTTCTTCAGCTGCAGACTACAATGTTAGAGTAGACTTAATCGTGGTTCAGCTACTCATGGAGATTTATTGGTCTGGAAAGAGTGAAAATCATGTCTCAGGTGAGAGTGATAAATGATGAAGATTTTTACAAGGTGAAACCGTATTTGTTTTTGAGACTGGTGCTGCTTTTCTGAAAGGCTTGAGGTGGCTGTATGAAAGGTATGGTTTTGTTGCAGCTGTGACATAATTATGACATAACTGACAGCCAACTTTCTTTTCAAAAAATCATAAATATTTTTAAACAATCTCTGCTCTGATGATGGTATTTCACAGATTAGGTGTGGATATCTGTAATGAAAAATGATGTTTCAAGTAATATTCATGAGGGAAAAGCGATCAGTGTTTTAAATACATATGGACTTTTGGGTCATCACAGATAGACGGGTTCTTAGACCTATGTTAGCAGCATGCGGTGTGAACATACCTTCAGACAGTGTATGCATGGCTAAACAGTCACACTGACAAAATGTTGAGATCACCTCATCTTCTCATTTTGGACAAATAGTTGTGAGATCACAACTAACGTCTGTGCTTAAAGGAGCAGGAATATGTTCTGGTCAGGAGCTGGAGGTGGAAGAAAAGGTTGTGGGTCTTATGTTTCTCTTATTAAGACGCTGCCAGTTCAAACCATTTTAGAAGCATCTGTCTAGGCAGATTTTTCCAAGTGTGCAATTTTTTCAAATGTAACAGGGGATGGTATTTGATGATTGAACATCAGTTAGATCTTTCATCACGTTTTGTTAGAAATTATGACACACTTGCCCCTGCCAGATACACAGAGCCATGACAGTAACATGAGGTAGGCAATATTCAAACAATAAATACCATTTTTTAAGTCATGCTCAACTGTGTAGGCTAATGGCAAACCTGCTCTTTCTACAGTGGAGCACTGTTTCATTTACTGGCAAGTGAGGGCAGCATAGTGCTGAAGGTAAGTAGGATAAACTTCTAGATGTTATCCAGGCACTTACATGCGGCAGAAGAATCAGATGGAGTTACCACACAGACTGTGTCTGAAAGGGCTTTATATGTTGTAGCAACCTTTTGGGCATGGATTTTCCATCACTGTTTGATGATCTTCTTTCAGGGTATTGAGAAATGGGATCTAGACAAGATTCTTGAGGAGCTGGAGCAGCAGAAGGATGATTGCACTTGCTTAGAGGAAATTGCTTTCTCTTCATCAGATCATGGTAACACAGCAATACTAAAACTACCTTTGCTGAAAATGTGTAAAAATAAGCATTTTTTAAATTAAGTTATCTTCTTGAATGTTGAGATCATATTTGTGACCTTTAAAATATCTGAAGAATTTATTGTGATTCTTTAGTTTGAACCAGTGCTTTGTGGCTGATCGTGGTATGAGAGTGAATTAGGAACAAGACAGATGAAGGCTTGAAGTGATCTTAGTTAGAGCCAAATGACAGTAATATCTTTATCACCCCACTTTATCTGACAAGCTATAGAGAAAAAGGACAATGTGAAAATAGGGAAAGGGGTATACAGGGTGATCCCTTTGCAAAAAGACCAAACTCATCTATTTCCTTTATTCTTTCATAGAGACCTTGAGGGCTAGGTCTGAAAATCAACTCATGAAAAAGCTAGAAGAGCTGTGTGCCAGGCAGTCCAGGACATCTCCACACTGCATGTGGCCAGCAGCAAAACTCTCCTATCAAGAACAGCAGGAGAATAAGTAGGTCCTCTTCAATTGTCACATTCACTGGGTGCTCTGTAGTAGAAACAGGAATGCCTGAAAAGTCATGGTGTCTCGTAGAGCCTTTTCTCTATAGCCAAGATTTTGATATCTTAGTTGGAATGTGCTACAGTGACAATAAAGGAGAAAAATACAAGTCAGTTGTTCATATTGAATATTTGATAATTATCCTCCATCATATAATATAGATTGGTCTGGATCCTGCAGGACACATGTTTAGCATTGCGTTCTCTGTTCTGGCAATTCACTGTACATTCAGAGAACTTACAGTCTAAAAGCAAAAACACAAAGCGCTGAAGAACAATGTTCGTCAGATAAATGATAAGGGTGACAAGTGGCCATGTTTTTGTCATTTAGAGTGTGTTTAAGGTTTATAGTTTCTCTTATTAGTCCCTTGTTTTAGCCAAAATATACAAAGCAATTTTCTATAGGTGCCACGGTCATCTTGAGAAGGGCTCTGGATGAAGTGGATTTCCAGGCAGTTCAGAGGTGACAACGTTGATGGCAGTATGGAGGAAACAATAGGGAAAGAAGCCAGGAAAGTGAAAGATGGAAGGTGACCTTTCAGACAGAGCAGAGGGATTTAGGAAGATATTTGCACTGTGGATTCTCCAAAGGATAAGATGAAATTGCCAAATGAGACAGTGGATAAAGGGATCAATTTTACTTGTTGACTCGTGACTCTTTCAGAACTTGTATGCCATTTGGTACAGTAACTGTCTCTTTTCATGTATTTTACAGTATGATTTGAGAATGTGACATACTTGTCAGTTTTTGAGAATGAAAAATGAATTGCAGGAGGCATGATGAGGGGTTTTCCTAGAGGGAAGCTGAATCTTTTAGCTCTGAAAGTTGGTGGTCAGTAGGCAGAAGCTGAGTTTGAATCTGTGCCTTAGCCAAACACAAAATTCTTTTCTCAATCTAATTCTGATCAGAACCTGTGTCCTGCTGAACATCCTGTTTAGATGAGGAGGAGGACATGCTGAAACAGTATTTTCTGTACTTAGGGATGTTGCCTTCCTGTCATCTTCAACAAATTCTCTAAGGATGAGCATGATGAAATTACAACACTCACCAGAGCCTCCAACAGTATACATTGATTTAAGAGATGCTAAACCACAGAAGTCAGTGTCATTCTCTGGTGAGAAACAAAGGTAAATTTTGACTTTACTGCTAATGAGAAGTAGATAACCTTCTCTTTGTGTCTCATGTTTATGGTGAAATATAACTTTTAAACTTTTCTCTACTTTTCCACCTCTCTGTGACCTTAGTAGAAAGAGAAAACCCCTAGTGGGACACGGAAGCAATCTCAAGGAAAGATAACCTCTATCACAGCAGAGAGGTGCAGGCTGCATGGAAAGAGTGTGCAAGTCATCCACGGAAATAACTTTGAGCAAGTTTTCCCTCTCTGAAGAAGTGGGCAGTGTCTGCAAAGCAGTGCTTGGAGTTGCCTGTTGGAGTTGGGCTAACATTCTGACAGCACTGTATAAAAATGGAAGTCCTGGATTACATTCTTGGATAAACAACTGTTGGTGCTGCCTCCCCAGTGTCCCATGTGATAAGAGAGCCCCATATTCATGTCTGGGAGACCAGATTCTTCTTGAGGTCTGCCACAGATTCTGGCAAACATTCTTTCTCCTAAAGTTAATGGGGTCTGAGGTGGATGTTTGCTCTCTTCTCTGGATATGCACATTTTATGGAAAGCAAGTTTTAAAAAAACAATTATCAGAAAAAAAATGTAGATAGTAAACAGCAAGGTGCTTTAAATACCCTTAGATGACACAGTGTGGTCTAGAGGTATTGAATATATTTTACTGGAGTGATCGTGTGAGGAACCATCCATAACACCCAGAGATCTTCCTCAAAAGTGTGTCTCCCTTTTTTTATTCTAATATTTTAAAATTTGCATTCTAGAAATGGCTAGTAAGCCAAAATCCAGTTTGAACAGTGTTAAGTATTACTCTGGTGTCTTGTTTGTTTCATAGTGAAAGTGATAGCTCCACTGAAGAAGAAGAAGAAGAGGAAGAAACTATGACATCTAAGGATCAGACAAAAAGAATAATGTAAGATTCTTTACCAGGACACCAGTTTAAATGACATAAGTGTTCCTTTTTTCTTAAAATTAAAGTAATTCTCCAGACAGTAAGTGTGAAAGCTCACATGCTGAAATAGCTCGATTTTTGCTCTTCGTGGCAAAAGTTCCCAGCCTAATAATAAATACAAAGTGTTTCCACGAGGCCTCAGGATATTGCTCTGTTCTTTCTGTTGCATGATAAAGGTACCGAACTTGATGCTGTTGATGCTTGAGGCAGTGCAGCATCTTGCTTCTTCACAGCTGCAGGGGACCTTCCCAAAAGACACATGCAGAGTAGACATGAGTAGTTGGGAACTTGACTCTTTTCTTCCACAGAAATGTTTGAATGACATGAGAAAACTGCTTTTTTGTTGCTTTTTTTTTTCAGTGACTCAGAACCAAACTTTGAAAATATTAGAGGGAGTTGACTCAGACAAACCTTTTATTTTTAGAAATAATAAAACACATCTAGAAGTGGATGTTGATTTAAAGAGGTTATTGAATACATTGAGTGGGTGGGAAACCTCACAGTTCTCCTGAATTGTGTAGATATATATAGCCATGGAATCCTAAACTGTGAATTCTTCAATATGCAGAAATGCTATTTTTTTCCTGTTACTAAGCATAGGGTTTGATTCATACACATTGGTTGTTAGACATTTGTTTAATTTCAAGCAGGTATGTCAGTTTTTAAACATCTTAACTGCATTTCTATTCTGGATTATCTTTAGATATCTGAAGCATGTAAACCCACTACAGTACAGAGGACAAGCAGATCCTTTTGTATTGTTGTGCCAGCCAGTTACTCTTACTCTTTTTTTAGTAGTTTGAAAGAATAAATGACTTGCCAAGGAAGCGAGTCCAAACAGTGTAATTTAGCAATTTAGAACACCTAATCCATAGCCAGCATAAAGAAGGAATATGAAGATGTTTGGGAAATTCATTGGCACTGATGCACATTCAGGAGTTGCGTCAGTGTAAATCTGCAGTGATGAAAAGCAGAGCTTAGCTGATAGAATTTTCATTAGTTTTAACGTTACTAAAATACACAAATCAAATGCTTGGCAAATATTCTGTTCCCAAATAAGGAAGCTTCATTACTGAAGCAGGGCAAGATTTTTGTCTCATTTACTTGGGGTTAATGCTAATTTCATTTTTCTGATGTAGATGGAGTTTTTCTTAAACTGAACTATGTCTTCCATAGCATAGCATACCTACTTGTTAGGTGCTTGAAGGGAGAGACTTCAGAAATCTCCAAAAGTTTGCTTACCTCATGAAGTAGGGGCTTTCCTAGGTATTCCTAGCGTATTCCAAGAAGCATAAGTCCGTTTCGGATAGGTACAGCACTATGATGCTGTACACTCACATACATTGCCTAACCACAGCATCAGCATTCATCTTAATCAGCCTGTCACTCAATCTACATATTTTCCAGCTATCACTAAAACAAGCTGTATTCTTTGCTTATTACCCCCAGTAACTTGCAGATTAGAGGGAGTTTTACTACCTCAAATAATTTGAGGGTCTTATCCTCGCTGTACAGGACAGCAAAACAATAACTGTATCCTGCTTGATCTGCCATGGGTAGGACATTTCACAGAAGAGGATAATCACAAGATTTTGATGCTGACAGTTACACCGTTCCATTATCATGAAGGACACAAGGGTAGAACCAGTTCTAAGATTCCTAGAAGATATTTTCCCTCTATATGTATTTGAAACCCAACCCCTATGTCCAAAGAGGAAGAAGGTCTGCAGACTATCTGATTGCCATGTAAACATTACTTCTAGCCAGGGTTCTTCCAATAGGTCTTTTTAAATCCTGCTGCCTGAAATCTAGAAGAGGTGAGTAAATTGCCAGTAAGATCCATTTCACATTCTGTATCTTTAGTGCTGTATTTTGTTACCTGTGTGCCAGTGCTGCTACTGTCTATAACCACTACCCATTATAGATATCCAGTGGCTACTTTGGCCTGTCACTCAAATGAAAGGTTCCTCGGTGTGTGAATTTATTCCCTGTAATGTTCTATCTCGATTAAATAATTTTTTGCATTTTCTTTGCAGAAAGAATTGTTCAGGGAAGAGCCTGCTGCTGCAACAACTCCATAAAGCCCGTAAAGAAGCCTCTGGGCATTTTTGTAAAACTTCTACCCCAACTGAAAGACTTGAAGGCATAAAGCAGGATCCAGAAGGTTTGGAACAGATTGGTGCCTTAAAAGTCAGGCGAAAACAATATTTTAAAGTGAGACAAGAGACTAACAAGGTGATTTCCAGGAATCTCATGAGTTTAGAGACAGAGAATGGAAATCTCCCCTTGTCAGACTATGGGGTCAGTGAAGCTGACACAGAAAGGGAAAACAAAACAAAGACTGAGGTGCTTCAACATCCAGGAAATGCTCCAGAATCAGCTCTAACTGCAACAGAATTGCTAAGGTACCATGCCAGAAAAAACATCATCAGTAGTTTTGATTGCAGTTTATCTAATTGTTTAAGATTAAAGAACTTTTATTTGTTACCTTGTCTGTAATTTGGGGAACAAGGGTGTGTCTGGCACTACCTAGAAAGACAGTCAAACATGGCAGCTGTTGCTTCATGGTTTTAGAGGCAGCCTGGCTTGATAGACCAGAGAACTGGCCCGGATTAGGTATACTTTGCTATGGCACCACTAACGTCATAATTTTAGCCATTTTCCTTATTTTTGATTCTATGTAAAAGGAGGATAATGGTATTAATCTCCTTTACGATGAAAAAATACTGAGATCTAATAAGCAAAGCATCAGAAAATAGGGCTGGAAGGGACTTAGGAGATAACTCTGTCTTCTTCTATGGGGAGAGATTAAGCTGTAATCTAATCCTTTCCTGTCAGATATTTATATAATGTGGTCTTCAAATCTTCGATCGTGAGGATTCCTTGACTCCTTAGGCAGTATATTCCACTACTTAATTATCCTTACAATTGTAAAGCTTTGCCTTATGTCTAATTTAAATTTTTCCATCTCCAATTTAAGCTTATTACTTCTTGTCCTGTTCCTAGGGAATGTGAAAATGGTTTATTCCCTTTCTCAGCATAAAAAGCCTTTTACACGTTGAAAGACATATCATGTCTCAACTCTCAATTTCTTTTTTCCTCCAAAAAAAGCAATTAACAATTCTGATCCTTTGTCTTACTTCATGAACATTGCAAGAGTTTGAAGGTATGATTTCTTTGCTTTTGAGAAAGAATACCCATGAGGAACTGAAATAGCATAGAAATATCTCGGAAAACTAAAAAAGGAGAAATTTCTATGTTATTAATTAAAGAAATCACAGAGAGCTTACTCTAGTGTTGTGCACTTGCTCAACTATGTTAGAATGCTCCATTATACTGACTTTTCAAAGGTTATGTTAGCTTTGTGCTATTTTCAGGGTGAAATTTAACATATTGACTTTTGACATATGAGCCCATAAAAGAATTAGAATGCGCCTGCTCCAGGGACAATTGCTTTATCAATGTTAAATCATTGTGTATACCCAGGCATTGGGACACTTCAGCTAAAATGAACTTGGTTTAAATGGCAGATGGTTGGCTACAGGTTATTTCTCCAAGGAACTCCTGACATTAAAGCTCATCACTTCCATCAGTTCAGTAAAACTCCAATTTGTTTACCTGCCATATAGATGACAGACCATCACTTGGCAGGAATCTGAGTTGTTTGTTGTTATTGCAGAGAGCAAGTGCTCACAGTGATTTTAGTGAATTCCAATTCTTTTTTTCTGGCCAGTCTAAGTGTTGTTGGGGTGCCTGGTGCTTGGATAAAGATTTCTGATTTCTGTCTTTTTTTGACATAAAATGGCAAATAAATTCTTACAGCAAACATCAAAATATACAAACACGGAAAGTCTTGGTTCAGGGAAAGCTTGTCACTATATTATAGCAAATGCAAAAGGGAAGGGAGTTAGAGATCCACTGAGAATTTTTGTGTGGAAAAGCAGAGTGAAACATCAAAAACAAACCTCTGCTGATTCCACTGTCTTAATGACATGTTCCAGTCCCTAGACAAGTGGTTGTCACCACTTGTCAGAGATCTGAGTTGCTGCTTATTTTCTTTGTTGTTTCACAGAGACATCATTTTACCCAATTGCATAAGTCTTTGTGCCCCCAAGATTTAGATTTAGGCTTCTAAATCTATTTTAGAAGTAGAGTAACTTTTTCTCTTAAGTAAAAAATAAAGCAAAGAAGAATCTGTGTATTTTTCAGGAGAGAAGAAAGTGAAAGAGAGCTATCCCAAAAGGAAGTACAGATGAAAGAGAAACACAGGAGAAAGAGCTTCCAAGAGCAGCTGGAGAAAGATCAGCCTCAGCTCTCAGTTACTGGAAAGCAGCCCATGGCAGAGAAAACACCCATTTTGTTCCACATGGTTAGTAGTTTAATGTAGGACTCTCCCCTTCAGAAAGGTCTCCTGGCCAGATGCAACTCTGATCCTTGAAGCAAAAAGCATTTTCATTGTATTATTTTAAATCTATGTTTGTTATGGAGTGGGAATACCCGGTTAGATAAGCAATCCTGACAGCTCTTCTCTCATGCTAATGGTTCCTTAACCTTTCACCTTTCTGACGTGGGGAATTCCCTAAAACTGTGCACTCTCCTTCCATGTTTGATGTGTGAATGCATTGCAGAGGTCTTGGTTTGCTGAAATCAATGGACTCAGTGTTATTTACTTCACTGGAACCTAATTTTAATGCATAATTTTCATAAGATTTTTAAAAGAGATATTTTAACTGTCACACATTTAAAGCAAAGCCTGTGTTTTTGAGTTCCTAGCAGCTTTTTTGGTGTGTGTGTGAATAAGTGATTGATGAAGGTTGTGGCTTTAGTACTAGTTCCTGGTTTTGGCTGATGCTTTTATTAAGGGAGTATGAAGTTAATCTGTTTTTTGAAAGCCCAAAAAACTTCTCAGAAGGCTGGGCTGTTTCTCACTGCAATAAGATTTATACATATGTTCTTGTTTCATTCTGGCACTGATTTCATGGAATACAAAGCCAGCTAAGAAGGTTAGAGAAACTCAAAAATTTGCCATGAGTCCACTGTAATGATTGATTTGGGTTAAGACCAGAAACACATCTTTTCTATTACTGCAAAAGTTGAAAGACCTTACAGGCTTCTGACTGGAGGGACAAGTTCATTTGTTTTATAAACACCTGCCATCTTTCTGCACATTAAAAAGCTCATTGATCAGTGAACTAATCACTAATGTACAGGACTAAAATTGCCACATGAAATTCTCTCTGCTGACTTACTCTAATAAGTACAATGTACTGCACACAGCTGTGTTTCCTTAGCTGCTTTGATCCTTGTTCTGAAGGTCGTGAAGGCTGTAAATACAGTAAATGCTTGATTCTTAGCCTGCTGAAAGGGGCTACTGGCAATTCCAGTTAGTCCTCAAAGATGCAGACACTTGTTAGAAATGTACTTGAGTCTTGCTAGCCAGTATTGATCCCTGGGAGTGCACCTCTATCTACAGGACACCAACCAGGCTTCGTGACCCTGATCCCAACCCTCTGAGCTCTACCATTCAGCCACTTTTCAATCCACCTCACTGTCTGCTCATCTACCGCACACTTTTCAGGTCATCTATGAGTATGTTATGAGAAACAGTTTCAAAAGTCTTCCTGTAATCAAGGTAGACACATGCACTGCTCTGCCCTTGCCCTTCCAGCCAGGCATCCCGTGTGTGAGGCTATCAACAGGCTCGTTAAGCATGATTTCCCCTTGGTGAATCCATGCTGACTACTCCTGATCACTTTCTTATCCTTCATGTGCTCAGAAAGGATATTCAGGCTTAGCTGCTCCATCACTGAAGCCACTGAAGGATTGAAGTCAATAAAATGAAGACAGATGTTCGGTAATGAGCTTCGGAGCATTGCTAGGGGTAGTATGGACTTTGGGATAAACTAACCATCCCAGGGCGTACTCAGCTTCCTATGCTTGTAGAAGCTGCTGATCGGCTAACTGGTGCATCAGCTAAGTGACAGTCTGCTTGGGGAAGTCTGTATGAGCTCTTAAGGCAAAAAAAAGGCCCAAGTCAGCATAACCTATAGTAAAAATATTCTGTGGGTAACATTGCTCTTAATTATTTTTCAGAAATTTTCATTATTAAAACCAAGAAGAGAATTCTAAAAAGTTTATCACCATCATCCATCAAATATAACATTTTTATAAGATTACTTGAAATTCATCCAGACAGCAGCATTATTTGTCTTTGAATTAGAACATGTTTTTCTTTTTTCCTTTGCTAAACATAGGGAAGAAAAAAAAACTTTAATGTTTTGACATTTAAAACTAAAAAAGCTGTAATTTGGCAGCTGTGTCTCTCAGTGGAAATATGTAATATCTATATATAAACATGGATATTTAACGAACAAACCAGAGCATATGAAAGAGTAGCACAATTTCAAATTTGTTTTTGAAGTCTTTTGTTTTGGCAATGATAGATGTTCAGATTCAGAACATGTGTCATAGTTTCCAGAATTGCCCTAACCAGTTTTAATATGCATAAATAATTGAATAATAAAGAAAAAGTTAAGAAACTCTGCAATTAGGGTAGCTGAGATACTTGGAAAGGAATGTAAAATTTTAAAGAACTGCCTTATGATTACATTAGAGTTCTTGCTTTAACTTGAAAACAGTGAAATTCAGATTTAATGTTGCTGTCTTTTTAGCTTAACCTAATTCAGTCAAATTCTCTACTCAGCTTTATTGTCAGTGGGAAACACTGATATAAATGGGAATTAGGTTTGGGGAGAACACTTTCAAAACTATGCAGGTAATTAAGAAGACTGAGAAGTAACTTTCAGAGTTATTTAAGCATCTAAAGAAGGAGCTAATATGCAATGGTATTTTCAAGATATACAAATAGCAAATGGAAATCAGTGGGAATTGAGCATGTTATCATTCTAAACTTCAGACTGGCAGGCAGAATTCTTCTTTACTTTTGTCATCTTCCCCAACTAATAATTTCAAAGATGCACGGAAAAGCCTAAATCCTGCCCTAACCTTCAGCTCTTCTGAAAGTAGGCTCCTTAGCCCCATTTTGGCCATTGCATTGAATTCAGAACTGAAGACCAGCTGAGTAGTGGTGTAATCCATGTTGTAAGGTCAGGCTGTATTAATAGCTTAGGGTAACACGCATAGGTTTGGTTTCAGTTTCAGACAAGAATAAATGTTATTGCCAAGGGAGATGGCGAAGGAATATTGTGCATCATACCAAAGTAAATGGAGGATGTAAAATGAAGTGGGGTTGACTCATCATTCCATTCAATTTGAATATTATAGTAAATTAGCACTAATTTTGATGTTAATAGTACATTGAGATTAGAGAGGGTCCAGTTAATTGTTGTTTTTGCCAGGCCAATCTCTCATGTCAGAGGGAGGCAGGTCTCACTCCAGTGGAGGACAAACCAGGAGCTGAGGGTAGCAGCAAGGCGGGCAGAGTGAGGAGCGCAGTCACACAGGACTCGAACAAGAAGAGCAGAGCAGGTGCAACGAGGGCAGGCAGTTCCTCCAGACCCCCAGGACGGTCCATAGTGATGAAGTAGGGTGGGGGCCAAGCTAGAAACCCAAGTCAGGGTCGGGGCCAGGCCCAGAATAAGCAGGATCAGCCAGCAGTCCAGTGACCACCCAGAGAGGCCGCAGTGATGGCGCAGGTCTGAGATGAAGCCCTGAAGTTAAATCAGTGAACTGGGGACAGGGTCAAGACCAGTGAGCTGCACAGCCTGGCTGCAGCATAGCTCAGTAACAAGCAGTTTAGCTCACGTGCAGCTCCCAAGGCAAAGAGGGAAAGGCCCCCATGGAGGCTTCTTGCAGCTCTTTCTCCCACATCCCTTCTCGTAGCCGTCTAATCTGAGGTTACACACCTGCACTGCACCAAGGCTGGCCTTGAGCACAGGCAGCTAAACCCCTGCGTAGTGCTCATGGCTCTCGTATTTTACATCCGGCAGTGGATTTGATTTAATTCAATAGGCAGCAAAAGGTAGTTAGCTTTTATTATCCATTATTTTATTGTTGGAACAAAACAGTGTTTTTCCAAAGTGGCTTCAGCTTGATTCTCTGTTTACCTTCATTGCTATATCATGATATAGCAGAATAAGATCATGTAATTTGAAAGCCACCTCATTTCCAGTACCTTATAAACACAGCTTTATCTACCTTACATAGTCAAAAACTATTAGGAAATGAATATGTTGACTCATATTTACTGCGGCATCTAATTCTTGGCTACACAACCACACTGGTTAACCTTGTATTAGTGCTTACATTACCATGATCATCATGTTATTACAGCTTAGCTTTACAGCTAGCCTACTGAACAAAAACATTTTAGCATGCAACCCAGTCATTCTAGCTTAACAAATATATCATGCTGATGTTTTCTTTTCCAACTTGCAAGCATAATCACTATAACCCTTTTGGCAAAATCAGTAGTTTTCCTATATTAGTATGCCCTTGAATTGGCTCACTGATGTCAGGTAAAATTCTCAGACCAAAGGATTTTCTGCTTGGGTTCCTGCAAAGTTAAAATTAAAAATATACTAGGGTCAAAACCTTCCTTGTCCCTTCGCCACTTCCGTCTTTAATCTTGATCTGATATCACTTTCATTAGAGATCATAGGAAGATTCTTGTCAAAATTCTCGGGTCTTGTCTAACAATGAGAATAGTACTAAAGCATTAAATATTCAGTTAGTGTGATGGTTACCCCAAGCTTGCACAGTAAGACTGAAAGTAGAAATTGGTTTTCAAAACATGTAGAAGTATTTTAGTTCCTTCTCTTAGTAGTGCCATATGGCCTTTTGTATGGTAGATGCCTTGAGATCTGCACAGTTTTCAGTGATATGTTTTGGATTATTTACCTGTCTTACTCGAGTAGTTATCTGTGATTTCCATTTTTTTTTTTTTGGATACAGGATTGCTTGCAAAATCTTTGGAAATTGCCTTTATCCTACATTTTACTTGAGCACACAGAGGGTTGCTTAAGGTCCCAAAGTCCCAACCCAACAGACAGGCCATACTACCGTGATCATCTGAGCAACTCTACGGTAGAGTTGCTAGGATTGATGTAATTAGGTGAGCTACTAAGCAATATTTGAAACAAAAATCTTATTTTTTTTCCTATGTGGAAAGACCCTGAAAGGAGAAAAACTGTAAGATTTCAGTAGGCATTTTACCTGAATGGGTAAAGCTACTTATCTTCATACATTTGTTTCAGAGCAGTACAAAGCCTGTACACTGTACAAAGCCTAATCCACCAGTTAGGAGAGAAATAGATTTTTTACTAATTGTGCACAGAAAGCTAAATTTATCTCCAACAAAGGACTGCTATGTACTTCTTAGGTAGAGAGAAATAGTTATTTGCCTCTTTCACTTGTGATTTCCTATTTCAGATCTTGTGACAAAAGTAGATGAAAAAAATTTCTATATCTTTGTCCAAAGCTGATTTTGTAAGTTTATATCATCACATGGCCAAATGGTATTTTCATTTACACCCAATTGAAGTAGCTGCTACATTGGCACCTGAGTGAATGTAATTGAGCCCCACATTTTGCCCTTGCTATTTTACTATAGATTGAAAAATATTAATTGTAAAACTTGCAAAATGTGTTTTCTAGGCTAAATCTGTTTCTGGCACCAGAGCTGAGTTTGGCTTGTGCTTTCTGTAAGTCCTTGGCACTTTACTTGTTTTGAGTCTATGGGGTTGTGGCCAGCAGTGATGTGCCAAACTGCCAGCAGATGGCCCCTGAATTCTTCCCTTTGCACAGTGAAGTATTTAATGAGTTCCTGAAACAAGATTAAAATCTCTTCCACTTAATGAACCTGCTGCCTCAACTCAAGAAAGGATTAAAAATAAACTAAGGCAATTAGAGATGGTGTAGTTAAATTTAGTGTGCAAAAACAGAAGGCCAAGATTCCTGTGTGTGCCACCAGTCCAGCACACAGAATCCAGAGCAGCATAGAAGTTCCCAAGAAAATGTTTTCCTAGCACAGGGGACTGTTAACTGGCACAGAGCCAGTATTTCTGGCCTCTCATCATCTTCCCACTTGATGCTAACATAGGAAGTAAGAGGGTTTTGTTGGCACAGTATTTTAGGCTTCAGTTGAGTTGAGTTGCATGGTCTCCTCCTTGGCTGCAGTCAGCAAGGCAGAAGAGCAAAAGCTGCTGCAGCCTCTGTCACGGCCCAGGATAGCACAGATCCATCCTAATGATTTGTCCATAGCAGGAAAGCGGAGAATCCAAGCCTTAGAAGTCCTCTATACAAATAACTTGCTTTAGAGAGACAGCTTGCCTGCTTGTTCTCAGTGTTCTGGGAGTGATGGGAGCTTTGGAAGAGGTCGCTTTAGATCCTATTGAGGCACAGGTTAAAGCAAGCCAGGAACTTTAATTTTGGATGACTTCTCAATATTTGTGCACATATCACCAGAGTACTCGATTAGAACATGACTTACAATAATCCTGCCATATATAGCTCTTCAACAGGTTCCTTACAGACATTGCTGTATATATGTTCACCTCATTCAACTGAATGGTGTGAAGAGCTAGAGCACCCCTTATTTGAAATCTGTGACGGTAAGACAGATATTGTATTATGGCAACCTCTAGGAATCCCTAGTAAGGACAGAGGTCTGTTGTGATAAGACAAACACAAAAGTAAAGAAAAACTCAGTCCCAGAAAACTCACATTCTGTGCTGAACACAATGACACTACCAAACATGCCATGCAAAACCTTCCATTTAAATTTCTTATTTATTTATTTATTTATTTATTTATTTTGCTTATTACCCCTGTGCTTACTAAAACATGACCCTGCCATTATGGATTTGCAGTAGGAGAAAATAAATTGGAAAGAGAATTAAATCCCAGAAAGACAAAGTAACTTTCCCAAGGTTGTAAAATGTTTGCACAAGTGAAGTCAAACCCAGGACTCTGCTCCTGCTTTTGCAGGGGCTTCCACGTTTGTCAGCTGCGCTTTCCAGCTGCAGAATGAATTCAACACAGTCAGATCTTGCAGAGGAGCAACTGTTTTCAGTCCTGTTTCACCAATTCTAATTGAAATGGACCCAGAAGAATGTGAAATATTTAATCCTTTTTATTCCTTGGCACATCTTGGAGGTGATTAAAATGAATTTAGGCCTATCATTGAATATATTTATGCCTAATCTTGACAGATGGGAACATTCATTGCTGTTGCATAAGGGAAAGGTTAATATAAGTAAAATGAATATAGTTTTCAGAATTATGTGCATGAACTTGCTGCCAGTAGAGGTCCTAAATACTCCCGCATTTACAGTACCGGAATGGTTCAGATAAACTTGAAGTGAGACAATAAAATAAAATATCCATTAGCTAAAACTCTATTTCTCATTTTGAAGGGGGCAGGAGAGAAAGCCCTCTAAAAGTAGCAGTGTCTCAAGAAGTAGTTGTTCTTTTGTCAGCAAACCCTGTGTTTGCTGACAGCAGTAATAGCTGCTGTAAGTTTGCAGTACATACGAATGAATGTCCGGCATGTTTCCTCACACTGTGAAATGCCTTATGCCATACATCTCTCCTTTGGATCAGGGTAGAATTCACAACTCCCAGCCTTATCCCAGCTGTGATCAGGGATGCTGTTTGTAAATGAAAGGCGGCTGATTTTGACCCTCCATTTGGCCTTCTACATGTCTTGCATGGCTATAGCACTACTGGTAAAGTGGCTGTATGGTGTAAACCGTATTCCTGTTTTTTTCTCATCCCTTCTTGTTTAGCATTATGACATAATGTTGGATTACAGCTCCACATAAATCTTAACACGTTGGGGATGAGCTGTCTCAACTTGCAAACGCATTACACAAATAATAATTATGGAAATGTTATTGGCAGGACTATTGAGTGGAATTTGAGGCTTTATTGGAGTTCACAAAGTAGAATAATCCTGCAGTTATTTTTATTTTAAAAGTATAAAACACTGTCCGGCTACATGCCAAGCACCTGGAGTTCCCACAAGCATCTACAGCACCCACTCTTCTTGGAATCACAGATGAGCCTTTTTTCCTTCCCTGGAGATTTCATGGGTGTCAGAATTTTCCTACACAGTGTGCTGCAGCTGGGCCCAACATTGTGTCCAGCTCATTCTCTGACTAACTGGACCAAATCCATCTCTAAACTGGAAGCTGATGCTTTGTGTGTCAGGCCACTTGAGCTATGACAAAACTTTTATGATAAAGCAGCCAAGGTGCTTTCAGCATCCAAGCTGATCCAGCCTTTAGGGTGCTGCACTCCTCCTTACAACAGACTGGAATCGGTTACCACACTCAGTGCGAAGTGGTTAACGCTCACAGCGTTTGGGTGTGATACAGCCTCTAGGTGTGTGTGTGTTTATTTTGGGGAAGGGAGTATTGCCAGAAGCAGAGGCTGGGCCCCTGGAAGTGGCCACGGTTACACACAGCAACATCAGTAAGTCCTGTGTAAGGACTTGAAAAGAGAGCGTAGTTGGTCAGTCCCTGTTCCCTCCCCTATTTTTTCCTATGGGATTTCCATAGAACATCAGGGAAAAGACACTCAAAGATAAATAGATTTAAAACTAGAAAAAGTAAGACTTTACGTAAGTTACTAAGGTGGTTGCTCTCTGTGAGTATTGAGCTAGAACCATTTGAGGAATAAAGCCAGCTAAGAGCAGGTGTCACATAGTAGCCTAATGCTTAAGTGACTCAGGACTGATTTCTTGCTCTGTCACGGCACTTTAGAGTGATCATGTACAATTTCTTTCCCTGCTTGGGCTTGGAAATGGGTAGAAATTTTATTTGTGATGTGATTTGAAACTGGTTGAAGAACTCTGCTATGAAAGATACAGATATAGCTATTATGGAAGATACTACTATTGTTTGCTTTATAGAGGACAAGATGTTGTTTCAGGAATGTAAAGAAAGGGAACAAAGATGAATTTTCAAAGTTTCTTCATAATCTTAACAATTGCCCTTCAGAGTGTTTTACCGGATTCTGATAATTAATCCAGCTAGACAGAAACTAAGACTAGGAAGTATTATCCTCACGTTACAGCTTCAGGCAGATTGAGTGAGAAAATAATACATTTCAGAGGCAGGACTGCGACTCAAGTTCCTGATTCCCAGTCCTGTTCGCTCATGGAATGTGCAAGTAATTTCATGTCTTTCAACTGCTACTTCATCTGCTTCCCATTAACCAGGAATATAAGCTCATTAGAGCAGGAACTTTGTGTTTCACAAGCTTGAAACACCAACACAATAAGGTTTGAACTGCTCTAAGCCTCTCCAAGTGTTACTGTAGTGTAAACACCAATCATGAAAGAGGCACTTCTCATTTTTAATGATTATGTCTTAGAAGGCAAACAAATAGGATTTAGTATCACTTTGATGTAAATTTTAGTGCAGTTTTCAGAGCACTTCTTCATTTACCTGAGAAGTTGAGCCTTTATCAAAAAATTTGCCCCACCACAATTATATGTCGAACAGCTATTTGTTATAATTATTTGCAGCAGTTATTTGAAGGTTTTTTTGCTGCACTCAGATTTGGAGCCAAATGGCCTCAACTAAGACAGTTTTTCTTGTCAGAATTTTGGTGGAAATAACCATTTTCATATATTTTGGGTCAGTTAAAATGCATTACAACTGTGCATCTTTTTGTAATGTTCCAAAGAAGTAATTCAAAGCAATCTTGTCAAGGAAGTCACCATAGCTTTAACTGTGCTTACTCATCGTTGCTTCCTGATTGATAGGTTTGTTCCTTTCATCCTCTGGTCTAGTGATTTCACACACTAACTAGAAATATATTGTCTGAAAAAGGACATTAGCTCGTTGTGTAAGACCATCTAATAGCAATAATGTTTCTAGACCCAGGATGGAGCAGGAGATCAGAGCAAGACACATTTATATACGTATAGAGCATATACAGGAGAGACAGCATGGCAAGGACAGTCCTGTTCACTGACATGAGGACAATCCTCAAGAAAAGTGCTGGTCAACACAGATGGAGTTTAGGACCAGAAGCATCACCTCAGATACACAAGATTCTCTCTGTTTAGGAGCAAATGGTTAATGCTTTTGAGTTGTCTTGTTCACGGCAGATATTGAATTTTGGGCTGAATATACCTTTTTTCCTGCAACTGATGACAATCTCTCTTCCCTAGCATATTCTTTAGGATAGATTCCTCACTCCTGTGCCAGAAGGGTTGAACTTTTCTTTCATAGCCTACACATTAACTTTAGTGAAGTATTTGAGGATTTCTTTAATACAGGTTAGTCAAGAACTGCCACAGAACCAGTACAAATCACTTGACATCACATTCTGATGTTGTCTTCATTTGCGTGAAGGATTATGGGTTGGATTGGCTGAAAAGGGCCCTTGTATAATCCTCACATTTCATGAGATGGAAATCTTATCTGCTCCTAGCTCTTATTTACTGTCTGCAAGTGTTGTAGAAGCAATAAGACTTATTTAAATTGTACCTGGGCTTGCCCTCACTCAGCTGGCAGCAACCTAAAAATGTGCACAAAGTGATTTTTGCTCTGTTTGGATCTTGTGCCAGGCAGAGCTCGCTTACTTTCTATGTGTCACTTCTGAACTGTGCTCCCATACTCAGTAATTTCTGGTGATGAGCTGACATTTCTCTTTTACACTTGCCTTCTTTATGCTCCAGCAGAGTTGCTGGCTATCTTCAGCACCTTCACGCTGACAGAAATGGGAAAGCATTTCCTTCTGAATTAGGAGAGATTATATATTTCATGCTCAAGACTAAGCCTAAGTATCCAGAACAGATGATACTTTCAGCAAAGACATCTTCTTATTTTTTTCCTATTTTTTACATAACCTCAGATGATGCGTAATACTGTAACTATGAACTGCAGAGATCATAACAAATAGCACTTTCATTATGCAGCTCTTTGAGTTTCTGCAATCTTATTTTGGCAATGTTTAAAATTATCTCTTTTGGAGGTTCATATCTCCTCCATTTTAGCAATCTGAAGCTCAGTTCAGGTCAGGAAATTTCAGTACAGTCCTACTACTGTCATATTTTTCAGATCAGTAACCTCAGCATGTTTGATACTCAGAAAAAAATACTTGTGCTGTAGAGAGCAAATCTAGTACAAACTGAATTAACAGAAAGACCATTCAGACCATTAACATCAGTCATACTCTCCTTTTTGTTATTGAATGTTACTTTCCTAATTACAGTATGTTCTGCAAGTTGCATACCAGAAATAGAGATACTTTCTTCATTCTTTTCTTTGCTCCCACTTCGCAATGATAAAGCAGTTCTTTGAATGGTTTCGGGGTTGATTCCACAATTTAATGTGGAATTCAAATTGTCTAACAGATGGTATTGTCATCATTTTTCCTTCCCTAAAGAATGAAAAAGAACAAATACTTGACATCTCCAATACATCTTCATCTAATGCAAGAATTTTTAGAAACCACAAAAGTGTTATGCACTTTGCATTGGAAAGCTGGGCAGAACGGTTAAAAGTGTCTTAACTCCCCACTGTCCTACACAAGCACGTTTTATCTGCATTTAAAACAGATGCACCACCTCAACTTCAACATGGTTGCATTTTCTTTTTCTGCTCTGAGTCTGCCTACAGTAGAGCATGAACATGCAATGCTAGAGCTATTTCAGCATAAGGAGTATAGAATTTTCATTAAAGGAATTAGCTAGAGCTGCTAAAGGACCTAGAAATCAGTTCACATTTACAAATGTACAGCAGCTGCATCACTTGGCAGAAGATTTCTGCAGTCAGTAATTTGCCATTCATCAGGGATTGCCTCTTAAATCTGTGTGATCCAAGCTAGGGGGCAGCTGACACAGAAGAATAAATTTAGACATGGCTGAAAACAATTATTTTGATTAATCCTCCAGCCAATGACAGTAAGATTCCTCCTATCCCTCCCCTTCTCCCTCTCACCATAAAGAAGGGAATGTGGCAGCAGCTTCTGTAGCTTTTCCTCATTTTCAAGGTAGTCTGTGTGGTTTTCTAGCCTTTCTTGTTAGGGAATCTGCTTAGCAGAGGTTCTCCTTTAATTGCTTCTGATAACTCACTTCAACTTTAATGTCAGTGTCTTGCTGAAGAAGGAGCTATGTGTAAAATGCTGAAGCTTTGTTCAGCTGCCCAGGGGAAACGTTTTCTGAAAAAGGTGGTCTCTTCCCGGCCCCCAGGAGATCCTCTTAGAGCGAGTGAGCTACTTCTGCTGGGAAATGCTAATTTTCTTACGTCTTTGCGGAGAAGTAAACTTCCCAAGCACGTAATAAGGTGCATTTTCCAAACAGCAGTTCAATAGCAGCTGCTTCCATTGCTGTCGGCTTTGTCCCTAGCTGATTCTCCTGGACTCCTGGCCTGTCCTGGGGCTCTGTCCTTCCAGCCTCCTGCAGCATGGGGAGTGTTTGGGAGCCTTGGGGCAGCGGAGCCGCTGGCCTGATGCAATACGTAGGCTTGCTGAGAGGAGCTGCACAGTGATGCCAGCCAGGCCTTTTTCCAAAAGCATCAACAAAAGCATCGCTTAACCAATTAGACCCATCTTATTAGAAACCAAATAACATTAGTCTTGGCTGACAAGTTTATATCCTTTCAGTTCACTGGGATTATAAACAGTTCTTTTAAAAAATATAATGAGATTAAAATATCACTTTTTTTTGCTGTCTGTCCCTATGTAGCCCTTCTAAATAAAAATTCTTTGTGAATAGTTGTTTCTTTTAGGACTATCCCTCAATGTATCCTTAAGTTGTTTTGCAGTTGCTTTTTGTTCACTTCTTTTTAGTAGGAACTTGGACTGGGAAGGCTGTTTAATTTTTCCTTTAACTATAGAGGCCTGTTCTTCCTTGGCTGCTCTATGTTATCAGTGCTTTTACTTGCAGTGTAATTATGCTAAGGTGGTCAGAGCTGGGAGTGGAGGAATGATTGTAAAATTATTTTAAGATGTACTTACAAAATAAAATAGCAAGCCCTTTTGAAAATAGGAAATGTTATCTTACTTGGTGTATTCTTGGTATATTATTTCTGATAGTTGTTGGCACTTGACTGTCATCAACTTCAAGACTGATTGTGATTGAAAACATGTTTCTAGCCAAGGTAACCAAAAATAACAGAGGATTTAAGTCACTTTTTCTTCCCCTAAATGAGAACTAGTATAAAATGTAGGCAAACTGGACTCTCTTCACCAATGATCTAGGATAAATTGGACAAATCTGAAGGCATCTTAAGAAGGCACTGGGTATCGATGACTTCAGGTGTTCCTAAATAGAATTAAATAATTCTGATTTTTCTGATTTTTTTTTTTGTTTGTTAATTAGCTGTAATACATTTGCAATTAGTTAAGTTTTTATACTGCTGGGTCCTTGTAGTAAACAGTCTGGCAGAGTGAGGAGAGGATTATTGTTCAAAAACTCATTTGTTCTCAGAAAGAACCTTAATTAAGTAGGCAAAATTGCTATCTGGTCTTGCTTAGAAAATATTTTGAGCCTTTCTTTGCTGCTACCCCCAGCAGATTTGGACCAGCTGGATTTTTCCCTGCTTAAGCAGCAGTAGATACTGGTTTAATCTTTTGCTTGTGAGTTATCACCTGCCACGATCTCACTACTGCCCTCGGGTACGAAAGGAAGGAGGTAACATTTTGGCAATACAGTGTGTAGAAACAGGCCAATTTTTCTCAAGTTTCTTCTGAGGCCTTTTCCTCTGAGAAAGTAGCCTCAAAGCCCTGGTCAGTTTTGCTCGCTGTCCAGGACTGCAGGATCATTAGCTATGTGGATCTGCAGCAGTGGAAACTTTGGTGTGAATATTTTTCCTTTATTATTGATTGCAGTTTTTATTTTGTGCTGATTGGCACTACTGATGTCTATGGCACATGTCTCAGCATCAAAACACTGCAGCACAGTATATCCACTTTTTTATTAATGTCTTTTTTTGAAAACTTAAACTTGTGTGTTTCCAGGACAGGCAGTAAAGTCAGGCTACATTAGCTTGTAGAGTGGATTAGTCATTAAACACCTTTGTGGACATTTTAATTCAGAATTAAAGTGGCTTTAATTGGATTTAGTTTGCTTTGCTTCCAAAGCAAATTCAGGTAAATCAAATTAAGGTCAATTCGGTGTAAGGGCAAGGGCAGACAGCCTCATTAAGGGCTACCTGGAGCAACTGAGAAGATAACTGCCCAGCTGCTCCTTGACACTCTCCTGCTTCCAGTGCGTCCACACAGCCCGCCTCGTGGAGAGGAGTGTTCTCTAACCTGCAAGAAGAGCTCATTTCAAATGAATCCTGCTCATTGTAACCAGCAATTCAGCCTGTTGGCTGCCTGCATTGACATGTGCAGGGAGGGCTGTCATGTTCCTCCTTGGTGCTGCAGAGGAAGTCTCCTCTTCAGCAGCTAGAATGAAGAGCAAGGGAACAGTGACACCATAAGCAGCTCTGGCTGTTTGCAGAGTGCATGTGTGTCTAGCTCAGCAAATATATGCAGGCCAAGATACCTTGGGCTCCTTATTGCAGGGTCATGTCTGATAAAATGCAATATTGTCTTTTGGCTGGAAAATGTGAGAAAAAGTATATAACTCATTTTTATGCACTGTTTCTTCTGGCTTTACAAAGGTGATGTCAAGGGCAGCAGACAATGTAGAAACAGCAAACCAGCTACTAATTACAGCTGCAGCTATCATATCTTTGGAAGAACAAAAGAGATTCTGTGAGCTGTAATTCCACAACCCAAGTTTTTTTGTGTGGCTTTTTGTGTGTGTGTGTTTTTTAAATAAAAGATCTCTTAAAAGAAAGGACTATCTACCCTATTGGACCAATAGGAACTGTAAAGTTTTTTTTTTTTTTTTTTTTAAATGTTCCCTTAAGTGTATCATCATCTAAAAATGAGATATGTTAGACAAAGCAGAAATTAATGAAAGTTTTAACATTTTGATCAGACTTGTTTCAAAGGCATTTTGCTGATTAAAAACTTAACGTTAAGGCTTAATACAGAGAACAAAATGAATGTGATCATAGTATTTCTACCTGTAACTGTAACCTTCCATTTGCCAAACAGTATCAGGCTAAGTAAAGGCCTGGGCGATGGCTCTCCAAGAAAAGCTGAAGCTCTCCAAAAGGTGTTGGTGAAATAGTAACCCGACTTTTATGGCACAGGCAGTGCATGAGCTCATGATCCTTCTTTGATAAATGCATGCTAGATATTAAGATATTATTTCTGCTTCTGCAATGGCAATGAATGCAGTTCACTCATGATGGTTTGTGTGGTTCCAGGTACCCAAATTAATTTATTTTTTTTTTTTTTTTTTTTTTTTTTTTTTACAGGAAGCCTCTTATTTGCCAGATATTGATACATTACCTAGGCCAGATACTATGAGGAAGGAGATGCTGCTTATGACAATTTCACTGTTGAGTTGTGGCCAGGTAGCTGCAAAGCAGTGCAGCCAGGTAGCTGCAGAGCAGTGCAGTCAGCAGGTGCTTAATGTGGTGCTGAGAGCAGCCAACGTTTACCAGGCCCTTGTGGCATGGCTTCTTTCTCTGGTGAGTAAATGCAGTGACAGTGTGTAAGAGGTGGTGCTTTAGTAAAGGTATGTTATGCCCTTCAGTGAGTGTATCATCACTCTAGAAGTTTCCTTCTTCCAACAGATACAAAAAAAGTGTATATTTTAAGAGGAGAAAATTCTCTGAAAATAGATGGCTAAGTATTATACTTGTGTTCTGTAAAAGAAGTGACAGGTGCTCATTTCTTAACACTTGGTCTGATTAAAAGTGAATCCTTTCCAATAGTCAAATGAGAGGTATGAAGAACTAGTGGTCTGTTTCATCTTGATTGTCCTTAGGATCGCATTTTTCTCCAGTAAAGAAATTCTTTTGTTCATTCTTCCCATTCATCCTATGTTATTCTTCTCCCTGAGGACAAACAGGCAATGTCCTTTTCCTTTTTTCCACTCTCATGTTGGCCTTATTCTTTTTGCTCACTATAAACATGGGTGTATCAATCTGCCTGCTTGAGAAAAATCTCATCCAGCCAGCACAAGGCTTTTAAATCACTTAAACTCCACTTAAACAGTGTTAATTATTAATGATGTTCACACTTCCACTAAAATATTGCCGACATTGTTTAGTGTTAGTTCAATGCTACTGAAAGTTGTCACTTGAACAGCCTTGGAGTCTGAATCTTCCGTTCAGAAAGTAGCTCGTAGGCAATTGCTGTGTGAGCCTGTTTCTTTTGAGTTGTTTCTGTTATAAAGCCTGGAGCAGCCTACTCCAAGGCTGAAGGGACTTCTCAGCTTCCAGGGCTGTGTGTCACTTTAGACTTCAGGGCCAAATGTCATGATGGACTTTGTGCCTGATAGAAACTGGAATGGAATACAGCAGTTCACTTCAAGCAGGTTCCTTTGCAGCTGGCAGACAGCAATGACAAATAAAAGGCCTACATTTCTTCATAAAAGCACTTGAAAAGTTGAGCCATGTCAGACCAAATTCCTACCCAGTTCAAACCCGTATAACTCCCCAATTCACTGTTGTTCTGGCTCGTGTCAGTCAACATAACTTTGTGTTCATTGAAGATGCACTGAATGGTACCAGCTAAGAATATGATTCTCCAAATGTCAGTGCTCCCTGTGGCAGAACTGCTGCAGAAATTCCCTTGTGAAAGTAATGATCACATCAGTCAAGGACTTCAGAGTGCTAATTTGAATGATATATCTGACCTATAAAAACAATTTGAAAATAGACTCAAGGCTTCTGTTGGGAACATGTTTTAAAGGTATTTGTTTCACTGTAAATAGGTTTATTTTTATACATGCAATAAATAGCAAGGCTGTAAATCCATCTAGAGATCATCTAGAGAACAAAGCTTAAGTGGTTTGTGTGCTCACTAGAACCCTGGAGATGTATCATAATCCTGTAATTCAAATTTGTCTGTGATTTGAGTCAGGGATTCTTACCTCATCTGGCTGCTGTTCCTTTCTCATGGCTTCACTACTTACCTGTCTTTATTTTCCCATAGCCCTCTCTTCTTTTCCTTGCTCGCCAAGACTCAGTTTTTTGTTTTGTTTTGTTTTGGTTTTTTTTAGCACTACAGTGTCTCCCACCCTTTCAGGTATCTTTCCTTTCACTTTTCTATGCAGTAATGAGGTTTCTCATGTGTTCTATATACTAAAATGCATCATGTTTCAGCCTGACTTGGAGCCTTGAGCCAATGAGTGATTAGTGTGTCTGGAACTTTATCTCTGGAGCTGAACTGTGATATTCCTGATGAACGATAGCTAGTGTTCATCTTGGGGCTGGCAGAAGTCACTTTCTACCCTTCATATTTGTGACCAAATCTGTATATTGGAAAATAGAATGCCTTCCTCCCATTCATACACAAAAGTAAGATCTGTCAAAAGGAAAACACCTCAGTCTAAAAGGTGGAATAATTGGGTAGGAATTTATAAGATTTTTGCCAATAGCGATCAGTAATGGGAATGAAGGAGGCTATTAAAGAAATCTGTCTAGTTCCTTAGAATGGCGTAATCACTTGGCATTGATTTTTGAACTGAGATTATATTGATCTCATTATTATTAATAAAGCAGCACACAGTAGTACCACTGTGGTAAGCACATGCAGTGCAGTGTCGACAGGGACTCTGATCTCACTTCTTGCTAGACTGGGGAACTCATGTGACCTCTTGCTTTCACACAGCTGGCTAAATTCAGAGCCTGCAGGTTATTAGAGTCCTCACTGAGAAAATAAAATCCTATGACTTGCCAAAACCTACGTGTTGTTATTCCCCTTTAATTTGATCTCTATTGAGTTTCTATTGGCTGAAAGACAACTAATCAAGCTAGGATCCTCCCTGGGCTGTTGACTGCTCAAAAGCAACAAAATGACAAGAAGGGTTATTTTTAGTCTCTGGATATAACTGTCTTAAAATGAAATTATGTTCAAATGGATTTACAGGTGCCTCCTGTGCAAGGTGAGATCAAAGCTCCATTTCAGGTGGTAGGACTGCAACAGGCCTGGCAAGAGGATGGCCTAGCCCTATATGCTTGCCTGCTGCCACCAGATGAATCTCCAGCCCAGAACAGCACCAAGATCTGGAAGAATAAAGTGAGTAGCAGCACTTAGATGGCTAGTCATGCAGAAATTAGACTGGAATTATCTTTGACATGAGTTATGCTTTTGCTTTTATATTTTAACTATGAGAAGAGTGTGGCCTAGGAGAGGAAATATTGTCTTGCTATTCAGTTCCCAAGACTTAAGACCCACACATGGGACCTGAGGCTTCATTCTCTCGGAGGTGGTAGACTAGTGAGTTTGTGCTCTGCAATAAAGCAGCGAGCTGAAAGGTCCCCATCTAGCATATGCAGGTAGCACCCTGAAATGTAGGGTGTGATTCTAGCTTGTGTTCTCTAAATGGCAGAGCTACGAAGTAGCAGCTCTGAGCCTTTGTCTGTTAGTTCTCTTTCAGTAGAACTAATTTGGTTATACCCTGTGCATCTGGATGCATCGGTTCTTTGTCTTTTTGGAGACAGCTTGTTAGGTATTACCCTGAGACCTAATCTGGCCTTGCTATCCTTGCTTGTCATAGATAACTATAGAAACAGACATGTGGTACAGCTGTTGTGCTGGAACATGTACCCAGGTATATCTGAGAAACAGTGATCCTTCTGTGCTTGCTATCTCTGGATCACTTGCTTAAATAATCATCCTGTTTTTGAACAACCTTTCTGAGACACTGTGGTCCTATGCTGGAAGAGCTAGTGAGTTCAAAGTGGGCTTGGAGCTTTGAGCTTGTAGTCAATTTTTTACACCTGGAGCTGCTAGACTGGCTCACCTGGACAACTGTACTGTCTCTGCACCCTTATTTACTGCCTGGCAATACAAACAGGAATGTGATGTGGTAGATGTGATAACTCTTGTTGCTTCCTCTATGCCAAAATAAAACCCCAGTGGATCCAGTATCAGGTGTGTTAGGGTGGTCCCCAGGTATCCTAACTTACACCTGCTAGATGTATCCTCCTGTGAGGTTTAAATGGAAGAGGAAATGTAAACATCATTTAAAAACACACTTAGGCTTTCCCTGTTAGCTGCAGCAAGCATTCTTCATCTGCAGCTGCCTGTCTTTGAGCAGTAAAGATTAAATTTCCCATGATGTATCATAAAGCCTAAAATGTGACAGCTGTGGCTCCGGTGCTCCAGCAAGTAAATGATTGATACTAGCAACAAATGTAATGATTAAAACACTTGGGGATGGAAAAAAAACAATCCAACATGTGATGTTTCTGCCAGTCGAAGCACCTGTGAACAGAAACAGCAGGGTTAATGAGACTCGGCAGCCTGCTGGACTGGCCAAGGACTTAGTGGTGCTTTCTCTCTCAAGACACCTGGATTCAAGATATTAAGGTGGGCAGAAGTCAGAGGTCAGCCTCTGTTCCTGCATTTTCACACACACAAAAAAGGAGGAACAGACTGACCTCTGACTTCTGCCCATTTCCATGTTGCTATCTACTGATTTCAGCTGAGCAGCTGGTCAAAGCATCAAAATTAGAGTGTTGGCTATGCTTAAAATAGGTATCTGGTGTCATGTAATTGAATGAACTTTTCAATCTATGAGCTCAGGCTCCTCAAACACTTGGCAGGAGCTGGGGAAGTTGGTAACATGCCTTAAGCTTCCAGGCTGCGTGTAAATGGGGATGCTGTTCCACTGATCCACTTAGACACTGACATTGCTGTCGGGTTCAGCTAATGTGCACTGCAGTGAGCACACAAAGCATTTGGGCAGTGTTCTTTACAGCAAGACCATGTATAACTGAGGGTTCTTCTCATTAGTGTCTGTCATATGTCTTTGTAATAACAACAGGTTTTATTGTTTCTGCTTTCTTGTGGTATTTGTAAAGGTGCTGCCCTCTCCTTTTCAGAGATCTAAGTCTTTCAGAAATGTCAGTGACAGCAGGGACAGGAAAAACAACAGCACGTAGTCTTGTCTGCCTGTTCTTCCCCTTGAGCAGCTTGCTGTAGGGAAGTTGGTTGCATTTTATTCTTAAGTCTCAAGTCTCTTGGTATAGTGTTAATGTACAATATTTAATGATTGAATCAACTAACAATTTTCTACTGTTGCAACATTTAACAGTTTTTGTTCTAGTTGTCTCCTTGTAGCATAATAAAAATCAGTTATCAGGGCTTAGCTCCAAAATATGAATATCAAGAAAAAAATACCTGGAGTTCTAGGAGTTCTTATTCCAGCTCTTGGCTGTAAGAATGTAGGAAGATTTTAGTTGTGTTTTTTTTTAAGATGGTGAATAAAAATACATACTAAGTAGTGCAAATAGTAACCAACAGCGTAGTAAAAAAAAGGTGTTTTAATGGTCCTAATGTGATACAGAGTTCATTTTTAGTCAGAGATGGATACATATTGACTGTGCAACATAGTAACTACAAGTTAGTGCCTGCTCTATAGCAGGAGAGAAGTACCCATTTTTCTGTATGTATCTGTACTCGTGCCTCATGAGAGGAGCAAAAATAGCAGTTGTCCATGGAGCCCTGCAATGATTTTGGTGGCTTAATAATATAAATATAATTTTTACAGCAGGTGTTGGATTACTAGTCTAAGGACATATCTGTATCAACAGGGCAAGTTTGTCCCCCTGACATTTCCCAACCCTTGTGTGTTGGAACATCCTGAGCACATTTATCAACCTTATTTGTTTTTATATAAATATAATGTTTTTCAAGGAAAGAGCTCCTGTCCTCAAACAAGTTAAGTTTTGGCTCATTCAACCATGATGACATCAGTTCATATAAATCAAGCTGCTCCACAATGTTTTATCCCATTATTGTCAGTTTTGGGGGTTTCAGTTGAGCTTTTTATTTCTGTCCTCCCTCCAGACAACTGATTGAAATGATACAAATTTAAACATGCCTACGTGGCTTTGCTTTTTTCAGCTCTTGTCAGAACAAATGCCCATACACACACCCCTCTTGTCATTTCTACATGCTGATAAACAAGCTTCATTTACAGGCATATCTGGTAGGAATTAGCTTTGTGTGGAGAGTGCTTTCCAAGAAGCTACTCAGCATTCCCAATTAGGCAGACAAGCCCTGAGCGGGGCAGCATGGTTCTTCTCTGTGCACTTTGGACACTCAACAGTTCTGTGGTGGTTCAGAACAACTTGTGATCTGTGTCATAGTATTTGGGGGATTTTGGAGCCTTCTGCTCTTTGGGTTTCCAGGCACCACAAAACATGTTTTAAAGAAAATGTTTGTATAATTGTTCACTTTATCAATTTTTGATTAGGTTTCATTGAGTTCAACAATTTTGTAATCTGAAAATCCTGAAGTCCTTCTAATATGGAAGAAGAGGGAGCTTACACGGGAGGTTAGGCAATGGAAAGCTGTATTTTAGAATCGTCATGCCGTGCTCAATAACAACCTAAAAACCCTGAGATTGATAACGCTATTCAATTATGTAAAATATCCCTGTGAAACCTTTAGCAAATTGATGTTATATTGTATTAGGCTGATTTATCGTCCTGTTTATGGTATTTTCTCCTTCCACTTGGTTTATGAGAAGTCAGGTCTGGTTTTAATTACAGGGACTACACCTTGATGAAAGATTTATTCAGAAAATACATTCCACAGGGCTGCAGGACAAATGGGACAGCCTTTGACCACTGCCCCCTCTCTTGTCCACACACACCCCTCTCCTCCAAAATTGCCTTTGGTAGAAAAAGGTTTGGAGATTAAAATTACTGCCTCAAGCCATGTGTTAGCAGGATTTTTGGCCTTCTGGGCATCTGGATGACCTCTGCAGCACAAACTTGGCTGTACATGCTGCACTCTCCTCATCCATCTCCCCATCCCAACTGTCATTTAACACTGGCCCCTTCATTCCTTTAAGGTATAGGTCATGGAAGGTATGCAGACTACTTCAGAGTAATTCACGTGGGCTGATGGACCTCACAAACCAGTTAATTTATATAAGCATTTTGTAACCAGTTAAACTTTACCAGTTACTGTCAACGCTCTAACCATCTTCTCTAATGAAGTTCTGTGTCCTAGCAGTCTGAATGTTTCAAGCACCTCAGTGAAAGGGCAATGTGGCTAATCCCTCCACAGTGGTCTTTACTGAGGGTGGCTTTCTGAGTGAAGACCACTTGGAGGCCGTCATGGCATGAGCCCTTCCACAGTCAGCTCCTGAGCTGCTGTTGCAGACGGTGACTGTGCTCAAGGAGCTCAGTCGATATCAGGACTGATTTTGGATGCGAGGCAGGAGGCTTGGCAGGGTGAAGGCAGGATCACATGAAGCATGTGCATTCTGTGGGTAGGAGGACACTGTTAGTCCTAGTTGTAGGGATGTAGGATTTGATGGTTTGGGAGGCTGAGGGAATTATTAAGCTAGGGTTTTGGCTGGGAGAATTTGAAGCCCACCTGCATGGGAGATGCACAAGTGTGGAGTTGGGATTGTTTTTGTAAGACAGAAGAAATGGGAAAAGCTGCTGCAGGTACATGGCACGAAACAAGGAGCTACTGAGGCCATTAGTAATGTGTTTTTTTAACCATTGACTCTTTGCAGACTAAAGAAGGCTTACAGGAAACATCCACTGTTTACCAGAAGATCTCTGCATTTCTGTCCCATACACGGCTTCCAGATGTTATCTGGTGGCGTGCAGAACTGGCCCATCACTTCCAAAACCAGCCATACCTGCTTCCTCCTGAAATTCCCTCTGTCTTGCTCAGTGACATCACTGCTGTTAATCCCGATCCTCAGGTACTATACACAAGTGGTTAAACTTTTGATAATTTTTCTCATTAAATTCATTAAAAGTTGTTGTTCCTGTCTTATAGATATTTTCCCTTGATTTATTAAAGGACTTAAACTAGGTTTGAAAAAAAAAATGTTTCTAAGCAGTGTAGCTTCCCCCTGAAGAATATGAGATTACAAGTGCATAACATCTCTTAAAATCAGGTGCTTAAAATCATTTGCCTGCCTAGAAAAGTCTGGAAGAACATTCACCTCTTGCTGTCTTTAAGTGGAATGATAATTAACTTTTTCATTTCTTTCAGGATAGCAAATGCTCCATAAATATTTAAGTGAATGAAATGTTACGAAAATTCATATACTTCTGGCTTATTGTGGGAGTTTATTCCTTGAGGGCATTTAATATTGCTTTTAGGTATCTAAGTACTGAACAGTCAGTTCTACCTTAGTGTAAATCATATTTTTTTCAAAGAAGCACTGAGTACTTCTGAGAGAATGTTCCATTTATTCTTTTCCCATAATATCACCAGTCTTTAGTCAAACACGGTCTTTTCCCAAAATTCCTAGGTCAACAAAAACCTTGATACGCAATTTGGGGAGTGGTGAACATTGCAGCTCAGGTTCATGTCTAAGTCCAGTTCTGAAAATAATGTTGCGTGAGAACTGCAATTTCGAATAGATTTGGGGATTAATCTTACTCCGAGAATTAATATCCTAAAGTCTTAGGGACTTAGCAGTGCACTGAGCAATTTGCCTGAAGTTTTATCCCACTTCTGTGAAGGAAGGGGGAGTCTTAAATTTGTTGATTTGCACACACTGTAGCTTTTAAGTACAGGCAAGTACTATAAAGCAGTTGACATACTTGGGAAAGAGAAATTTGGTGAACATTTGTAAGGCATAAAGTCTGACCTCTTTTAAAGGAGTCAGGGCCTTTATGCATATCCTGTATTAGGGGAATTATAAATCTTTAGAAATTGAGCAGCAAGATAGCAGGCACTTTCTGAGAGTGAATCGTTGCCTCAGTAGCAAAGAAAAACTGAAATCAATTTAAGATCATGTTCTCTTATGTTCAGAATCTCAGTGCCCCTCAGGTTCAAGGTCTAAACTGCCCTGAGACCACTAGCTATAATAGCATTTTGGCATGTATTTTTGCAGTTAAATGAGAAGGGCTGGCTTCTCCAAGCAAGTTGCAATGATCCAGGATTTCAGGGATAACAGTTAGCCCTGTTGCCTGCCCTGGGGCTTTACCAATCAGTACCAACTGAAAACGTGCATGAGTGTCATGAATAAACAACCATAGGAGTGGTGCACAGAAAGCACAGTATCATTTTCCATCTCCTTTATCAGATTAAAAACTGATAAAACTGAAAAAGGCCAGTGATGCATGTATGCTACATATTTTGGTAAACCAATGTGTCCTGCTATCCTGTGTTAGAAAAGCAGGCAGGGAGCACCTATTTTTGCTCAGAACAGTTTATTGGCCCAGAAGCAATTCCTGACAGATGGATGAAATGAATAGACAAGAGTGAAGGAACAGTGTATGTGAGGTAATAAAACTGCAGTTTGCTTGTGTACCGATAAGCTCTGTGTGGTTTATAAGCAATTAGTAGCAGAAAGGATAGTAACCTTTAAGCATGTTGCTTGCTAGAGTGAGCCAACATCTTATTTTCTGTCAGTTGGTATGGTGGTTTCTCAGTCTGTCCTGACCTCCAAATAAGTTGCTTTTCTCTTGATACCCCGCTTTGAGGCTTTCCTTTGTAAGTATTCTATGTACAGTGTATTAACCTGCTTCACCTTGGAAAATGGAAATACAGCCTATTAACTTCACCTTGGAAATGAAAAGTAAACTCTCAACATAGTCATTAAAATTCCAGGTTAGAGTTGGAGCAACATAATCCTTGTGGAGGTTATTGGTTACAATGTCCCTATCAGCAAAAAGGATTGCTTCATTTTAACACAGAGTAAAAGTCAGTGCTTTCTCCTTTTAAGCCTTAGGATGCAGGCATTAACCTTAGGGACACAGGCAGCATATGTAGCTACCACTGAAGCTCTCTGTCTCCAGCTGTTCCTCCCAATGAAGCATGCAGGACTCCTCTTGCTCTCTGCAGAACACTGGGAGTCTTGTCCAAACAAATGTACCTCTAGCACTCACTTCTTGCTACCTTTCTGGGCACCTTCCAAATGGTGTTCCTGAACTCCCAACCCACACACGTGCCTGTTGTGGCAGAGGAGTCTGTTTTCCTAGCACAGGCTTGACAAGAAGGCCCAGAGCTTTAGTATTTGAATGCTGTCACGTTGTTTCACCATGAGCATCATAGCGTTACCTTTGCTGAGTGGCTTCAGTGTCTTCCACTATCTTTTACTATAACTTCTTCTAACACTGCTGCTAATGAGGGACTTGTTCACAGAATTGCTACTCACCAAAGCAGCATTTTGTCTTCACCTGACTCTTTAGGCCCTTGCCTGTGGTCACTGCCTCTCACATGCAAATCCAGTTGTAATAACTGATGCTGTGCTCTGATTCGGTGCCTCACAGATGTTAGTATTTATTCTTTTTGTTTTATTAGTCCATGTGTTCTTTATTTTTTCCTCCTTTCATCCTGTCTGATAAGCAAGCTTGCAAATGCATGTGAGGCCATTGAATGTTTCATGGATAGAATGGAGCCTGAGCTACCTGGAGTGCAGCATAGCATGGCCAGCTGTCAGATCTGATCCATGTGTTAGTGTAAGCTGTCACACTTAGTACATGGCTCAGGGCTATGTTTTCTTCCCCTGAAGCTTCTGCTGAGCCTGGTGCTGAAACTTGAAGGATATGATTGCTGAGCTGCTGAACTTGGCGGGACTGATTAAATGCCCCAAATGGCATCTGAACTTGTTTGCTTCTCCAAACCAGAGCCGGGAGGTGGTTGAAATTTGCAGCATGGTTGATGTTGACACCCCTGCAAAACATCAGGACTGTTTGAAGTCTAGGCTGAAGCTATTGAGCAGGAGGTGTGCTCATTCACAGCACATGTCCTTTGCTTTCCTATCTCATTTTTCCTGGAGATGGTGCTAAGGATCAGGCCTTAGTGTGTCTGACACCCTGTTTCTGCTGTGCAGCCTGATAAAACCCTCTCACCAGCTTTGGCAAGAGCGCTTACGTACATATCGTACCTCATCCAGGGATGAGTCCACACAGAGATGACTCACCCATGGGTGAGACATTTGTCCTGAGGCCTCATCTATATGAATTTACAGAAATGCATCATCAGATGGAGAATAGCTTTGTGGATCTTAAAGATGTGGATGCCTCATCTGCATGACGATTGAAGGGAGAAGGTGACATCCTGGCTCTAGCTGAGTCCTTTGGAGTTCACCATGAACTTTTAGTGGTGCCAGGATTTCATTGTGTCTTTGGCATTTGTATTTTTTTTTTTTAAATCTAAACTTTAAAATGAGAAAGCTCTACAATAATGTTTGCCTGAGTGGCAGAGAGGTGAAGCAATAGCTTGGGAAGAGTGAACTATTATAGGTGTTCATTCTTGCTAAAATTTGATAGCTCACATTTAAATTGTGGCCATCACTAATTCTTTCAGAAGAGAGCAGTTTAAAAGAACTATCAAGCTAATGTGCTTAGCCATTTGTACAGTGGGTGCTGGTAGATAATGGGCAGAAAGAGTGGAAGTTCCATCTTTTCTGTGTTTTAAGAAACCTCTTTCTCTGTCTGAAATGGAGGCAAAGGGATATGAGCAGCATCTTCAAACTGCCTGAAATACACCAAAACTGCATATCCTTTGTGACAAAGCCCTTAAATATCCCACCTCTGTCCCTAGCCCCTCTGCTGTGTTAATCTGGATCCCGCAAGGACTTCTGCACTAGCACATTGGAATTTATGACAGCAGGGAGAGGAGAGAGTTTAGGTATAATGCAGCTTAATTCAGGGGCATGGGTTAGTGTATCATGCAAGATGTGAGCATTGCTAGTATGTTAGCACTGAGCGAGATGGAGCAGTTCTCTGCCATCACTGATGCATTCAGTGCAGGGAAAGGATGTATGTACAGAACTCGCAACCTATCTCTGGGGGTAAAGGAGCATTTTTCTCAAAGGGTTTTGAGTGCTGTCCCATAGCAATAATGGCTGAGCTAATTTTTGCATCAGATAGTCCCCTGAATGCAAGGAGATAAGACTTTGAAGTACCTAAAGATTCTTCTTTCTGCAGTTTCTTCTTTCCTGCTGTGGCTGAGAAACATTCCTCAACTTAAAAGACTCTTGTTGCAACTTAAAAGACTCTTTAGGTCACTTGATAACAGAAGCCATTTCTTTGTTGTTGTAAATGAGAACAGAATATACTGTAAGCAAGAAGAGAGATTAGATTTGGGCATATTTCTGTGTGATGATTAAATATTGATGTTTTGGCTGTACACAGTTCCAGTGAAATGCAAGTTCAAGCCTTCTTTAAAATGTTCTTATTCTTGCTTCTGCTCAATATTTTACAAGGTGTTTTTGTCCTGTTCTGAATTTCCTTCCTGTAAATGCCTGGTTGTATTTCAGTATATTGCCTGAAATAGAGTGAATCTGATTTTTTAACACTTTCTGAAAAATTATATGTGCATTCAATCCTAGTGGTGGTACTTAATCAGTCTACCAATGTCTTAAGGTGGCAGAAATCAGGATTTGTCTGCCAAAAAACAAGTAAGAAAAAGGATAATTGTTGAGAAAGGCAAAAAAAAAAAAGCTTTCAAATGCAGAATTATAGACATGCCCTTCCCTTCTTTCTGATAGTATTGATATGGAGTGCTGGAAGAAATCTTCCTCCCTTAAACTGGGTCAGGGAGACCTAGTCATTGAAATGGTTATGGTGAAATGATCTCAGGCTTCAAAGCCAGTCACAGCATAAGCCAAAATATCCTCAGGGCTGCTGTATTCCCTACTGACTGACTGAAGGGTACATCTCTCTGCTGGCCTGATGCCTGGGCCGGGAGACAGGAGTTTACTTCAGTGCTCTGTGTCTGCAGAACCACCGGATTTCAGCCTGGTGTCTAAGGCCAGACTCCACTCTCCCCTGAGCAGTGTACAGGGAAAGGATCCCTTCTCGTGCCTACCAGGTGCAGGTGGGCACTAATTGTTGAGCTTTCTCATTTGCCATGTTTGTGCAGGGGCTTTGCAACTGTTATAATGTTGCAGGTGTAATTAAGAGAAGAACCAGCCCCCAGGTGAAATCAATTCAATCCTCATGCCTTCCCTGTCTCTATGTGGAACACTGCAAGATAGCATCGATGCAGCATATAAATAAATGGCATCCAAATCAAGATAATTTCAGTAAGAATTTGGGGAACTTGCCTTGGGGACTTATGTTATATACCAAATAGGGCTCATCTCATTATAACAGTATCTATATGATTATCTTGTGAATATATGGGAAAGTTCCATTATAAAGCATGGCTTGTATAGGAATGTCATGTCAAGAGTCTTCCTCTCTTAGCACATTTTAGCTAGACCAGACCAAGCATGGGCTGTCATGCTGCAGTTCTCCAGAGCTGGTCTTACCCCTGAGGAAAAAGCTCTTCTAGGGGAACTAATAAGACATTTCCAGGCTCATTCTCTGTTGCTTTGTGAAATCGTGTTTAGGTTGGTGCTAGAAAATACAATCTGACAGGTTGTAGAAACAATTTCCACAGGCCTTGCTTCCCTAGCAGGTATGACCAGATCCCTGCTCTGATGGTGGGGAGATGAGCTGGTGGGGGGGCGGGAGGAGCAAGCAAGCCCAGCATCACGGTACCCTGGCTCACACTGTCTTATTCCATAAAGATCAATTCTACCTTGGGTTACCTAAGTCTTCTTGTGACTGCAGATGGGAACCTGTAATACAGGTTTCTATAGAAATGTATGCTAGAGTTAGTTTGACAATTGTCCCTTTGATTTTCCATCTTATTGGAAGTTCATAGTATTTAGATTTGTCCAGAGAGCAGCTTGAGTATCTGGGAGGCTGGAGTCTAGTTGCAGTCTCATTTTGTAAGGATTGTCTGCTCTCCTTGTGCCCACTGCACCATGGGACTATTGTATGCAGGAGCTGGCAGCAAATATAGGAAAAGGAGGACCCTCTAGTTCCATACGCTGGTGGCTTCTTGTTTTTCTATGATGGTATTTTCCACAGCAACCAAGTGTTAATATCACAAGCAGAGGCTGGTGAGCAATGGATTGCAGAAAAGCATGGACAAATCCTTGAGAGCTGTCAAAATACTTACTTCAATGGAGGTGTGTTGACCGAAACCAGGTAAAATGTCAAATCTCTCGTTCTGCTTCCAGGCAAATATCTCATGAAGCGTAGGAAACACAGGAAAGAGAAAACACAAAAGGCTGCTGAAGCAGAAAGGAGCCATCAGATGTCAGAAGGGTTTTAATATTACTCAAGTTAATTTTGTTTTCTAGTTGCTGTTCTTAAATAACTGTAGAAAGGTTTGATGTTTCTATCGTTTGCCCAGCGACCCAAAAATTTTCTCAGGTGATTGCACAATTAAATGGCATTATATGTACCTTATAACTCAGAATGGGCACATTTTCATATAATTAGTGTATTTTCTATCCCTTGAGTCTTAATCCTTTCTATGGAAAAGGTTTTAGTAACATCGGAAGAAAAACATGAGATGAGGACTGATGAGGTCTGCAGTAAATCAAGTTAGAGACCTTAAACAGTGAAGCTTCTCTGATATGCGTCCCCTGAGCTATTGTTCCAGATGTGACATTTTTTAGATTTGGAAAGAATTCTGCTCAATGTGAAGTCTGTGCAATGGAGTGCTCAGTAGTGGCATAAGAAAGAACATCACTTTTTCCCTGAACCAGAACATGGGGAACATGGCTTTGAAAAGCTATGTTTATTTGGGGGCTGTGTTGGGAGCAAATTCTCCTAAGTGACAAATCCTAAACATCCCCTCATATGCTCTTGTGTAAGTTGCTTGATGCTGAGCCTGAGAACTAACCCCCCCACTCTGGAGTGCTGTGCCCTAAAGGCCAGTGTGTCTTGCACAGGGGTGTGTGGTACAGTGGCACTTGCAGATACCCCACTTGAGGTGACCTAACACAGGAGAAATACATTGGTTTTGTTACAGGCATATACAAATCCCTACAAGCCTTCCCATACCCCCTCACTTTGGATGGTTTGAGAGTGCTGTCTTTACAAAACCCTCTTCTGCTCACTGGCCAGCATAGTCACAAAGCATCAAGGTGTCCAGGCTGCTGCTTTCATTCCTGTGGTGTGTTTGACAGATAACACCTATCCATGTCAGTGGCCCTGCCCATATCAGACACCTGGGACGGTGTAGCCTCTCAGGATGCCATTGCAGATTCGTGTTCTTGGCTTGTCATTTAATTAGAACTAATGCAACTTATATAAAGCAAATGATGTGGTAACAACACTGGACTAATGAGACTAATCCATTATTACTTCTATAGCATTAACTATACTTTTTTTTTTTTTTTTTTTTTTTTGTTGCTTTTGATCTGGAGGGATCAAGATAACATATAAATGAGATGTCCTTTGTGTTTCAGGCTGTGGAGAAGGTCTTTGCAGTTCCAGCTGGGTTTTACTGGCAGACAGTAGAAACTGCTGAGGAGTACTTCCCTAGCAGCAGCACCATCGAGGCTAGCAGAGATACGGACACCGAGGTGAAAAAGCTCCTTTCTGAAATGTGGAATCATGTGGGAAGTTGAGAGACAATTAATGAACTGGAATAAGGGAATCTTTAGGTTCGGTACAAGTGCTATTCTCAAACAATTTCACTCAGACTTAAACATATCAGCTAAATCTTTTACCGTCAGTACTGACATGCTGATTACTCTACGTCATGTAAGAATAAATTGTGAAGGGTCCTGATGAAAGAAATTGCTTTTGATCAGGTAAAAATCAACAACAGTGGACAAATTTTGATAACCCAAATCCACGTAATGGCAAAAAAATATGCTACATATGTTCTTTAAAAACTGAGCTCTGAAAAATGATGCATGTTTATAGTACCTACCTGAGTTGTATTTCTGCAAACAGAAATTCTACTTAGCTTAGCCTAGAAGAAGGGAAGGGAAGGTTATGGTGGTTTAACTCACATTTGCCTCAGTTTAAGTACACATACCAGAATTTACTGGACTCCACCTATATATGAGATTAACTATGGTAATTGATATGTCTTAGTTCTTGCACAGCAAAGAACATAGTTCTTTGACTTGACAGAGTTCAGTTTCTTCTTAATATTGATTTGGGAAGGTGCAGATACAGTATGTTTTTCCTGAAAGTGCAGCAAGTCTGTTGCTGAGAATGGTTAGCATGTACCAGGCTTGCTCCTGGAAGATGCTCCAAATTCACAATTAGGATGTGAAGATACGTAACACTTGGCACAGTTAGGAAATACTTCATCATGTCTTTATCCCAATTCCTCACTTGGGCTTATACAGAACTTCTCCAGCAAGGGCAGGGTGTTCTGATGTAGGCAGGAGAGCAAGAGCTAACACTAACAGCAAGGCAGGCAGAGCCTGTGACCTCCCTGGCAGGGGTGCAGTTCTGCCCTACCTGAGCAAGAGCAGGTCCAGCGGAGTCAGACAAGGATCCAGCGGTTGCCCTGTGAGTCCATAGCGTTGAGGGCAATCTGGAAAGTCAAGCCAGCAGGTAAGGCCCAAGAACAAAATCAGAAAGAAATGAGGCTAGGCACAGACATACTTGCAACACAGCTCAGGGACCATGGCAAAGTGCCTGAGTTTAAAGGCCACTCCTAACTGAAGGAGAGAAAGGTCCCTGCCAAGGCTTCTCAACACTGGACAGCTGCATTATCCAAACTGGCTTTGAGCCCAGGCAGCCAAATCCTCGGGGCAGGAATACGCTCACAGACCTCCTGGCAACTACAGAAAAATTCTTCTTTCCTGGCCATTATGAACAATGGGTTAATATCAGGGGAGTAGAACTAGATAAATATAAAGAAACAGAGCTTTTATTTCTAGTTAGACTACTTTTTATGATTTAAGTAGATTTATAACTTCATTTATCATGATGTTATAAGGCTCATTATGTGTTTATGGACGAGTAGCATTTCATTTAAAGTGTCCAGTAATGATGAATTCATTTGGCATTTGCTGCAGCAGTAAAGCTCCTTGCTGGGGATAGCACTCTGTGTCTCTGCAGACAGGAGAGCCATGCACAAATCTGAGGCCAATACAATCACGCTCGCCTGATCTACAGCTAGACAATCTATTACCCACAGAGTTTCATGTACCATAACAGCTTCCTGTCATAAAGCATGTGCTTCTTGAAACAATACATTTCTTTTGATGGGAAAATGCAGAACTCTGGATGATTTACTTGCCCTTTTGGGTAGATAGATTCTGTGTGTGTCAGGATATATCTTGCTGTACGCAAGGATGAGCTGAACTGGATTCATCTGGAAAGAAGATTTCAAAATAGAAATTAGTGACAGTACCAGTGATGTCTGCTGTTTGATTCTTTTCTTATGTTGATTTTGACACTTTTGTAGGTATAAAGAAATAACCAGTTGCCCTATTAGTATTTGACAGTATTTCTGTAGCAACATACAGTCAAACAGCAGGATTGATACATTCCATTCTCTGCCCAGATAACTTGCAGCCCTTTACTAGTAAATTTATGTGACAGAAGGTACAATTTTAGTAGTAGTAGATTGTTGTTATGCACTAGTCTGAGGCTAGAAGCCTACGGTACTAAACTGCATGTAAACATAAATGAAAAGAAAGCCTCTTTGTGGTTCCTACAATATAGATAAGGCCTGGGAATTCCAGGTGAGCAGCAAGGTAGAGCTGTGCAATCTTTGCAGGCTGGGAGGCACCTGGCTCATCTCTGTGCTGTGCTCTTGCTGTTCAGGTTGCCATGGTTTTGCTGTTTGAAACTCTCTTCCGACGTCCCCTAGCTCTCCACCACGTGTTGCAGCTGCTCCTCAGCTCTGGTTTGGATATCTGTGGACTCCGCCTGCTCTATCCTCAGCATGATGTGCTGCACTCCAGCTCAGGTGAGGTCTAGCTTTCCTTCCAAGATTAAGCTGTGTAATAGTACTAAGCTGGAGATCTGTAATTGTACTAAGTTGAAGACCCACATGGTACCGTAAGCATGGAAAAGAGATTGTCGGAATTACAGTTTATCAATGCCCATATCATTTCTTTTGGAGACAATAAGACCTTGGGATTTTTCTTTCTGTCTCCCTCCTGCCAAAAAATGTGTATTCTAACTCTGTATATCTTTGCATCTCAAGCTGCTTTTGTTGTGTTTCTCTGCAGAGGTTTCCCAAATAGTGCCACTCTAAGATGTGGGGTTAGGTTCATGTGAGTTAAACATGCTAATTTACCTTCCCCAGATTTTCTTGGAGGTTTCAGTTAGGGAAACCTCCTGTAACTCTGTTCAGCCCTCCTGTTGCCTCTGGGTCTTCAGTCCTTCCTTGGCCTTTAGAAGCACTAAAAGAGCATGTTGCTGGAAAGACAACTGACCTGGCCATTCCCTAACTGCTTTGGATGATAAACTATCACCAATAAACTATCACTTTGCCTATAGAAGGTGGCCTGAGATGAGTCACTGAGAGGATAAAGCCAACCAAATCTGTCACAGGTCCCTAAAGTTAAAATCCAAAGCCTTTAACATTAGAAACCAATATTTGCAAATGTTGGCCTTTACCATTTAGGTGTTTAGTTTCTCCATTTGTGAAATAAAGATAGCGAAACCTGTCTCAAAGTGTATGTTGAATAGTAATAATTGCAATAAACCTCTAGAACAAGAACCATTACATTATCTGCAAAATGTGGAGCCTCTGCAGTTGGCTGCTTTATTTTAAGCCAAGAAGTTCTCCTAGAAGGTTTACATGTGATGTTAAGTCATGTATACATCTCATCTGTTTCTTTTGGGGAAGGTTATGGGTAGAATCAAGTTCCTTTTACTTAGACAGATGATGAATGAAGACAAACTCAATCAGAGAAAAGTTCTGCAGTGACCCTGCTCCCTTTTTGTGCTTGAAAACAGTAGGAACTGAAAACTGGCTCACAAATGGGATTGCAGTTGCTGTACTCAGCACTGCGTACATAATACATTCATACTGATAGAGGAGAGAGAGAAAAACTTCAGAAGTGAATAAGAAAACCAAAAATCACCAGTCATTAAAAGAAGACAGGCAGCAACTCTGCTTTGGTGCTTTGTACCTTGCACTTTATTTAGGAGCACTTCCTATGAAGGGATAATTTGTTTGAGCTGAGAATTGCTATTGAAGTGCAAATTCCATTTTTACCTGTAGCTTGATAACTTTAAAATGATGATTTTTAAATAGTTACAGTCATTTTCTCCATTATCTACCTGTTTTAGAGCTCTTTTGTTCTGTCTTCTGATTCTTATGCATCAAATGATGTAAATAGTGTAAAACCCAAAGCAGAGAATGACGCTTCTTACCTCTAATACTTGCAACAGGAACTAGGGGGAATCAGCCTTGTAGGTCAAAGCAAGATATAGCACAAGAAGTTAGTGTTGTCTTCTGTTAGTTGCTCTGTAGTAACTTATGCTGTGCACCCCCTTCCCCACAGCAAATGTGAGGCAACCCACTCTTTTTTCCTTGTCAGATAAAGTACTTTGAATTACTTCAGATTTACCATGAGGTAAAAACATACAGCTGGTCACTAGCATAACACCCTCAGGACAGGCAAACAAGGAGTTATTTGGAGTTATTTTATCTTAATCCAGCATGTTAGAGCAAAGATTTCCTTAGAGGTGTAAATAAGATGTCACCTTGGCAAAATATAAGTAGAATTGCTGATAAACTGTCATTCATCTGAGAGGAATGTTGAAAAGAGTCCTTGAATGAATGAGTTGGGAGCACCATGCTTTAGTCATGCATGTGTTTATCTTTCACAGAAAAACTGCCTTCTTCCTATACTCCAGAGACTGGCCAGATGCCCCCGGTACTGGTGTTGGGTGCGAGGGGGCCTGAGGCTTGCAGCACCCTGCAGAACATCATGGGCCCCTGGGACCCGCAGCTGGCCCGGGTGACAGACTGCGCTTCCATCAACGGCCTCTACTGCGGAGGCCGCGCGGAGCCTCTCGCCTCCCTGCCGCGCCTGGAGAGCCGCGTGCGCAGGGAGCTGTGCCTCTGGTTTGGAGGGAGAGCGGCTACAGCAGCGCGGCGCGGCTGCCTCGGAGCAAGGTGAGGGCCTTGGCTTGCGCATTGCTATTGCAGGTCTCCCAGGCAGCTGGGAGCCCTGCACGGAGCCCAGGCAGCTGATGCTTAGTCTTTATGCATGAACCGTTACCAATGGCTCTTAGTGAACAGGAGTGCAGTCTGGGAGCATCTGTTTCTGCATTGCCAGAGGAGTTATTGCACTTTGCTCAAGTTCTCCTTGGAGGAGAGAAGGTCTTTCTTCTCTGAAATAGATATTTCAAGGCATGGAACTCGCACAGTTGTCTCCCATGACTTGTTTTCTGGTCTGTTTCATACCTTTACAACACCTGTTCTTGGGCCTTCTGTGGCCCTTCTTCTGTTCTGAGACCTCCTCCAGCTGTACCTGGAGCTGGAGAAAGGCTACAAGGTTGTTTACCACTGAGGGATCCTTTGCCAGCAACCCTGGTCTCCAGCGATAGCTTTGCCCTGGATCTCTTCCATAGCAACTGCTCAGACATTAGAAGTTTCAAATGGAAAAGGTTCTTTGGAGGAATCAGGTAAAAGTGTGTAAAAACAAAAGGTGGCTTAATCCTCCTGCTAGCCCTCAGCACGAGAAGCACAATTTAGGAACTGATGGCATAGCAACAAGGTGTCATATAGAGTTCAGAACAAGCAGTAAGGTTCCCAAGTCGGGACTCTCACTCTTAAACAGGGCTGGATGTGGCTGCAGAGTGAATTGGCTCGTTAAGCAGCTATTACTGTCATGCAACCTAGAGCTCTGTTGAGTGATGCAACATGGAGGGGGACTACAGTGCCCAAAGCCTCCAGTTAAATCCATTTCTGTCTAAGATTACCAGGATCTCATGGGTTTTATTTTTGAACTTGTGTGGCTTATAATACTGATGTTGGGCTGCGAGAAAGTCTGTTCTTCGCCTTACTCAGCAGAGCAGAGTTGCATCAGGAATAAGCTGGAAAAAGGAGAAAAACTTCTGTTTGGCTTTGTGGAACCCAGTACTGAGTAGTGCTCATATACCATCTTCCGCCTGCAGAGACAGAAGGCTGGATGGGTAGCCTGGATGCTCTTGCAGCACTCCTTCCCAGCACTTTTCCCAAACCCGTCTGGGTCTCTTCCATAAGGAAGATGAGTACTTTCTGCAGTGTGAAACAGTCACGTCCCTTCCTGGCAGTCTTGCAATTTCCTGGGCTGAGACGCAGATGTAAGAATCCGGGAAACACATTTAATGTGCAAGTGAAGGGCTCTGCTTTCTCAGAAATTGTTTTCTTCAAACTGTTATATAAAAGGATCTGAGGACTCTCTCTTGAAGAGGAAAAGAAGAGGCACTTGTCCTCTGTTGGCTTCTGGAGCACCCCTGTGGCTGCTCCGAGCATGGATGGAATGGCTGTGGGTTGAAGCGTTTGTTTTACAGCTCTTCATGGAAAGCTTTGGCTTAGGGCTGCAAGAAAGTTCTGCTGATTAGAAGAATCAGCCTCTCACTCATTGTCACATTTGCTGCACAGGCCTATGTAATTGCATGGGATAGTTGCTGCTGTACTGGGATTTTCAAGTCCTGGATTTCTGCTTTTAACGGTACTGAACTGAATAGATGATGCTGTGGTGGAACTCCACTATAGAAAGCCCAAACAAGCTCCATGCACCTGCAAGTTCAGGACAGGTTTGTTGAGATTTGCCACCTTATCAGTGGCACCAGGCTAAAGCTTAAGTAATGTGCAGTCCTCAGGGTGCTTTCTGCAGACAGGCAAAGTGTGCTTGTGTAGAGTTAATATGATGCTCATAGAGATTCCCCTTCATGAAGTTGTGTGTCAGAGCTTGCATGGTCCACATGACCATGGACAGTGACTGTTACCATCTTAACAAAATTTGAAAAATCAGTTTTAAAAATTTTCATTCTCTTTTCCTTTTTTTTCAGTGATAATTTTCTTCTTAGAAAATATGATGCATTATGCTAATGTAGTATCACCAGCCAGGTGCTTCATTTTGAATAATGTGCTTGTCTTAATGCTGGTAACTTCATCCATTGGGAGACCAGAACACAAACTGCATGTCAGTTTTCAGCTCTCTGGATTTCCCTTGCAAGCACCAACAGGTTCTGCTGGGAGTGAACAAGCAGGATGTGCTCCAGTGCTGTGTACTCAGCGGCAGGGGATGAGTCTTTCACAGACTTAGTCATGTTGTTTTACAGTCTGTAGTCTTGTTATTGGCAGTCCCCAGCCTACAGAAGCACAACTTATTCACCATCCCATCATTTGGTCCTTTCAGGTATGCAGGAATGCTGTAGATATCTCACTGCCCTTAAACATCTCTGCCAGACTTGGTGGTGCTTGTTGCTGAACATGCAATACCAAGGGAGCATCGTAGCAATTCTTAAACTGCCTAAATTTTGACTACTTAACCAAAACTAAATAACTAAGACATACTTGAAGGGAAAAAACCTTTGATAATATAGCCTCATATATTGTTTGATTCCCAGATTTCCTTGCCAGGCTGACCATTTTGCATTAGCTACTTTTAATTGAACACAGAGAGCCTCAAAGTGGTAATACTGGAAAATACTCAGTCAGAGACACCTCGATACAGCTTGTGTCAGGGACAAGCAAATGAAATGTTTTTCCAGTAAAGCAATTTTACCAGAGTAGTTTCTGTGGTCCTAGTTTGTTGCAGAAAGTGGGTTAGAGTCAGATCTTGGCATAACAACTTTTAATACTTACTGTTTTTTTTTTTTCTCTAGACCTCAGAGTCCTTTAACTGGAGCAGAAGAGGAGGAGGAAAAGGTTAATCTGCAGAATCCACTGCTGTCTCAACCTCCTGCAACACTTGTTGCAACCACCAAAGGTCACTGATAGGGAACAAATACGGAGGTTTTACAATGCTTCTTCGCTGATATTATTTCCTTAATCCAGCCCACCTGTTTCAGGAAATTTATCTCCCTGGATTTCCCAGTGTTGACCTGGTCAGATCTAGATCCAGGAATTAATTCGTGGTGAAATTTCATTGTCTAAAATGAAGGAAAAAAGGAGTGTTATGATCTTGTTCTCCTCATGGGAGTAGCTGCTAGAATCCTGTAGGCTGCTTAGATTTTGCTGAAATAAAAATAGAATCCAGGAAATCTCTGCTTATAAGAGCATGTTTATCAAGAAAACATTTATGTGAAGAGTTAACAGTGTCTTAAACTGCATATTTATCTGATTAGAGGTCATCTGCCTCTTGTGGTTAGGAGGTGAATATAATCATCATGGAGCATGAAATAGCTCCATTGGAAATTAAAGTTATTTTATAGAGCTAATGTTAACAAGCTCTAACATGGCTTTTCTGCCAAAATTCCCTATTTTCCTTTGTGGCAGTAGCCTTCCAGTATCTGAATTACTACCTAGTAGCAAGCTGCATGTGCCAAGGCCTGCCAACCTTACAGTCTAAGAAGAACCTGTGTGATATGGAGGTGTCTGATGTAGACAGAGTAGCATACTGGCAATCTTCTGTAGCTGAGCCTCTCTAGAGCTGGATCTCTGTAAAGTACGAGTGGCTGTGAGATGGTGCTATGAGAGCATTGCTATCCTGTTTCTACTCCCACAAATGAAGCTATTTCCACTGAAAAAAAAAAATGAGTTATGGAAGCTGAGCAGCTGTTAGGGGGAAGATGGCAGGAGGAAAATAGGGTTACATCGGCATAGAAAGAAGAAACATAAAATGAAATTGCCAAAGGATGACAGTTTAAGAAAAGAATGCAGGCGTAAACTTAAAACAGGAAAGGAAGGGATGGTAAAATGACACAGAGGAAGACAAGAAAAAGGAAAGAAAGGAAATTCTCACCTTTGAGCTACACTCATTGGTATAAGTGGGCATGTTAACTCAAGCGGCTTGGCAGACAGCCATTGACTCTCTGTTGTTTGGGACTGGTATTGATGGCAGCTGGTTGCTGCTGATGGAATGAGTCACATTTTCTGCCTCCCCTTCCTTTTATGGCTATTAATGATTCACGTTTGATGTGGGCTGCTGAGTTGAACCGTACCACGTTCCATCTGTATTTGGGCTCAGGAAGTCACTTCTAACCCTTGCTCCTCAGATAGCTCTATCATGACTTTGAAAAGCTGGTCTGGGAGCAGAAACCCTATAGAAATGTTAAGGAAGGGAAACATTCACGGACTACCTATGCCAGCTCTCTGGTAGCAACTCTGGGAGAGAGGACCAGCATACAGAGCATGCAGAACAAATATACTGCTACCTCTTCACAGGAATCAAAGCTTTCCTAACCTGAGGAAATATGTTTGTTAATTTGGGATATGTTTGTTAAATACATTTATTTAAATGTTATCAAGTAAAGAGGGGCAAAAGTTTTACCACCTGTAACATGGAATTTTGTCAGGTGTAATGCATGTAGCACTAATGTCAGTCTAGTTCAGAGCATATGAAATGAAAGCCATATAAAAGTTTTAAGGAAAATTGCCCTGCCCATCCTGAATAATAAACACAAGCTTTCCATCTTCTTTTGTCATGGCTTTGAAATGGCGGACTAAGGTCTCATCACGTTCTTGGGAGACAGATATCCATATCACAAAGATACAAGAAACATTCAAAGTTGGTAGTTTTACCACCCTTCCTTCTTCCCTCCAAAATAACCCACAAGTGTGACTGGGGCACAGAGACTAAAATACTTCCAACCTTATTATATGATTTTGTCAGAGCTAAGGAAAGTTAACAGGGCAAGGTAGCATATTATGAAGCATAGATCTTCTCAGAGTTCTTTCTTGGAAGGTTTGGGATCTGAATGCACCCTGTGTACAGAATAAAGCTATGTTAGAATTGGAACAGTATAATACTGAAAGCAGTAGCAAGAACAGAGACTAAGGATAGTATTAGAAGAAATCAAGGACCTTATTTAGATTAGAGGCTTCACAGAAAAGCCTTGGGCAATGTTCTGTACCTCAGATGGGGCTTAGACACTGCTCAGGAGGTGTCAGTTGCTCTGTTTCCCGAGCAAGCTGGTAGTGGGTATTGCATCCTCATTGGCACTGAGCTTGAGCCTTCAGCTTAGAAAATAGGAGTGTGTAAACCCTAGTTTCTAACCTAGCATAAACTCGACCGTTTCTGCAAACCGAGCTAGTGGGATAAGGGATGTAAGCACAATGTGGGCAGCCAGCCCTTGTATAAGATTCAAAAGAAACCCAAGTGGAGAAAGAAGGTTATCATGATGACCAGGGTCAGGAACTTTTGAGGCCATGGATGGTACTAAACAAGAATGAGGTGGGGTCGTGATCAGAGACTGGTTCAAAGATTCAGTACCCTATGCTATGGGATAGACATAAGTCAGGGCTAAAGTAAGGATGAGAGGAAGCAGAAGGTAGTGCTGAAGAAGATTGTAGAGACAAGGACCACCAGTAAGAGCAGAGAGCAGTGATGGAATTGCTTCATGTATATCAGAGTGGATAAACCACCAGTTAGTCGTCTTGGCCTTATTCAGCTGGTCACCAATGTGGCCAGGCTTGTCACATCCTAAGGCTTTCAGGGAACTCACAGCTGCCAGATTGCTGACTGTTGTAACAGTCCAAAAGAGCCTGGCAGGGGCTGACACACAGCTATCGTATGAACCAAAGCATAAGCAGCTGGATAGATACTTCAAAGACAGATGAATAGCTCGTAGATATCTGGATTGGCTTGATGAGCCAAAATGACTGCAATAGATGATTCACAAAGAGATTTTCATGTTTCCATAAGCTGTTCTGTCCTCATCTGGCCTCATATAGCTGCCATTATGGGCTGGATAGAGCACATCATAGAATGTGATGTCTCCATTTGAAATGTATTTCAAGCTGGAACTGGTCACTATAAGAGTGGCTACAGATTCTGTGGAAATAATATGGTGCTTTTCTTACCCTGTTTTTGGTCTAGGGGACATCATTTTGTTGGTGTCACCTGTGGTATCTCCTCATGCCTATGGAAATGTGATTTCAGTCTGTACTCGTCGGGGGTTTATCCTGCAAGGAATCAGACAGCTGCTGCTTTCCCCCAAGCAAGCCATTGTGCTGAGCATGACAACAAGTCAGGTACCAGACACGACACAGAGCTTACTTGTATATGTTGAGTTACCAATTGTTCTGAAATTCTTTTTTTTTTTTTTTTGCTGTCACACTGTGCAAATTTCTTTGTATTCTTAATTTCTTGAAAGAAACTCTGATTGTTCTATGGTTTCTTTGAAATTTGACCTCCCAGGACATCAGATGATTATCCTAAGATTTTAAAAATTACAGCCAAAACCTTCAAGTTAACTTTGTGACATTCTTCTGCTTGCTGCCTTTTGCATTGGTTTTCCTCAGCATTCCTCAATGCTGGTGTTAGTACCCAGTGTATGTTCAAAGCAGCCAGAGTGGATGTGGGAGAAGGTTGAGCAATAATGGCATTTATACACTATACCATTTCTCAGCCTACACAGAGCTAACTATGAATAGTTTGTATTTACTAATGGAAAATCCTGGGTTTTGTTTTTTTTTGTCTTGTAAACAGTAAGAATGTATCATATTGGAGCTGTTCGTCAATACATGTCATGCTTGGGTGATCTCTGTTTTGTTTTTTTCTCACCCTGTGGATGTGTGAGCTGACACTCCTCTAGGAAGTGTTTCCAAGGATGCTCATTATCTCTTTAGTAGCAAGTTAGTGCTCCTTCTCTGTGTTCCTGCAATTGGTACTCTGTTTGCTTTCAGTGCTGTTTTCTTTTCTTTAGTAGGAAAATCACACCAGGCTCCAGCCTGCCTCTTTGAGCAGAGGTGAAAGTTCATGATCAGGCCTCCTCCAACTAAGGCAAAGATGAATTTTTCCATTGTTTTCAAAATAAGCAAGAGCAGCCAGTAGCCCCATAAACCAAAATAACAACTTTTGACCTGTGAACATGTTTTCAGGAGAATAGTCTTCATCTAACAGAATAATGTGTGATTATGTACATTACAGTCCCTCCAGGACTGCTTATGGGCTTTCAGTACGTAGGAGTCTCCTAGTTTTATACATTCACATATATTTTTCTAAAGAGCTTTTCTGTTTTCAAAAACAATATGGATTTTTTTTCTTTTTCTCTGAAGCTGTGTGCGATTTGATGATAGATTATTTGAGTTAGAGTGCACTTGGCGTTTTGACATGCCAGCCCAAGGAAACAGAAATAATCATAAATGCAAGACTTTGTCAAACTTACATATGCAATAGTCAAATTTACATATGCAAGAAGTCAGTTTCTGCACTTCTTGCTTGATAAATCACCCAGTGAATCCTATAAGACTTTTTCTTACAAAGTGAGGCACTCCTTCTTTTAAATCTCTTACCATCTTGCTAAGGTTGTTTCCTTGGTGAATCAGGAAATGCATCTTTGCAAACTAACATCACTGAGTTGTATACAAAGCCTCTCTTCTGATTGTTTACTGGTTAAGCCTGAGGAAGAACATTTTCCCTGCCCCTAATGTCTTTTAGAATAAACATAACTCTTATTCACTGAATATTATAGCTCAAGTAGACAGATATTTGGAACAAGGCCCCTATGTGGAAATGGCCTTGTCAGAAGTTAAGAGCAGCAATGGCAATTAGTGCCTTAATGGGGTCTCTGGTGCAGAGTGTTTCTGAAAAGTCATTTAGGGCTCAAAGTCATTTGTGTGTAAGTGACTTAGGATGGTGGTGCTATGATAGCTGAGTTTTAATAACTGCTATGGTTAACCTAGCCCAGTTATAGGGCAAAACATGTTACATTAAACCTTTTTCCTGAGGCTTAAATTAAGTTATTCAGTCTTGTGAATAGAAGATGCATGAGCACCCAGTTACTGGAAGTTACTGTGGCTCAGCTGTTGTGCTGTATCACATTATGCTGCTGTAATTTGTCTGTTTGCTCGAGCCTGGGAGTGCCTACATCTCGATTTAGTAACCTAACCTGTCCCTCATTGTTTCAGGCTGCTGTATTTTGCCCAAGCAAGATTTCAATTTCAGCTGATACCAACTCTGAAAGAGGTGAACTTTCTGTTGAGCCACGCATGCACTGTCTAATTTTATTGCTGAGAAAGGAGAATGCAAGTCATCATATTCCTGCCTTAGTAAAAGGTAATGCTACATCACCTGCAACCTCTAGTCTGGAGAAAGTTCCTCATTAAAGAATTAAGAGAGCATCACAGATGATGTTTAGAGTGTTTATATTTTGCTCTGGGAAATTTGTACTAGAAATATCTAGGCAAATACTAGAACAAAGATCATTCTGCAAAAGGAAAGGTTTTTAAGAATAGCATTTTTGCCTTTGTAGACAGATTTTGCAGATTTCTCTTTCTTGTCATCTGTGATAGCCTGAGAATGGTTCCATAAAGGTAGCTTATTCCAGAGCCCTGCAGTGTGGAAACTGATGTTCTTGTCACATAAGCTTCTGTTTCTTGTTTGTGGAGTGTAGAAAAGCATTAGGAATTGAGTAGGGTAAGTACCACACTAAGAATTTTTGCATTTTTAAAAAGTAACATGGAAAAGCAGTCACCCCTTCATGCTCCAACACCTCAATTTTTCAGGTAGGGAGAACTTCAGCAATCATATGAACTCGAGCAGAGAGATTTGTGTCTTTATGTAGTGGATCCACAGACTGAGGATCAAGCCCCACAGATTTTAGTACAAACTTTGCTTTCTGACAGGCAATAAGTTTGAACAGGCAGCAGCTAAAATTCTGGTGTAATAATGGCACATTCTTTAATTACATGTGGCATCTGAATTTTAAAAAGCAGGTAAGTGATTGTCACTGCTGCTAGCTCAAATATCTGTCAGTGCCATGTGTGGCATATGAGGCTTGCTATCAATGTCTAGTGCTAACAATCCACTGCCCATACTATGCCACAGTAAATTGCTGACAGGCATGTGTATAGTAAAAAACTGCAATGCATACAAAGTAATTTGAAAACAAGCCTTTAAAACTGCTTTCTGAAATGTTGGTGCAGAATATTGAATAAATTGTTATGAAATTGCAGTATGTGCCAATATCCTCATTTGCTGCCTTGCATAACCTGGCACTTTGAAGGGAGAATGAGAACTGAGGGATTGCTAGTTTCAAGCACGTAGTATTTGTGAAAGTGGAATGGAAGCAGGTATTTTCTTGACGGAAATGTGAGCAGAATGTGATGACACTTCTGTTAAATACTGTAATCCTTGCAGGCTTTCTGTTGCCACTGCTATTGCATAGGGTGCAGGACACTGGCATTGTTGCTTATCTGGGGGGCCTGGACTCGAGCACTGGGCTCAAGACTTGTGACTTTTCTTCCTTGCACTCCAGCTTACTCAAGGCACTTTTAGAATTCAAGAGCTGTGTAGGCTGTCCTGCATGCACAACTCTTCATTTAATCTTTATTTTATGAAAAGTTTCATTCCACAGCAGGAGTTAGAAGGTTATCAAGACATCTGAGTGCTGCTCACAAAGCAAAGGTGGCTCCAGAGAAAGCAGCGGCCAAGCCTCAATTTTCAGCAGCCCTTTGCCCTGCTGTAAGCGAATGACTTGTAGTGCTGGAGAAGGGGTGGTGGGAGCACATCTCGTGTATCACGGGTGAGCTCAGCATGACCCAGGTTAATGTCTCTGTAATGATACTCTGGTCAGATGACTCAAAATATTTGATAAGAAGCATATTTTATTTCACAGTCCATCACAGAGTTCTGTGTTCATCACATATTCTTTTGTTCTATATGTAGCCCTGACAAAGGAACTGGTGAAACAAGACCTTCTTGGAGATGGGCAGAGCAGCTTGTGGGCCGCTGGGCTGGAGTCCTCAGCACTTTTTCATGTGGCTCCTTACACTGAGACCTTGCTGCAGACACTGGGTAGGTCAAAGCTGTGGAAAATGCGTTGTTCAGTCTTCTACAAATCACGATAACTTTACTGGGGGATGTCTCAGAATAAGAACACTAGGAATACATTGTTTTCTGCAATAATTCATTTAGCGTTCTGTTGTCTTTTAGTCTTACTGAATAATAATTCTCATGAGATGTATTCTGCAGCTGGGTAATGAATAAAAGGATCAATGGAAAAGTGATATGGAAATATGTTTTGTAATGTAAATTTAAAAATATAGAAAAACAGATCTATTTAAAAAATTAAGTGTGACCTCACAAAAACCAATTAAGCCTTAAGTCTACCATAATTAAAAGAATAATACTCAATATGTATTTGCTGTTTCAATAGTTTCAAAGAGAATTCAAAATATTAACATGAGGAAAGTTGCTGGTTAAGCATGTAAAACTGGAACTTGCTGAAGGGATAAATGTTGGCAGCTGTAGTTTCTTCTGTAGGTGGAGAGAAGGCACTTTCATTTCACTTTACTCAGATGTTCTTAATTTCAGTTTTTAGAGCTGAATTGACTTCAGTAACTAGTTCATTGAAAGCTAAGAAATCGATAACACTTGAGAAACAAGTAAACTTGTTTTCTTTTTATAAATCTGTGACTCAGATGAGTATGAAAGTCTTAGATCTACTACTTCTGAACACTTGGAAGTCATGGAATCAGAAGTAACTAGTTTAATTAATTGCAGGTAATATTTTCTTATATGTTCATATAATTTTTCATATTTTTCATATAATTTTATTGTGTTTATTTTAAACTTAGGATATTAGGATTTTTAATTGCTGAACAATTGCAAATACACACACATTATAAGTAAAAATAATCTAATGTGTGTCATTCACCATTCTCTGTTATGAAATGTTAAGAGGTAGGAATAAATAAAAAACATTCAACTATGCATTTGCTTAAGTAATGATTTAGTGTAACAGTACAAAATCACATAGACTTTTGATGACGCTAGGGATTGTGTGCAGTGCAATCTAGAGATTATACTAGAGAGTAAAAGGAAGTATTAATGTGAGGACAGTCATTAGTTATTGATCTGCAGCTGATACCCTAAGTCATTTTGGTATAAATCTGTCCACTTTGCTTGGCAATATGAATAAGGATGCTAAAGTTAGGGTTGAATGTATTTGTTTTACATGGCAAAAAATAAAGACGAGTTAAAGGGCATGACTCGTTAGGATTCACATCCTTCTGGGCCGTGTATGCTATGTAAAGAAGAGAGAAGAATGGATATTTCCATATGTGGATTACATTTGAATAATGTTGTGTTACATAGGGTAACAGATTGGGCTCAAAAGATGAGGATGAGATAATCCAAGCAAAATTTGAAATCAAATCCTTTACATTCTCCCTCAGAGGAAAAAAAATACATATAGTGTTTAGGGAGGATCCATTAGGCACAAAAAATTTTGATGGGGATTTTTAGGGATTTGGATCCTGAAACCTTAATTGCTGTAATTGCAGACTTTTAAATCCAAGAGTGCCTGGTAAACAAGCACTGGTTCTAAATATTTAATCTTTTGATTGAAGATGTAAACATTGATAAATGGGGAGAATAGAATTGTTTTTTCAAGGGAATGTTAGTTATATCCTTGTTCATGCACTTTGCTTCTTGGCCATGCCAAGCTGCAGCATGAGAAGCATCATCACAGGGAGGTACTGGCCTTTGCTGCCCGATGGAGAATGAGTCAATTTCTTCACACTAAAGAGAAGAGATTCATTTTTCTGGGGTAACTAGGTTTGTTTTCATGCTCTCTCTGGGCAGGAGGTAACCTCAGTGCAGTGCCAGACTGCTGTAACATTCCTCTGGATGTTTTGTGCAATCGAACATATGCTTCTGATCCTGAAATGGAGCAAGTTGTCATGCTGACGCTGATCGGAATGGATGCCATGAAGAGTGCTGGAGAGCTCCTTCAGCAGATCCTCCTTCCTGGGGGCAGTGAGCAACCTCACAAAGCAGGTGATTCCAGCTTCTGGGAGGGCTGCAGAGGTGGGTCAGGAAAAGGTAGTCTCTCCAGGTATTGTCATAGCAAGAACATGAAGAAATATGTGGTAAAAGGTGCCTCGGGAAGGCCAGGTTTGTTTGCTTGCCTGCCTAAAACAGTGAAGGATCCATCGTGGCTGGGTAGTGATGGGCAAGGCCACTTTGCATGCCACAACACATGTTGACTCAGGTGGACAGCATTCTCTTCAGTTCAGAGATGTACTAAGGCATAGCAAGATCTATATGTAATCCAGACCGTCTTGTCTCTTCCTAAATACAGGAGGAAATGCAGCTGTGAAAGCAGGACACGGTGACAGGAAATCATAGGGCACAAATTCTGCTCCCCTGACCACTCGTGTCCTGTGTGATGCAGATGTCACCTCTTTGTGCATTTCCTCAGATGGGCACGAGGAATAATGACACTAGCCTCCTGTATAAATGCCTTCAACTGCATACGTGAAGAGTATTGCCGAATGCTAAGGGTGATGGTGTTAGACAATTTCATGATACATGTGCTAAAGGGTAATAAAGCAGCTGGTGTACTAACAAAGGGTAAAAGTCTGGCACCTTGGCTTACACTATGTTTTATCGTGCTCTCTTGAACCACTGCTGTGCAGTGAGATCCATATCACAGCAGGCCATGAAGGAGATCTTAACTGTGACTTTCAGTGACTTAAAGTCATAAATTGAACCCCTAAGTCTCTTACTACACTGGACCACATTGTAAGACCACATTGCAAACACAAAGTTTAAGTTATTTTAGAGGCAAGTCAGCATTAAGTTGTAGGTTATTGCTGTGATAAATATAGCTTAAAATGGAATATTATGAGAGGTGATATAGGATCTGTAATTATGGATTATGCTGTGTCAAAACACATTATCAATGTATTGTCAGTGTTTCCCTTTCAACTCCTCTTCATTAGCTATTTTTTCTAATCAAATCATGGCACTTATTCTGTATGACTCCCTGCTGATTTCTCAAATAGCCCATTCTTTGTTTTCAGTGCAATTTCTTAGCAGTTGTAGTGTGGTGTTTCCCACTGTGTTTCTGTATCTGCATTACGTTCGATTTTGGATAAGAGAGGAAGTGGAGTCAAATCAAATTTAGAAGCAGTTGCCTAGTGAAAAAAAAAGTGGAAACTTAGAAAACAGGTCTGCAAAAGAAAAGCATGGATTCTAGGAAACATTTGCTGTTGGCTGATAATAAACAGATTTTTCTGATTTGCAGAAGGACCAGATTCAGGATTTGAGCTTCTAGGTCTGAAGTGGTTTCCCCACCTCACTCGAAGTCAGGCCAAAGAAATAACCCCTTTTGAGGTCGGAGATATTTCCTGGCAAAGAAGCATTGACACACTCATGTCAAACCCAGTGCTTGTGTGTGCATTACGACGGATCAATGCCATCAAAGTTCTTGCAGACATTTTGGAGAGGTTACCACCATGCATGGAGAAGCTGGGCAAAAGTAACAGTGTTCTACAGAGAGTAATGACCTTGACCCCAGAGATGACGTTCAGACAAGCTGTCCTCTTCTTCACAGAGAAGGATTTTGTAACTGGTAAACCTTATTTTTACTGTTTGTAATGTTCTCAGTGAAAGAGACTTTGAGAATTTATTGAACTTGGACAAAAGAATCTGTTGTGGGTTCTGCTAAGGCACAGGAAAATTCATTAACAATAATTTGGGGTTAAATTCTGCGCTTGGCTGAGTGATCAGATTTATTAAGTCAGCAGGTGTTTGCTAAGGTCACCTATAGTTTGGACCCTTAATTGAATATGGCTATGCATGCCATGGCTCCCTTCCTCTGAAGATCTCAAGGTACTCCATAAATACTAAATAGGCATTAAAGTTCTTAGCTGGATCACTAAATAATGCTGTATGTATTTTGCCTGTTTATATAAGAGACTAGGGGAGAGAGAGGCCAGGATCTATCCCACCTCAATGGGAGCTCTTAATTGTGATGCATGACTTAAAAAGCTAGATGTCCGGATCTTGCCTTATGCAGACCTGCCCGCTTACCTAAAGTCTGTGCTGCTCTTGGGCATAGCCAGTCTCTCCACTGACCACTGAAACGGCCTAAAACAACCATCTGCTAAGGTGAGAACCTTTATTAATCACTTATATCCAAACTGAGAAAGGCAGCCCTATAAATGGACTTAGCTACTTTTCTGCTGGTCAAGTATTAATGAAACATCCATAAAGGCATTTAGATGTTCCAGCATACTTGAACAGCATAAAAGTTTAGCCTAACTGACCTCCTGTTTTCTTATATGTATGCATCATTGCCTCCTCATGCTTTCTCCAGCTTTCCCTCTGAGAGCCAGGAGCAGTATTGAGAAACTGTAACTACTCTTGCTCTTGCAGAAGAAAGCAGATTTCATTCTTCTCTAGGATAAAAAGAAATAGTTTGTGAAGAACAGAACCCACTGTTGTCAATAGCTTCTGAGACTCCAGTGATATCCTCTAGCATTGATCTTTCTGCATAGTAAACCTGCTGCTTTTTTCTAGTAGCAAGTCACACCTCCTTAAACTAAATCACTGTGCAGACCGTGGTGTTAGTCACACTGCATGTTTAGGAGCAGCAGAGTATGAGCTCCCACTGTTTTCTTCTAATGGCAAGTATATTGACATATTGCTTAAGTTCTTTGGGAAGCCTTACTTCTCACACTTGAAGATAAACAGTTCTGAAACTGCCAATTTTTGATTATTCGGACACAGAGATAAATCAAGGTTGTGGTAATTTCATATATCAACTGAGAAGGAAGCAACAGAGTTTCATAAGCACATTTACCCTTTGTAATTTATAGCCTTTCCCCTGTCTCTTCATGGTGAGGAACGGTCCTTTGTTGTCAACACAAAATGTATATGCTGTGTCAAACCAACGGCGCTTATGTAGTGCAGAACACAAACTGACTTTGAATACAAGATGAGAATGCAATGGTGGCTAGTCCAGGGTACCCATTCTGTTCTCACAAAGGGTAGATCTGACAGTGAAATATGTGAGTGTTTTATGTAAAATTGGAGAGCAAGAAGAGGAGGTCTCCAAAAAAGAGAAGGTATCAAACAGCCTCAGTTACTATACTAAAGTCTAAGGATTCATGCAGCGCTGCCCTTAACTGAAGTTATCTTGAGACCAAACACCAGGATAAAAGAAATTGCCGAGCTGTAAGAGGAGCTAACTGAGGGAGGCTGTAGTTGTGATGCCAGCCTTTCCCATCTAAGCTATTGTCAAGAACACAGAAACATAGACAATACTTTAAATATGGCTCCAGCATGCTGCACTATCCTTTTTATAAGACCATTACACTTTTTCCTTTTGCTGTTCTTGTGGGGAAAAGGAGCAGGGGGTTGTTTTTGAGAAGAGCCCATAAGCGTTTTTCAGCTGCTCAAAGCTTAGCATCTCTACTCCCCCAATTAAATATAATTACCTTTCCTTCCCCGCTCCACCAAACAGTGAAAGTTCTCCAATTGTGAATCCATAAAAACTTCTCTTATTTTACAGATCCAGAACACCGCCCTGCTATGAAGTACCTGCCACCACCTGGCAAGAGGTCCAAGGCTGAAGATAAGATCAGAAGTATGTGTTAGTTGCCCCGTGGATAAAAACAAATTGTTTTATATTCTTAAAATAGATGTAAAAAGTACAGCTGTACATCTTTTGTCATAGTCATCAACATGAAATCAGTAATTTTTGATTAGACTTTGTAGGCACTGTAGTAGAGAAAAGGCCATAGGAGTGTAATTGATATTGAATGAAGGTGGTGATATCAGCAGGGTCGTCTAAATACGAGCTCATCTTTCTTCTACACAGTTCTTCCCTGCTTATCTGGACAATTTGTCTAGAGCTGGTTTGAAATATAGATGAAAAAAATAATAACAGCCCATTTGTAGCACTTTTCAGTTGTATATCTTAAAGAAGTACCTGTATTTCTTACAGAGTATAGGTCACTGACACCTAGGGAGGTGAAATGGTTTGGTCACCATTGCCCAACAGACAAATGACAGAAATCAGAGCATATTTCCCAAGTCTCAGGGTCTCTGCTCTATTGCAGTGCCACTCCAGTCACCAGCACTTCACAGCTTCTAGTTCTTTCAGATAACCCCAATACTAGAGAAAAAAATGGTGCTGTGAGGATGTGTGTTAGGACCTCACATCTGGTTTTGCCTTTTATATTTACTCTTTTTATTCCTGCAGAATGAGAGAGATACATGGAAAGAAAACAAGATATCTTTAAAAGAAAAGGGCACTTTGGCTAGATAACTTCCAGATACAATGCTCTGGGAAATATAAATATGGAACTTTTGATCAGTAAAAAAATATAAAAGAATGGTAGGAACTATTTTGACAAACATTTCACTTTTCTGTTCTCTGTGTGTTTTGTACTGGTAAAATTTGGCAATTAAAATCTCTGGAAAAGACAAGTCTTTTATCAATCCAAATACAAGCTTTTCCACACTGCATCCCAGTAGGTATCATCTCAGTTCACATGTGCCTTGAACTGCCTTAAACGCTTCTCACCTTTCCAGATTACTGCAGGTTTCACATTAGACTGAAGGAAACATTTTAATCTTCACTTTTGTCATAAACTCTGACTCATTTATATCTGACTTCTTTTACATTGCCCTGCTCACAACTGAAGTGAGTGTTCCTGATTGTATGGGGAAGGTCAGAGAGATTTCATCAGCAGCGCTGGGGAAAGGGCTGACCATGAGATCTGTGTTAAATGTGTAGTCATCCTTTGCTCCAAGGACACAAGAATGAGGAGAAATCAAAACACTCTTGTGCTTCTCTAACTTATACCAGAAGCCAGACAGATTCCATCTTGGCTGTGAAGTATTGGGAATACAAAGGTCGCTTAAAACCTCTTTTGCCAATCTGCCCGAAATTCCCAGAAAAGGTAACTGAGAATCAGATCAATATACTTAAGCACTTGCAGTCCTTTTGGCATATGCCATTGGGTGACTGGAGATGTTATAACCAGCACATCTCCCAGGATCTCACAGTATATCTGAATTCCCACCACCAGATCAAGCCATATATGTCTGTGTGATGTTTTAAAATAACAGTATGTCATAGAAATGCTGGTTGCATTATGTAGAGCTGCTGGTGGTATACAAAAATTATTGTCCCAGAACATGCATATCTCTTAACAAATATATCTGCTTTTCTTATTTAGTGGGAGAGACCTGGAGGTGCCATGTGGAATCACTGTTCACCTATTTGCAAACAGGTGAGAAAAGAGCAAATTGAAGAAAAGTGGGTTTGACAAGAAATTTTCATCTAGAAGGATCAGAAAAAAAAAAAAAAAGGCAAATTGAGAATATTAAATGTTTCCTTAGGCCTGAAAAAGGCAATGATATAAATTCTCTTTCCTAAACATATCAGGAAATCTAGTACTTCTCTTGATTACACTTACTTTAAATCCATATATATCTAAAATATGGTATAGAAATGGGATATAAAATAAAATCCATGTCAATACTTTTTTTAAAAAATTTCGGCTTTGAGGAATGTGTTTAAAAGTATTATGGAGCAGAAAAACATAATGAAGACCGCAAAACATGAGCAAATCCGGAAAGGCCACAAAACAGCCAGAACTGAAGGTAGAAATCGAGCATTTTTGAAAGCTACCAATTCATCATCAGTAGAGAGTGTTCTATATTGAAGTTAAGAGATATTTTATCCAACTGTAGTTGCTTATAGACATTGGAAGAGAAAATCAGCTTGAGAGGGCAAAGTGTCCTACCTGTGTTAGACTCTTGTCTTCTACCGAACCAAGACGGTAAACTGAGATAAGACAAATCCCTCCTGAAATGTCTATAAAATACATAAATATGCAGCATGTATAGTGGTGATTCATGTACTACAAGAATGAGAATGTTTGCTCAGAACCATAGCAGATGGTAAGTAAAACATCTTGAGGACAATGAACACTTATGTAACAGTATACAATTTAGACTGCATTCTGTATGCTAGCAGCTGAGTGGATCCAAGAGGCTTGCTGCTGCACTTACAGGCTGTTGCTATGGCATTTAAACCTTTCAGTTCAAGAATGATGTGAAGAAAATAGCAGATCTTTAATAGGAGGGCTCCCAGCAGGATAAGGGTTAAGTTCTGATATTAAATGGGGGGCAGTACTCTTGCTTTTTATATTTAATCTCAGATTTCTTTGTCATGAATCAGCAACATGCCTCTTGCCAATTGAAAATAACAGTATGCATCAAATTATATGTAGCATTGTTGATGCTTCAGTCCATTGACATCCGTATAATTAGTAATGCGGTGTACAGGAAACATAAAATGACATTTTATGTACACAAACAGATAATCATGGATCAGTTTTAGCGGCCTACAGTATTGTAACCTCATGCTTCATGCTAATTGACATACTAGGGCAACAGCAGTTAATGGGTCCTAGCTCACTGGTTCCAATGCTACAGTTACAATAAATCTTCAAATGATGTTATTAGGATAAAATCCTAACTATATTCCCAGCAATACAGTGCTTTATATTACCGAAACTAATGATTTGAAAAGGTTGTCCTTTATATACAAAATTTTGGGGTTTTCTGCCCTTAAACATATTTTATATCATTAGACAGCAAAACTATTTTGGTCAATTTTGTTCTGTGTTTCTGAGAGCACACTGAGCCTCACTGGTAACCCTGCTGGGAGAGCTTTGTCAAAAACAAAAAGGTTCTGCTGAATTTTTAGGTTTAATAAACAGAATTCAGTCGTAATAAGTTTTGTAACATTACTTGGAGTCTATTGTACTTGTTTGCTAATGCTTCTCTAAAACATATCTGAGCAGATACAAAACTCCAAAGACGTTAAATAGGAGGAATAAAAATTTGATTTTCACTGTAAGGATTACATCATATAATCAGTACAGTTCATATGAAAAATGGAAAAAAGAATATATTATCCTGTTCATAACATATATAATACAAAGGATTGAATCTTATTCTATAGACCTGCCAGATAAACCTTTTGGACTCTCAGAGCAGATTTCCTGCAAAAGAAATCTACAAGCCCTGACTGTTCTATATATATATATATATATTTTTTTTTTTAACGAAAGGACAAGCTGTATATACATCTTTTTTTTTTTATGGAGCTGTTTGATTCAAGTTTCTATAAATAACATGCCGCTATTAGGTAGTCCAGTCCTATAGATGCCTGCCCCAGGTAGTAAACTAATATTGCTGTTATGTTTTATCTCTCTTTTTAGAAGCAGCTTTGAGTTTCATTATTGTGCTTTGTTACAGGAGCCCAGGTTCTTTGCACAGTGTTGCTGATCAAACCTGGTACCTGGACCCACGGCCTTGCTAGGATCCTCCGAAAACTGGACCTAGAAAAATTCATCGTGGTTGGGATGAAACACACAAACCTGGAACCAGACATTGCCTTGGGACTCCTTTCCCCTGAAATGAAGCAGGTTTGTCCAAAAAAAAAAAAAAAAAAATGCAGATTTATGACTATATACAGGTCTAGTGTGGAGAAATGTGATAGGTGTTGAATAATCTATTCCTGAAAAATAAAAAAAAAAAAAACAGAAGTTCCTTTCCAGGATTTCTGCCTGTTGTCAGAGGTGAGCTATATAGAATCAGATGTGCCCTGGTATCAGACACAAATAAAGCTGACATGACAACAGTTTCTCTTATTGCCTGGTATAAAGAAACACATCAGGTTACTCTAAAAGAAGAGTTCTGAAGGTAGGGAAAATAGACACCCCTCCATCCCCCCCGGAATCTGCTGAGGGACTAATTTACAAAACTGGTTCTTAACTGGGAAGCAGGTGTCCCTTGTTTCTTCCCCAGGGTCATTCCTGGCAGGGCACCTTAGGAGGACACAGCACTCCCTGCACGTGTGCCTGGTTTTCCTTCGATGCTTTTAAACCTGGAAACTGGGAAGCACTCTTAGCACCACCAGACCATATATAACCCCTTGAGCCCTGATATGTCTTGAAATTATATTACTTATACAACTAAATCTCTGTCCCAGAAGCATGTGTTCACAAGTCCTTAAAAATGACCTGCATAGAGAGAAAATTGGGTTGCTGTCATTTCCGTTCTCTAGTAGAGAATAAAGAGGATTTTTAAAGCGTAGGATATTATGACTTTTTTTTTAAGCTAAAAATAGGTTTATGTTTCTCTTCTTTTATAATATCAGAAATTCATTTTAGCCCAACATGAAAGATTCTATGGTGACAGGAAATGTAGTATAGGGATACTGTCAGGAAACTGAAAAGTGAACATTTTAGGAGTTACGTTTTTTTCTTGAATCTTTAGTTAATCATCTGAAAAAAAAAACCAAAAATAATAAAAAAAAATCCATCGTCTACCCCAAGTAATGTGCATATTCATATGTATACACACAGGCGCACACACACACACATATATATTTATTCAGGGTAAATATGTATGCAAACATATGTATAAATATATATGCAGGGTAAATTTGGAGAGAGATTTTCTTGAATATTTTTTACTTGTTTTTGGATTTCTTTAGCACACTAGAACAGCTGTTGAGCATTGATGTGGTTTCTTTGAAGAACTGGTGACTAATGAGTTTAAAAATTACCGAGTATTGTTTTTGTGCTCATGGAATAAAAGCAGGTTTTGAAAGTGAGAAAACAGAGACAATACACTCTCTTTGGCAAGTAGGAAAGGATAGTAGGAAGCACTTTCTGTTGAACAGGACCTCCTCCTCTGTAGCCTGCATCTGAAAGACTTTCACTCATGATGACTGAAAAGGGCTCAGCTTCCCAGATAAGTAGGTAGACTTTCAAAAAGTCTCAGCATGCTTCATTCATTGGGTTATTTTGAAAATATGACTATAAATTTTACAATGGTAGCTTATGGGGGGGAGCAGAACCTTTTTCACAGCTGATCTTGATAAAAGCATTGAAATTGGAGCAGTGTTCATTGTAGAGCTATTTCTCAGTATAGAGGACAACTGGATAAAATGCTATTTTTAAAATGGGGCTCTTAAAGAGAAAAACTGCTGAAATATAGTAGAATAATATGGAGTCAGTGTGTCAAAACCTTCTAGAAATTTTGTCCAGTGATTTCTACCTCCTCAGCTTGAGCCTGATCCAAAATTCACTGAAATCTAGAAAACCCCTTTGTGCTCTGCAATATGTCCCTTTCAGTCACTTTTATGTATGTATTAATAGCAGATTTTGGGTTTATTCACTGATCACAAGACCATCCAGCATCCCTTTTCTCTTTCAAATGTATTATTTACGTGCATGTTGACAAATATCCCCAGCAAAAATGATTGCAGTAATGTGATTCCTTTTGCATCTTAAATATTAACATTCAGTTTCTAAGAAGCCTTAGCCTGTGATATATAATAAATAATAGATTGATCTACTATTTGCTGAGGTTACCTAATCACAAGAGCTCCAATAATGCTCTTTATTTGAAGATTTAGAATAATAATAAAAATAATGGTCAGTTAAATGGAGCTGACACTGCCTTCTCAGCACGCACTGTGACCCAGTGGCCTTTGAGCTGTGAGAAGGGATGGCTCCTGGAGGGAGAAGTGCCTGTAGAGGTTGTACCCTCCAGTCCTGTGCTGTGATTCTAGCTGCTGAGGACCATTTTGCTGCTTTTTAATCTGGCTCCTCCAGAGCCCTGCCAGACCCTGCTCTCCATGTGCAGAAGCAGAGCTGCCTGCTGAATTCCAACCCACTGCCCCTGTGCGGTCCCATCAACCAGGCAGGTTCAGCCAACACGCTCAGTGTGCCGTGGGCTGTAAATTGTGCAGCACACAGTGCTGGCCTGGAGCTTCTCTGCACAGGCCTTGCTGAACTCTTCCCTGTGGAGCACAGGGAGGCAGAGCTGGTCTGTTCCTGCCACCTCTGAAGCTACAGGAGGCAGGAGGAAGCAGCCTGCAGCTACTGTGCTGGACGCCCTAGCCTTACTGTGCAGATTTTTTTCAGAAAGGAATCTCCTTTGGCTCTTCCTTGTGAGCAACACATCTAATTCTTTTTATTCATTTCTAAGGTCTTTAATCACTGACAACACCTCATGAACAATTTAGGAGTGCTCCAAGAAAAGAATTAAACTTGCTGTTTGACATAATCAGAGCTTGTTACATGTTACAGTATTGCTGTCTCTACTGTGCATTTCCTGAGCAGAAAATACCTTGATCTTTAAACAGAACATTTTCTCCAGGTGAGAAGATGAGAATAATGGCTAACTGCAGAGTAGCAATTTATTTGTATTATCAACTGAAAATGAACTCCACTTCTAGTGCCCAACATATGTAGGTATGCAGAAAATGTCACAGCACAAGGCTTTTCTGTTGTTTAGAACAAAAGTCTTTGTTTCCTTTCTCACCAGAGAATTTTAGGAAGGTACTGCTGAAACTATACGTGTACATGTAAACCACCACTGACTGATCTGGGGCCCTGAGGACTAAAATCAGAGCTACCATGGCTACAGTAGGAGCTCAACACTCAACCTTCCTTAGCTGTCTGTGGAGCAAGGATGGGAACTGGGCCTTTTGTTACCTGGTGGATGCCACAGACCAGCACTGGGTAACTGACCGGAGCATATGTTCTGGAAGCTGTGCCTGCAGAGTCCTCTAGCATTTATAATGAGAGGAGAGAAAACAAGGAAAAATCATGGATATATTTGCTTCAAAGAGATGGATCTAGCCAAAGAATGGCTGGGATGTACCCAGCACTCCCCAACACTGAAAATTATAGTGTGTTCTCTTTCTATTATTTCTTTTCAGGATCCTGCTGTTTTAGAAGCTCATTGTACCTACCTAACCTCAGGCTCTGCCCTTGTGCTGTGTCTTCAGAGATCAAATGCTGTGAAGAAGCTGCTAGATTTACTGGGCCCAGAGGATCCTAAGGTAGCCCAGGCACTAGACCCATTCCTATGGAGAGCTCAGTATGGCATCAATGCTGTCCAAAATGGATTTTATGGTAGGTTTTTGTAAAAGAAAAGCCTGAAGGCTCAGATATACCAACAGAAAAATAATATATAATGTTCTGTTACCTCCAACATTGTCAATACAGGTCTAGTTTTGGCAGGCAGTAGAGACCATTACTCCCTAGAAAGCTTTCATTGTTTTCTCGGTGGCTGAGCTGAATATGTCTCAAGCTATGAAATATTCTCCCAGAAGATAAATACAAAAGCTTCTTCCCAGAACAGACCCAGATCTGTCTTCCACCAAAATAGACATTACTCGACTGCTTGGTCACTTTGTAATTGTCCCCAAGCACCTGCCTGTCTTCTCTCTCTTTATGAATTTCCTCCTTATAATTTTATAACCCACTGGACAACTGCAGACATGTTTCACAGAAGGGTAGAAGACTCCAAGATACTCAGGTCTCAGAAAATCAGTGACTAGGTAGAGAGAGATGACCAACACGTGCTCCCACTGGGGAAAAGCAGGTAAACTCGTCTGTTTTCCATTCCGACAGTCACGTGTCAGCTGGCAGATCAGCACAGACATCCTGGCTAGTCAGCCTCCTCGGTGCACACAGCCAGCCAGGGTCAAGCTGCTGCCTGCCAACAGCAGGCTGAGGAAATGCAGGGCAGCTCTGATGTTGCAGGGTATATGCGGAGTGGGAGATGACATAGCTGAGAGTATGGGAGGAGCAGAAGGATAGGGAAAATGGGAACTCTTGCAAGAGAAAGGGATGGTGTTTGTAGAACCAGGAGTGTTGCAAGAAGGGACTGGGACTACTGCTGTAGGGGAGAGCAAAGGATGTAAGTCAAAATTTCTAAGCATTATTATTTCACTTCTCATTTAAATAATTTGCTTTTCTTCAGGGTGGTGCTGGTTATGTAGTTACATATAATAATATAACAATGATAAAATGAATAGTTTCTATAACCATAAGTGAGCTAGCAGGTGAGATAACAGTTCAGGTTCCAGAAGAACTTCTCTTTCAGGATTCCATGGTTTATTTATCTTTTTCTTTCCCCTTCTGTGCTGTCAAATCACCCTCCCTTTTCATCTCTATCAAAAGTTCTTTTCAGGAGAGTCTGTAGGGAATGACTCTCCCACCAAGTACAGCTTGGGGAATAGAATCAGTTCGTTGATATCGAATCCTTTTGTCAAATATGATCATAATATTTAGGACCAAGAATAAACCTAGAGACATCTTTCACTATGATTATTTACAGGATCTTATTCCTCCGAGTGACTAAAGAGCAGGATCTACTGTCACAACATAAATGCTCAGGACTGCTGAAGCAATACTATTCCACTACCAGGCCCTGCTCCTTTTGCTCTTAAGGGATTAACAAGTTTTGTATCCAGGTTGTTTTAAGAATGAGAACTTGTCAGTTAAGGCTAAGAATGGCTAATATAAATCCCAAACTTGTTACCTGTGCTAGAACTAGAGCACTCTTAGCACAAATCAGTTAAAGACTAGTTTATATTAACAAGGAAGGCTTAGTCTCATCCTCTCTTTCAAGGGAGGTCACAAAGTGTTCCCTGTTTTAGGGAAACCCTCTCCGTCTGCTAAGGGATTCCTAAGATCGCTGCTTCCTTCCATGATGTGCTGAGTTAGCTGGGAAACCGTCATCTGTGCACCTGCCCCCTGGGAGCAGATGGGGTGTGAGGGTGTCAGAGCAGCTCCGCGGCTGCCTCCCAAAGCCGTCACTATACACATACCAGGGAAGGGGACGCAGCTGTAGCTAGTGCACTCAAGCATTCCAACTGGCAAGAGAATCTGCACCAGCCTGCTATACCAAGCAGAAGTCTGACTTTAAGGAAAGCAGTGGTCAGAATCCTTCCCACCTCAAGGAGCTTGTCCTTTGGTAAAGAAGGAACATTTGCACAAAAGAAAAACAGGAAGAGTTTAATTACTGCATGTGTAATCATCTGGGGGTGTGTGGAAGAGCATCTTTCCCTCCTAGGAGGGAATACCAAGTTTTCTTAGTTTTGCCCCCCATGAGGGAGTTCTCTAGCAGAGATCACCTTGCTGAAGTAGATTAAACTCTAGTTGTGTGTTTTTCTCCCCAGTGACCAGAGGAATTCAAGTAAGACACGATCCAAATTCCAATGATACAGTCAAACTGAGTAATGTAGTTTTAGTAGTCTGAGACTCAGCTGCAGAGGTAAACCTGCACTCCTCCCATCTCTTCTGGGCCTTATGAAATGAATATATAGTACTACTTCTTGAACTGAGAGAGCTCATATATGTGCATCCTGTACAATCTTATACCTTGAACAAAATGAATGTAAAATTTTACCCTTCTGAGCTGTAAGCATTTTTAGTAGCATTGCTATTTACACAATGGAAGATTTGACATAAAGGTATGTGAAGGATACAGAATGGCTTATACGCTGGTGACTTACTCTTAGGATTGTAAGCTACTGCATTAGGGACTATACAGTACCTGCAATTATGAGCTTTTAAATACAACTCAATGTTCTAAAAGGAGCATGGCATAATTTTTTTTTAATGTATAGCCTGCAGAAGACATAATATTTTAGAGGATATTTGCCTTTTGTGCATTTGTATCCTGGGGATATGGATCCATGCCAGCACATTGACAATCTGTCTGAACTCCAGTTATAGAGGAATAACTTTTCTTGCATTTTCCATCCACAAATCTGAAAACGTTTGGAGTAAATCTTTATAACACTGTATTTTTATAGGGAATGCTTGGAGGGACCTTTCAAGTCACTGAGTTCAGTTGATGCTCTCAGAAGCACCCCATCCTGTATTCCCTTTCAGAAGTATTCACTCCCTATTTAGATGATTGTTTCAGAACTTCACTTCTCTGATGGCTGAAATCTTGCATTTTCAAACTTAAATGTATTCATATCCAGTTTGAATGCATTTATTCTTGTGGTAATCCCTGTGTTCTACTTATAATTTGTTCTTTTTCTTCTCAGATCTTTTTCCACTTTAAGGTATTTATGGTCAGAAATCAGATTCCTTGTGAACTTTTTTAAGTTGGGCTAAAGCCCAAGAGCTTTTACTTTTAACTCTTCATAGGATGCATCTTTCCTTCCCCCACCCTCACATGCTTTCTCTTTGCCAGATCCAGTCTGACTTTATCTTTCATGACCACAGGTGAACCGAACAATACACTGTAATCAGGAGTGTCTTCACTAATACTGATTTCTGTTACTCTGCAGTAAATTGGAGCTACCTACATATTTGGAACTTCCATTATTGTTACTAAGCATATTTGTTTTACTAACTAGTAGTTGCTTCCCATTCAAAAGATGAGCTTGATATGATCCAAAAGCATGGGAACAATGATGGGGACATAAGAGCTAGTCCTCAATAGTTTCACAGGCTCCTTGACAAGATTCACTTGACAACTGTTAGGAAATAGGAGTCTGGTTTACATGAAGAACAAACTGAGCAATAATAGGGTGGAATCAAAATACCAAGCAGACAGTGGAAATATGCTAAATATAATGGTTTAAAATGTTTGCTATTACTGTACAGAACAGCTGGCCTTTAAAGCAATTACTTCAGTAAGTTGCACATCATCAATCTCTCAGCAAGATGAGTGTGAGTCTAGAGAATGTTTAATTCATGGCCTGAGAGAATCTTCTCATTGTATTTATCTCTCAGGTTCCAGATCCTATCAAATAGCTGTCCGGGATATGAAGCTGTTTTTCCCAGAGGGGCTGTGCTGCGCTGACTGTCAGACATTAGAAGAAGAAGAGGTAGGAAAGTATCCTGCAGTGTCAGAGCAATGGCTTGGGCACTGCTGTCCCATGACATTAAATAATACTTTCTTGCTGTGTTTCACCAACTTTCTTCTGTAGATGTTCCTACCAGGGAATGCTAAGTTTGTATTGACACAGACAATCTCGGTGGAAACTCAGCCTTTTTGGATTTGTTTGTTCAGTAACCTGTGCTGCAGATTCAGGAGGGTCCAGAGCTGATGCTTTACAACCAAAGCTCCCAGACTGAGTCAGTGTTGCCCCAGGAGCTGGTCGCAGGGAGGGACAACATCATTGCTGGTTGTTGACAGAGTTGCCCCAGAGGTGTTTTTTACCAGCTTTTTTCATATGCGTTCAGGAACTGACAAGTGGAGCAGCTGATACTGTAATGGCCTCGATAATGAACATCTCCAGTATCTGCACGCATCCCTGCACTTGCAGCACGAGCCACTGTCGCACTTATGTGCCAAGTGCCCTGCCAGTAGAAGTGTCCTAAAGGGAGCACCAGTCCGTAGCACTGGAAAGGGTGGAGCTGACTCATGTAAGATATGCCATGGCAAAAAGTACAGGCCCATGTTGTAGAGCTGCTGTGTGCCTGCATCTTTCCCTGTTCTCAGTAAGAAGCTGAAAAACTCAGGATTTTGCCCCTGGGTTTGCATTATGGGCAACACCAGTGGACTGGCAGTGGTGTGACTCTCTCTGACTCTTCCGACTATATGGATGTTAGTCTCTGATTCCAGATAATTTGCAGGTAACTAAGATGAAACTGTAAGTCTTTCCTTTTCAAGTAGTTTTGGATTTCAATTCAACAGTTCATTTCAGAGGCAGTCTGGGAACCACTCTGCACCAGTGAGGCACTGCACTGGATGAAGATGTCAAAGACACTCTTAAGTCCTTGAGTTTCTGGCCTTGAAGATACAGGGACAGAGACCTTAAAAGGGTGTCAGGATGCAGGATCTTTAAAAGGATAACAAAATGCCATACTGAATTAAGCCCTGATAAAGGGGAATGCACACAAAATGTTCTTGTAAATCTAGACAGACAGGTGTTTTCTGGGCTGGCAATTACAAGAGTACACAACACCAACAGAAGCTTCACAGCTTGCCTGAATCAATACGGGAGCAGTGTTACCCTCCTGATGAGGTGATGGTGTTCACATGACTTGCTTCTCTCTGCCTCCCTTCCCTCCTGCAGATCCATAACCTGAAACGTGACCCCATAGTTGGTCTGGAAATCAACAAGCAGCGCAAGATCATAAAACGTAAAACAAGAGGACAACTGAATTTATCAGGCTCTGAGCAAGCATGTGATCTGGGTAAGGAAATGCATAACTCTTATTATAGATGGAAGCTGTTATTGATTAATTGGACAGCAAGACAAACCATCTGGTGGCAGCGATATTTGGTATTGATGTCCTTTCAGGCGACAAAGACAATTCTGAGCTGGAGAGAAGAGCTCCAGTGGAGTGCAGCCATTTAACCATTTAGCTGCTAGGCCCCCCTTCTGCTGCCCTTGTTTTCGTGGGTTTAAATACAGAACTGTTTAGAAGTGCTGATTTCCTCCAGGAGAAAAGAGAGAAAAAAAAAAAGTGCTGTCAACACAGATAAATCTCTGCTGAATTTTTATGATATGTTTCAACACCAGCTTGGTCACTATGGTTGCCATGGATGTTCAAAGCCTGCCACAGAAGGGACCAAGACACCACAGTGATGGATGCATTGTGAGACCTTTTGTTCCATGCATTGATAAATAACATTTATGCAGGGAGTGCTTCTTGGCAATGTGGACATCTATCTCTTGGGAACCTGACTGAGATCTCATTCAGTTCCCACTAGTTGCTGAACAGCCGCCAGCTCAAAATGACTTCCAGTTAGTTCTGGCCTGAATATGATTCGAAATTGTGACTTCAGCAAGCCTGTAAGCCATTCCCTTCCCTCAGATGCCTGCAGCTTCTCTGGTCCTTGCCTGTTATTTTACTGGCTAGGCATGTAGGCAACAGAGGTTTTGATGCAATTTATGTCAGGCAGTGAAAGTCAAACATGGATGCTTCCATGCTGGGATTTTGTTGATTGATTCCAAGCCTTAATAACCAAGCAGAGCCAGGTAATGTCTCCATGCACTGTCTACTAAGGAACAGACATCTTTGGAATCGGGTCATTCTCATGCCCGTAGTTTGAGTTCTGAAGTGACTGGCAAGCAGAACAGTGGGTATCTGAAGGACTTTTCCCAGAATATCAATTATTGATGGGTTATTTCCATTGTCCTGTATTGGCTTTGGCCATGCCCTACGTATGCTCAGTGATCCTGACACAGATCATATGTTAAGGCTAGATTGTTTGAGACAATCTTATTTTCCTGCATTGCTCACTAATATATCAGAGACTGATTGCATGGAAGTTTAAGACTTAACTTGTGCACATGGCAAAGGGTGAAGCCTTTCTCACAACATTACTGATGTTCCCAAGCCGTTATGTGAGCACTGAGACGAGACTGGCCATTTTGTCTCTGTAACAGCAGCTATTCTGAGAGGACCAGGTTGCTGTGCACGTTGGTGGATGAGCTTCTCATGTGGGTAACTGCAGAGATGGGATCGCGTCACTGTGTTTCCTGCCCGGTGCCTCAGCTTGAGCTGTGTTCAGAGGACAAGGCTGCAGGGAGAGGAGAATTGCAGGTGTTTGCAGTGCAATTTGTCCTCTATGGCTCTTGCTGAGATGCAGGGTATTTCCCCCACAAGTGCAGCCTGAGGGGAAAGGACCAGGCCTGTGGCACAAGCCTGCTGTGACTGACACAATTCCTGATTTTAGAAGAGATTGTAAGTGAAAAATATAATGAAGAGCTATCCGTGGAGAGATGGCAATCATCTGCAAGCTTTGTACAGCCTAGTCTTGGGAGCAAATCTCATGATCTGTGTCCCTAATTTCCTACTTCACAAGAACCTTTTATGTTTTTGCTTTGGAGATAGCTAAGGAGAGAGAAAAGGAAACTAATGCAGCCCTGGTGTGTTAGTGTCTAAGAAAATGTTTTTCAGAGACTTGCTGTCCTGGCAAAGCATGTCCACGTGAGCTCTGAACTGCCACGCACAATATAGTAAGTGCCTCCAGCCAGACAGACACATCATTCACATCATGGTCTCGTCATGAACACTAGAGGTAGCTCTTGCACACAAAGAAATGTCTCCCTTCAGCAAATAATTATCACAAAGCTTCTACCTAATAGACAGATAGATTTATCATAGGGAAAATATGAAATACATTAAATCTTACAAATGCTGATCAGAATTACATTTTGGATTATAAAAGCAGCTGGATTAACAGATTTCTTTGCTTGGAAGAAATTAAATGGAATAGTGTCTCCTGTAGCAAATCAGCAGCTGTCCTTGTCTGACTCTTGAAATGGGGTCACTACAGCTGCCTTGTGATTTCTAGATACATACACGTAGGCATAGAGCAGTTTGACAGTTTGGGATGAGCAGTCACATCTGTGAACATCCCCAGCAATGTACAATGCCTGAACATCTCTGATCTTCCAGTTATTTTTCTGTAGCAGGGAAGAATTATTTAAAAGGCCAGCAGTTGAAAGGCTAGATACAAAAACGTCTAACCCATCTGGTGTCTTTTGATCTTTTCCCACCAGACCTGCCACGGCTTGATACCCTCTGCCAAACCACTTGCCTCATACTGCCTGGGATAATCCTGCGGGGTTCAGAGCACCCACCTTATGTTGAACTGCTTGATCAGCTTATTGGCAGAGATTTCACCGTGACGGGAGTGCGACTCACTGTCCTGGATGCCCCACAAGCTCATTGCATCTCCGAGACGCTCAGCAGGACAAAGTGCAGTGTTGCAGCAAAGGTAGGAGGGAGCTGGAGCTGCACTTTGCTGCGTTCCCCAAGAAAGAAGAGCCATCTCAGTACAGTGCTGCGCTAAGGTGCCCACACCAGCTTTGGCAGGAGCATTAGCAGAGCACTGCGTCTGAGCTCTAATAGCTCTCCTGAGCAATTTGTGCAGAGGGCTTTGCTAACTAGCCCCAGCCTTGTGATCCCACATTTCTGCACACCCTTTGATACCTAACCTGGGCATTGTTATGTGCAAGCCTGCCCTTGGTTTGAATGACACCTTCCTATTAAACCTTTCATCCCGTTCACCTATCAGTGCACAGTTGCTACTATTATGTATGTTAGGCTGCTGTATTCTGTCGTGTTCTTCCAGATAAATGCAATTTCTATTTCCCTTCCTGTAATCACACCCCATTAATCCTCTTCCACAATAATACATAACTCTTCCACTTTTGGACTGTGCCCTAGACTTCTGGGCAGAGACTTTGTTTTGCCTCTCCATTAGTCAGTGATGACAACTCAAACCATAGTCCATAACAGGATTTAAGCAAGTGCTCAAACTAAGCTTGAGATATGCTTCTGAGGTCTGCATATGTATTGCTTCCCATGAGCAGAATATCTGGCCCAAGCTATTTTTCTCTTTGCCCTTGGTCTAGAAGAAACCCTCCATTTCAGGAACCTAACTAGAGCAAAGCAGTAAGGTATAATATGCAAGGTGCTGTCAAGAGCACAGAGTAAACAGCAGGAGAAACTGCTTATGCTGGAAGTAGCTATCAGTGAAGGAACGTCAGAGACACAGAGCAGTCCCTCTGAAAAATACGGACAACCATTTGTGTTTCCAGTCCTCCAGTTATAAGATTCTAGGTGTTACTTATAGCAAGAGCAGGTAAGATCTTTTCAGACTGTGATTTTCTAAACTGACAGCATTCCTTTGAAGTGTGTCTGCATAGAGCAGCAATTACGTCTAGCATCCAATTAGTCTAAGCGGGAGAACACACTAGTGTGTTCTCCTGCAGTTCCCCTGAGAATGCCCTCCCTCTGCACGCAGGAAGGTGCACAGCTCTCTAAGAAGGACAAAGAGAAGCAGCACGTTGCAAGCAGAGCCATGGCAGTGGCACTGCTCACCTGGTGATGGCAACTCTTCCTCTTGTCAGAGACTAATTCCTCTGGGAGGCCTGGCATCTTTCCAGAAGGGCCTGGTGCTGGGGAGCTAGTGGTGAACACTACAACAGCGTTTGCATTCTCTTGCCAGAAAGAGAGACTGGCTCCTTGAAGAAAGAAATGTTTCAGGTACAGTATCTGAAACAATAAAGTTATCTGCCTTCCTGCTTCCAGCAGACTTAGTGCCTGAATAACACACCTAAATAGCCTGCTCATTTTCACTCTGAGGGAGGGAACAGGCATAATAAATCGTTTGCCATAGGAGCAGGGTAGCAAACAGTTCAGAGGAAATACTCCTTCAGTTTGGAGCAGTGTGTTGCACCATGCCTTTCATCCCCTCGCACAGCACACAAGCATTTATCTGTGCTGTCAGCAGCTCATCAGTGAGGCTTACAGACTCAAGTGGATATCAACACCCCAGCTCTGTTCTTCCCTCTCTTACAGTGTTCCCTCTTAATGGATGGTTTGTGCCTGGTGTTAGCAGCACAGCAAGACAATGCAGTCATTTGCTTTGACTCCCTGCTGGACAGGTGAGAACAGTATCACTTTAGCAGCACTTTCCCACCACTATCTCAACCCCCTGTCAGAGCTTGTGCTCTGAGCAAGGGCAGCCAAGCTTTCCTCTTTGTAAGTCACCTCCAGTTCAGATTCTCATGAGACTGGGTACCTCTTAGAGGCAACCCATTCTTCATAAGGAACATTTATTTTTTTCTGGTGCATCAACACCTCAGTGTTGTTCAGTTTGGAAGTCGTATGTCCCACATTCAGGACCTGAAGTCATGGTTTATGGTGTTTGTCACAAACTCAGCGTGTCTGTGAGACTTGGCAGCATGGCTTCACAGATACAGGGAAATCTCTGAAATAAAAGCTCACATTAGGAATAGACCTGCTGAATCAATAAAATTCCTAAGAGAAAAATCTTAGCAGATTTTATGTTTGCTATGGAGGGGAAAAAAATATAAAAACACACCAGAGAGCAAAATTAAAAAAAAAAAAAAGCCTCTTAAATAAATCACCAGAAATGCTTGGTAGAGGATTTATAAGCCTGATAAAACAAACAGAACCCCTCTATGGGGACTGATTAGTGGAATAGAATGATTATCAGGCTAATTAACCCACTTGCCCCAAGAGGAAAAGTTTCCTTGTAGAGGGGCTGGTATTTGGCACGGCGACGTGCAATTCACGCACGTGGTTTCCTCTGGGAAAGGAAGCCAAGATCTGCTTTCAGACACATGCAGCATGGAGCAGTCCTACAGCCACACCGATAAGGCTGTTATGGCTTTGGCTGTTCCATCTGGAGAACTTCCAGATGGCACCATCAGTGTGACAATAGTAGGAACTCCAGGATGCTGGAGTTTACAAGCACGAAAATGAGCAAATCTGAACATCAGTTGGTCACACTAGGGAGTTCCTGTACTTTGAATTTTATAGTCCTCAGTCACAAGACCATAGTGAGCAATGGAAAAAAATGTCATAAGTAAATTTTCCAAAATATTTTGAAGTTCACATCAACTTTTAGACATCGCTCACATTCATTTAAAATCTCACACTTGGGAGGCCTATTCCAAACTCAAGTTTTGAATGCAGACATTATGGCTCTTGGGATGCTCTCCTAAAGGGCGAATTTCATTCTGTCTCTTACTCTAGAGCCCAAATCACCCCAAACAGGTGATTGTGTAGCTATTAAAAAAAAAAAAAAAAAAAAAAGCTTTTTAAAATTCAATATTTTTCTTCATGGTTGGTGGTGCCTGTGAAAGTGAGATCCAGCAAAGGGTGCCCAAGAATGGGGAGGAAGAGAAACAGTGACTCTCAGAGAAATTTAAGCCAATGGTGATTGCACTGTGCAATAATCATCATTGCCATGTGGTAAACACCATTACCACGATTATTGTATCATAATGTTAAAAATCAACTTTGCAAGTATCCTTGAAAAAAACAGCTTGAATTTACTGGTGTCTTATAAGGACATTTCATGCTAAGACATCTTCATTGAGTAATTTATACATGTTTCAAATCAACATGTAAGGTTAATTTGTAAGGTTAATTACTTTTATGACTCCATCAGCAAGAGCCACATGACTTTTCTTGCACTAAATGTATGTATATATTTACAGCTCTATGTTTGTTTCGTTCCTATTGCCCTGGTCCAGGATTTCAGTAATACTGCAGGCTCTGGGCCAGCATTTCAGCTGTGTTGCTAAAGCCCCACTGTGTCAGGGACTGTTTTATGGCCCTGGGAGGAGGTTCCCAGCTGAGCCACGTTACTGAGGCTTTGTGCCACAAGGAGAAACATTGTCATCTGTATGGGGACCTGGACAACGTGTCAGAGGTGGGCTTGGGTATTGAGAGGAACCATGCAGGCACTGCTGCTATAACTGCCAGTAGTTCCGAGCCTGGTAGAGCTTCCCCTGGGCCAGCTCTGTCAGTGGCTCTTCAAGGAGAGGCTTCCACTCGCTGCAGAATGTGCTGCACAGAACAGCTGCCTTGAACACAGATCCAACCCTCCAAATGTACAGAGATTGCTGCTCATGGATAGCAGTGCCCACTCTGTCCCTTCTCTGGACACATATGAAGGGATTATATCTGCTTCAAAGAGCAGCAATAATAGAGTGGGGGACAAAATTTATGCAGGTAGGGGCACAAAAGCAGCCTGCAGGCTTGACTGACTGCAAAGAGTGGAGCCAGAGCAGGAATCTGGAATAATCTGGGAGAGTGCCAAGGCTGGCTCCCAGGGCAGAGCAAAGCAAACACTTGAAGGAGGAGAGGGGAAGCAGAAACATGGCGTGAGAGCAGTAGGGGCCCAGGGGAAGAATCCAAAGACGGAAGTGACACTATCCACAAACAAGGAATAACGATTTGAGACTTACCTTTCTTGTTCTGTCGGCATCCAGTTGCCTGGATCTTCAGTGGTAAGCATTTGCATTTCCCCTGTCATAACTTGTTTTTAAAGCCAGATTTCCTAGCTGCAGGGTGGTAGGGGGAAGAATTTATAAGTGGATTCAAAGCAGCTACTGGAAGAAAGACATGCTCTGCTTTTTATGCTCCTCGCATGACATGCTAGATTTAGTTACTGTACTAAGTGACACTGATTTAATAGTGATTACACCAGAACTTGTTCCTCTATGGTTATTTGAGCTTTTCAAAAATAATGGCTTTATTTGAAGATGCTCATGAGATTGTTCAGACTTAACTGTAGAGTGCACAGTCTTTAGGAGTTGGCATTGTACTGAATACAACAAGCAGGCATTGACTAAGGGGCACCTACAGCCTGACCTGAGTATAGGCCAGGCCTCATACCTTCCTATTTTTGAGAGCATAGTGCAATCAGAACAGAAGTCAAGTGATTAGAAACTTTGCTGGATGTTACTCTGTCTGATGAAACATTCTTACCAAGTGTTAATTGCTATCAGTGGGGAGTGATGTTATCCCTCAAGGAAACTTATCTTTGAGTGCAAATTTGCACAGTGGAAGGAGGTGTAGAAATAAAAAAAAAAAGAGCACAACAAGATGTAAAATTCTGGAGCTGAAGAAAAGCACTGAAAGGAAACTTGTTGCCAAACACAATACCTGCTTATGGGGGCAGGGAGCAGGGAGTGGTTTCTAAAGTGTCTGTAGAGTTTTCAAGCCTAAGTCTCTGACTGTGTTGCAAAGCTAGTTGCAAAGGCAGTTTGGAGATTTGCATCTTGCCTTTTCATTTCTCTTAAATACCTCTTGTGGTAAATTCATGTGTGACTTCTGTAAGCTTGAGAAGAGTAAGAACTAAACAAGGATGAGTGAAGCAGACTCAGTGGCCAAGGGCAGCTCAGAGAGCCCTGGTTTGTTTGCAAGGAGAGCACACAGCTCATCCATGTTGAGAAAACTGCTCTTGCACAGAGCTTAAATCTCTAGATGTAGGTAAATTTCCCACTGCCCTAGAGACCCGATTATGCAACAGGTCATTACTGTTTGTTTGAAGGCTTATATTTTAAGAATCCAAATCCATTTATACAAAGCTTTGTAAAACCCAGGATTTATCTGTGTAAAGAAGTTCAGTAACAGATGCATTCACATGGCCAGAGCTGCTGGCACAGAACATCACCCTCCTCAAAGCTGGGTCAGCTGCAGTCTCTGACAGCTTAGATGGCAAAAATAACAAATAACTCTTGCTTGCCTTTTTCTTTACCCCCAGCATTTGTTGGCAGAAGCAGTCGGTCATGGACACTGTGCAGCACCTCCTGTATCCTCAAAATGAGAAGCAGGCAAGTAGAGAAGTTTATGGTACAAATACATCTCATTTGTGCCCCAGTGATGAATGAAGCTTGTCAAAATAGGTTGTATTTTTAAAGAAAATTTCAACTGGTACAAGACAGAGGTGGTGCTTCATGGCAACTCCTAGCCTTGATTCAAACTGAGCACATGATGTAAGTTGGGACCAAAAGCCAGTCAAACTGTCTTCCATATGGCACCAGGAGCACAATTTTGAATCAAAATATTTAGTGATTTTGGTAAAGATTCAGTATTTTCTGAATAAGTCAGTTACTTTTTTTTTATGAAGATTCATCATGTAGTAAGGTATTTGTGATATTGATCAAAAAGAAGCAACAGAAAATATTCATTCAACCCACAGTGCAAAGCTGGCATATATCGTGCATTCTGGCAGTTGTGTTTCAGGAGCCCAAGTCCAAATGGAGGAAGAGAAATTAATTCATAGCTATTGCACTGCTGGGCTAGATGAGTATTTTCTCAGGAGCTCATCGCAGAGAAGGAAAGGCTTTTGGTCACTTAATGGGAATAAACTGCACTTTTTTTTTTTTTTTTTTTTTTTGAAACTGTAGCTGTAATCATCAAAGTACAAACCAAGCAAGAGACTTGGAGACAGGAGGCAGTGCCTGAAGAGTTAGGACAAGTGTGGGACGCAGTGCCCAGGAAGGCCTGCCCACACCATGCCAGGGGACCACGGCTGTCACAGCACAGCGCGTGCTGCTGCCAGGGTGCCAGTCTGTTGCCACGTAATGTGACAGGGCAGCAACTCTAGGCTGTCTTCTGATTGCTTTGAAAAGGACATTACGTATCTCTGGCTGACATAAAATCCCTTCTGCTTCATGGCTATGGGTAATTAATCTATCAGGAGGAGGTTATGATGCTTTCTGTACTAGAGAAAAAGCAAGGATTTTCAGCCTCTCTTCTCCCTCCTCTTAGCAGCCTGGACCACTCTATCAAATCCCTCTGGTTTTGGTGGAAGCAAGGGCTATTCACAGCATCATGGTTTAGATCATCAGCCTAAACCTGAGAGGAGATAGTGATGTCTCATCGTTTTGCGGTCAAACCAGAAAAATGCTTCTGGGTGCTGCATTCCTTATTTGTTGGTTACCAGAAGCACAGCAGAAAGTAATGGGTCTTATTTTCAAGTAGTCCAAAGTTTTGCCCTGAAATTTGGTGCAGATTTAGAAATCCTAAAGCAAGATCTGAGGAGCAAACTCATGAGAGAATGACGATGCCTTGAAGGATGTCTGCAGAAACCATGTTTGATCCTATGGTCTTTGGCTAATGACTTTATGAAATGTCAGCCAGGCTTTCCAGGTCAAAGTTAATGATCAACAACATGATATCAGGCACACTTCAGCAGGATTAAATGAACACAGATTTCAAATCCATGGCCACAGTATTCACTGGTCTAGTCAAACCATGCAAGTGAACTGGAATTTCATACTTCCTTCCTGTGTGGTTCAGGATGAGACATTTGGATAGGAGGTCAGCTTCCCAAGTGGGGAATTTGTCAGTGCCCACAGGTCTGGGCTAGTTGTTCAGCCTTCTCTTTAGACCCTAATTTAGACTACAGTAAGCACTTCTGCAGCTCATTTCATCTGCCCTATTTGAAATACCATGTTAGGAGCAGGTGAATTCATACTCTTGAACTTTATTTCTGCATCTAGGGATCTCATATGCAGATCCCTCCACTGCTGTTGCCTAAAGTCTGCTGAAAAGACCTTACTTGCCCTCACAGATCCCTTAGCAGATCTGCATTTCCAGGAATGATGAGGATTTTCTGGTGTTTATTCCTAAGGTTTGATTCCATGCAAGGAGAGTATGCCTAGTCTGTTGGGTTTTATCTCTAGGAAAACGGATGCCTTCTCTGTTTGACAAAACACAACAGACAGCTTTGTTGTCTGGAGGAGGGAAAGCTGAGATACCCCAGCTGAAAGAGAAACTTGGAGAGTAGCGATGCTTCAGGACGCACGTGAGATAACAGAGTTGTCAGGCTGTGCTGTGCTCAAACAGATGATACCGCAGGACTGGACGTCCCGTGGCTGGATGGAGTTTCTCCTCACAGGCAGCTGAATTGGGGAGGGTGAAGCAGAAGTAGCCAAGGGGAGGGAGTCACACTGGCACTTCGCATGTTGTTGGTTTTCTTCTCTTCCTTGAAAATAAGAATTTTGAGAAGGGCCAAACAGTAATGTAATAACAGCAGCAAATATTTCCTGGCTGTGGGACCCTCATAGCCACCTCTGTGCTGGGACTTCTTCAATACAGGGCACAGTTACCCAACAAAACATCCTCACTGTGCTTGCAGCACACACAAGAAACCTGCTTGGGAAAGGAATACAGTTGTCTGACATGTGCAGAAATCACAGCTCTCCCAACGCCCTTCTTCTCTCCCCACAGGCTGAAGAGCTGCTCTGTTGCCTTTTCGACTCCCTGACGTCTGACAGCATCCACTACATTGAGTCCCAGGATTGCTAGCCAAGGTGGCCTAGGTCCCCAAGCAGCCTGTGGCTGGGTGCTTTGGGTATCTCTGCAAATGCACGTGCTGGCAAGTCCCAGCTTCCGAGAGCACTAATATTTGTCATTAAAATGTCAAGCCTTGAGTATGGTATTTGCATGAGGTGAATGAGCCTGCTGGGAGGAAGGGTCAGTGCCCAAAGGCAAATCCTGAACAGTAGCTGAGCTTTCTAGAGGAGTGCATCCAGCAACATCTGCTCGCGTTGCATGGAGCTGTGTTGGGAGCACTCTCCAAACTGGCAAAAACTACGTCCCCTTTCAAATGAGGCAGAAACTGCCCAATAATTCCCAGCGTTGTTACAGGTCTGACCCTGCTTCCTCAGCCTGGCAGCAGTCCTTACCACTGTCAGCTGGGTGAGCAGTGGCACAGGCACAGCAGCTCAGTGTCAGAACTGCATGTAGCCCCCCAAACCTCTGCTCCCCAGCACAGCTGTATCTGGACAGAGGGTGGCTGGGCTTTATAGTGGGGCCAAATGTCCCATGAAAGGAAGCCTTCGGAATCACGTGAGCCCAGGGAGGGCGAGGAGCTGTCCCAGTGCCACAGGAGGTCATGGTCCCAGCAAGCTGCATGAAGGGAAAGCCGGCTCTGCTGCCGCAGCTAAGTAGGCCATTTCCTGCACTCAGGGCACATTTCTGTCGTGCTTGTAAGCCTTAGCTTTGAAACGAATGCGAATTAAAGGGATCCACCCCCAGCGCTTGGGGAATTTGATCAGAAAAATAAGAATGTTGGAATGAAAAGCAGCCGGTTCACAGCGGAAAGGCAAGGCTTGCTAAGCTGCATGTGAGTAAGGGGCACGCACGGAGCAGAGCAGGATGGAGGCCGTGTGGCCACCAGTGCTTGTCTGGCTAAGCTGGGCTCTCACACCTGTAAAAACACGGGATTGTGGGGAGCTGCCCTGAGCTGCGTGGCCTTCATGCCAAGGCCGGGGGTCTCTGCACAAGGAGCGGATGCTCTGGAGACCAGAGGGCATTATACCCAGTAGTCAGCCTGGGGAATTGACATCCTGCGTGGCCCAGGCAGCAATGAAAATGGGGCAACACATTTACCTAAGTCTCACAAGAGTTGCTGGAGTGTCCTTAGTTCCTATCTTACAGCCTCACTAATTGATCTAACAAACTAGCAGGCCCTGCACGAATCAGGGGAAACAATCATCCGCTGGTATTTCCAAAATGCCAGGATTCCCTAAATAACCAAACCAGTCTTTCCTCCCAGAGCACCGCGCTTCTCGCTGGAGAGCTGACAACGCAGAGCGCCGTGGACCCTGCAAAAATCAATCCCATCACCCTGCCACCAGCTCCAGCACTGTCAAACAGAGCTGCAGTTCACACGGTGCTTCCCCTGCAAACTGCCACAAGGCAGCCAGGATTAGCTAATCAGAGCTGAGGAGCCAATTAATGATTGCTAGAGCTAGGGGGAAGGCAGATTTGATCGGAGATTGTCAGCTTTGCAGCTGGCTCCTACTTGCAAACAATTCATTTAGATTATGAAAGCAAGGAATTGAGTACAAAACCCCCTAGATTGTTTGCTTCCCAGAGAAAGAAAAGAAAAGAAATGGAATTTAGATTAAAAATTATGCAGAATAGTATTAATTCCCCACCCTCTTGTGCCTCCCCTCTTGCAGGAAAACCAGAGCTAATCAGAATTTAGCATTGTTCTACTGCCAGGGCTCCAAGCTGCCCTCAATGGAGAGGAGAGAAAATACAGTAGGTGGCATTTTGTGTTAACCCCTTAGGGTCCTTAGGGAATGCGGCACCCTGGGCTGCTCCCTCATTTTCCCAGCTCCAGCCTGATCGTCCTCATCCTCCAAAGGTGTAAGTGCCTTGGGGTACTAAGTGGCTTCACATCCCATGCAGAGCTCATGACGCTGTGGCCCAGGACAGGTGGTACCAGACACTTTGCTCTCCTTTATCGAAGGCCACATGCAGCCTGGCAGCCCCAGAGATGGAATGAGTTTGTGGCAGTGGCTGTGACTGATGCTCAAAGTGGATGGGACCCTGGAAGGATCCCCAAGGAGGCAGCAGTGCCCACAGCAGGTGCTCCAGGCAGCGATGCCTGCAGAGAGGCTGTAGCCATCCCCTGCAATCACGTGGGCTCCTCACATCAGAGCAAATCTGTGTCCTGAGGGATACAGAGGTGCTGAGAGCCTCTCCATGAGGTGCTGGCAGAGCCACGCTTATGTCACAGGTTTTTAAGTCGCTCCGCTCCATGCCAAGGACACATTTAACTATTTACCAGTTAGGCCTGGAAATCACCACCCTGCTGCCACTGACAGCAGCAGGACAGTAATATCAAGCCCTGTGAGTGGAGGGCTGCGACTGCTTCCCTGTCAGCACCAGGCCAAGCTCACACGTGATGCGGAGCCGTTTGCAGGCAGGAAGCTGAGCTGGTGCCTGATCCGCTCTTGCCGCCCCTCTGGCTCTGCCACATCCCTAAGGAGCTCCCTGAGGAGCAGAACTGCTCCCCTAGGACCTCTCCCCAAGGACCGTCCTAAGCCCAGAGCCTTCTGGCCTGTTGGGTGCCCGGCTAAGGGCAGTGCCAAGTGAGGTGGCCAATTCCTCCCCGCTGAGACCTCTGCAGCCAAAGACGTGGAGTCAGCAGCTGCTCAGAGATTTTGCAGATTGACCAACTGACTAAAAGGACAAGGAAAAACATGAAATAACACAAATAGCCTCAGAACAAAATAGCAAAATGTTTGGTTATTTTGAAGTCCCCCTCAGCCTTTTGCTGAGGTAAGAATGCATGAAAATGTATAATACCCGGAACTGAGGCAACCCCTTAGAAACAGCACACCAAGTGGGTTTCATTTGGACCAAAATGCCTTTTTTTTTGCTTTTCTTTTACATTTGCATTCACACAAACAATAGCACCGCTCCAGCCCTAGGCACACAAGTCCCACTCAGTGCCAGGGACAGCTCACATCACTGTTCAGACCTGCCAGCCTCCAAATCGCTGTCCAGCAAACAGGATTTCCTGCCCTCCCTGCGAACTGCACATGCATGGCTTAAAACTGGGCCCTGGTTTTCATCCCAGGATGCCCACAAGTGGTGCGGGAGCCTGATGGGCCTGATGAAGGAAGGCAGAGGCCCGGGCTGATGGTGAAACATCCCTGTTGGGCTGTACAACCTCGGCCTGCAATGCCCCCATGCTCACAAATGTTTTCCTTGCTCTAGCGGCTCAGCCCCAAGCCCCAGCAGACGGCGGCTGCTGCTGGATTTCCACGTGTCTCTGGACACAGAGGGCTTGTTGGGCCATCACACGGTGACCTGCCTGTCACAGGGGCCACCCGTGCTGCCTGTGAGTGAGGCAAGCAGCCAGGACGAGGGCACGGCAGAAGTGGTTGCTTGTTTCTGCTGGGGAAACAGAGGGGACACGCACTGCTGTCACCTCCCGCCACGTCTGTGCATGTCTGTGCGCAGCCATCGTGCTGTGTGCGTGGGAGGGTGGCCCTCAGGCTGTAGGTGAGAATTGTGCCCTGTGCTGGGCAGGCTGGTGGCTGTTGCGTGGCCGTGCATGGCTTCATGCAGTGGCATCTCTGCTATTACAATATCCTGTGGTTGTCCTTGCCTCCGGCATCAAATTCCAGGGACCAACAAATGCAACAAGTTAGTGCATCCCTGGAGCACGCTGAAGGTTTTATGTCTCTCCCAAGGAACTGCTGCCCTAAGGATTTACACAGCAGAGGAACCATGGGCTGGAGCTGGGGAGATGGAAAGGCTCCAGCCGAATCTGTGAGGTCTCCCAGCAGTCTCTCCTCTTGCTCTTGGGGCCCCACCACCCTGCCCCACAATGGGAGATGTGGCAGGTAGCAGCTCATCCCCGCTTGCTGCCTCTGCACGTGCTGTGCTTACACCATGGCATGGCCAAGGGCCGGGTGCCGGCAGCCGTGCGCTCGGCCTCGGCTTTGCAGGCAAAGCGCCTGCCTCCCTCTCCTCTGCCTCTGCGCAAGCCCAGGCCAAGTGCCACCACAGAAGCACCTGCTCCACTGAGCGGGCAGTGGCCCCTCTTCATTCCTTGATCTCCATCTGGGGAGCCATCTCCCAGGCCCATCACAGCAGGAGCTGCTGATTAATTGGTACTTGGCAAACCCCAGTTGACATGGGCTGGAGAAGCACAAAGGACAATTTGTCTGCAAGGCTGCAAGCTTTGATAAAGCAGGGCTGGGATGACTCAGATGTGGGTAATTAAACTGGTTGAAACAGCCGATGGCTCCATCAGAACACCAGCTCAGTGCACCAGGAGCTCTTTGAACCGCTCTAAGTGGGTCAGGCAGGAGCCTGGTGCCAGCGGTGCCCATCTCACCTCGTTCTGGTGTGGTGGCACAGGCACATAAGTACAAAGCAATGGCAATGCCATCTGCAGGATGCTCCTGCTGGGCAGTGTGTCCAAAAGAACTGCTGGGTTTGTGTTGCTAAAGCAGCCTCCCGGCTGTGCAGGAGGCAGGTCGGAGGAGGATCTGTGCCCTGGCAGGTTCATGTGAGCTTGGGGGCTGTCAGCATTGCAAACACAGCCCAGCTTTGCTCTGAAGAGGGGCCACATCATCTCGTGTTGCACGTGTCCAGCTGAGGTCCCAGGGAGCACAGGAAACCAATGCAAGCACTTGCAAACCCCAAAGCCGTGTGAACAAGGGGGAAGATGTGTGCTGACAGCAGGCACTGAAGGATCAGCTAGGTTCTTTGTGCAAGCGCCAGTGAAGCCACTGTGGCACCTCTGCGAGGGATGGAGCTGGGATCATTTCTTGCAGCAGATGCTGTAGCTGAAACGGTCTGGTGACACAGTCCAGCAGGGAGGCTCAGCCTTGGCTGGCCTCGGCAGGCGCTGCAAAGAGCGCAGCAGCCCAGGGTGATGCAGGGTCTCAGCACAGCAGAGCACACTGAGGGTTGTAAACGGGGTGGCCCCGCTCCAGGCGAGCTCCACAGGGAAGGCCGGAGTGCACAGCGTTTGTCACCCCCAGGATGCCATCCTGGGGACGTCCAGCCCAACTCACCCCGTCCGCCCCAGCCCTGCTGTGCCCCCCTCCCAGGCAGCTGCCTCGTGCCGCGCATCAGGGCTGGCTGCCGGGCTGTGAGTTTGGCACGCAGGAGCCACCCGCGCTGTTGGGACACCTGCAGCTGCTCCTGTGTCAGCACCTCGCTCCCGCCCGTCACACTTGGCAGAAATAGCCGCTCCTCTCCTCCCCTCTGCTTCTCCCTAGGGCTCAGCCGCGTTGCAGCTCCTGCTCTCTCTCCAGCTTCCCTTCGGCAGGGATCCAGTGTTGCTAAGGGCCACGCTGATGCAAATCCCACCGCTCCCAGCCCGCCACAAGACAGATGGGATGAGCGCAGCGATGCAGAGCCATTCGGCTGGGGTGAGGCAAGGCCACCTGGTCCTGCTGGTGGCTGGATCCATCTCCCATTTTCACCTGAGCTGGCGAGTGGCCCCTCCCTCAGGCGTCTGCATCCCCCCCTCCTGCAGAGACCAAGCCAGAGGAGGCCGAGCACCCCAGCATCTGTCCCCGTATCCCCAGAGCTCGCCCCAGTTGCACTAGTGACTCCCCCTCCGTCTGGAAACCAGGAGCTGATACTACCAGCCCTGCATCACCCACCTGCCAGCTCTTGCCCTGGAGAAATAGGGCAGTGCCCGAAAAAGAGCAGGCTGGCAGTGTGCCCGGCCCTTGGTGGCATTTGGGCCGCCCCAGCCTCCTGTGTGCTGTCACTGCAGCTTCAGGACACCAAGGAGTGGGTTTAAGCAGCCCTGCACGGTGCTTCTCTCATCGTCAGCGGCGAGACCTGCCAGTGAACACAGCCTCAAGGAGGATGCAGAAGGGGCAGACTAAGCGCCCAGGCCTGCTGACACAACAGTTCTCCCCTGTCCAAGGATGACCCAGCCCATGTGGATGTGGCACTCCCGATGTGCCTTCCGGTGCATCACAAGGACCGCAATATTTTCCCAGTGCAGCGGGGAAGCGCTCTGGGGGTGCAGGCTGCCTCCGCACCGCGGGGGACGCGGCAGGACTGTGGGGAGCCCCGGCCACGAGCAGGGGAGGCGGCAGAGCCTGGTGAGCACCTGCCCTGGCCCCCGCCAGCGCCGCGCTCGGGCTGCGGGGCCGGCGCGAGGCCCTGAGGGCGCCCCGGGCTCCAGCCGCAGCCCCCGCGGCTCTCACGGGCCGACCCCATCGCGCACTCGGTCCCGCAGGGGAGCGGGAGGGAGCGCGTGCTCCTGGCCAATCGCGTGGCGCCACCTCTCTCTGGCCAATCCCGTTGTTCGTTGCCGCTGCTGCTGGCCAATCGCGCGCCGCCGCCGCCGCTCGGCGCTATATAAGCCCTCAGGGCGGCGCACCTGGCTGTTGCTGCCTGAGGGGCTGCATGTGGTTGTGTCCTCCGTGCGGGTCTGAGGGAAGCGGGGGCTCCGCTGCCGTCCGCGCTTGATCTCCCCCCTCGCTGGGGCGCCCTGTTGCTCGCTGTTGGTGCTGAGCTGTCGGCGGGTTCATTAGCTGCGCCTCAAGCCAGCCTGCGGCAGCCCTGCCTGTGGGGAAGGACCCCTGGGTGGGTGCTCCAGAGTGTGTGCTGCGAGGCTGCGTCCTCGAGAAAGGGTCTTGGGAGGTGGCAGTGCCCCCTGCCTCCTAGTGAGTGTGAGGGGTGAGGTGGGGCATCCTACTGTGAGTTTTTAGCCAAGCCGATGCCCACATGGCTTTAGCATGACCTGCATAGGGTTGTGCCATCTTCCTGGGGATGGCGTGATCTGGAGTTCTTCTCTCCTTCAAGCAGAAGACTTGAAGTGGTTCTGTGCTCTTTGAAGATGTGTGTGAAGCTTGGTGTTTCCTAACTGCTGTGGCCCTCTTCATTTCTGTGCTCTTAGAAGACTCTTTCAGTATGAGCAGCAAGCTTACACATCACTGTGAGGTGTATCCAGTGCGACACCTGCTTCTGGCCAGTGCCGCCTTTCTCTGAGCTGAAGCATTTCATGTGCTATGGCAGTCTCGTTGGCACTGACCTTGGTGAGAGGATCTACAGCCAGAGGATCTGGCTGTCCTGTTGGGCTGAAATCTCTTGAGCTCCCCTGTCTGACTTGGAAAGTGAGGGAGGAAAGCACAACAGGGAGCCTGGCTGTCCCTGCTTGCTGCCTCAGCTGAGCCTTGGCTCTCACCTGGCCTGCTAATTGGGGCCTGGGGAATGTGTTTAGCTGTGTTGCACAGCTGCAAGCGCTTTGTGTTTGCACAGCTCTTGCTGGGAGACGGTTGTTTCCCTGCTCTGTGCAGTGACTTTGTATGTGGGGCTCAGCCAACTGAGTGTGCGGCTTTACTGAGCTACTTGGTGCTGTGCATGGCAATGCTACTAATCTTTCAAAACAGAGTTGATAATGAAAATGCTGCAGTCATGGAGCCTGCTGGACTGACCTGTGGTTGGACTGATTCTCTTCACTCCAAAATAAAGCAGAGAAGTTTTAATGTGAACAGGGGGTTGCCGAGAGAGGCTGTGGGTTTTCTCCAGCTGAAAGCTGGCGGTGACTTACAGATGGGGCAAGCCCCTCTGCGAGTGTTTGTGTCCCCGAGGCAGAGCGGAGCTGCCCAGCCTCCCTGTGCTCCACTGTCCGAGCGAGCTGGCTCTGCTGCTGTGGCTATCTGGAGCCAGTTCCACCGGTGCAGCCCAGAGGAGCGAGGGGTCTGTGCTGGAAACCACCTACACCTTTCCTGGGGGCTGGTGCTGCTCTAGGCTGCACCATGTTTGATGGTGCTGCTGCAGCCCTGGCGCTGGGGAAGGCCCTCGGCTCGTCCCTGAGCTTTGCTGTGTGTGGGGAGGCCAACGCAGTGCAGAGGTCCTCCAGCCGCTGCTGGCTAATGCCAGCTTGCTGGGCCCGCTGCCAGCACCCTGGTGGGGTTGTGGGGTGGCTGCCAAGGGCTGCTCGGGCCAGCTGGGGGAATGAGGCCAGACAGAGTGGCCCTGTGACCTACTCTACCCCGGGGCTAATTGCTGCTCTGAGGGTGACCTGGGAGCTGCTCCTGGCCTGCTGCAGAACAGGGCCGAGATGTCTGCATGGCCTGAGCAGGCTTGGGCACGTGGTGGGATGCAGCGTGCGCTCCGGGGCAGAGGAGATGGGCGCAGGGAGCAAAAGGCTGTCTCCTTGGGGGCTGCGTGCAGTGTCAGTCTGCCATGGCCTGCCCAGTCCTGGGGGCTGCGGTGGAGAGGTGCTTGTGGGCAGGTGTCTAGCACTGTTAGACAGGGAGCCCTTAGGACTGCAAAACGCCCAAGGCCCCTTGTTTCTGCCAGCAGGAATCAGGAGTCCTCTCCAAAGCTGTTGCTGAGGTTGGAGGGAGGTTCCCTGCTCCTTTTCCCCCGCACACGTTTGTGGCTTCATGTGCCACCTAATCTTGGTCCACCCTGACCTTTCGATTCCCCCAGGTTCCGCTTACGCAGGCCGGCAGTATCAGGGATGGTGAGGAAGGAGCTCAGTTCTGTACCCGAGTAGCTGCTGCTTGTTGTATGTTGGCCACTTGTGCCTGTGGGGTGGGGGTTACGAGACAGGAAGGTCATGGCTGTGCAGCCCTGTGTCCTGCTGCTGCTCTGGAGCCTTGGCTCCCCCCTCAGTGTGCCCACCCTGGCAGTCCCCTTCTGCAGGCTGCCTTGGCTGCCTCTGTGCTAGCTCCAGGCACTGCACGGCTGCCTGTAGTCTTCTGGGACAGCTGTGTAACTGGGGTGGAAAATCCCAGCTGGGCTGAGCCCTCTGCCTTTTGCCTCCTTCAATGAGGTGGTGGGTGCTGGGCTGCTGTGGCTGTACCTCCTGCAACCGTGTCCTCTACCCTGTGTAGAATAGAGACTTTCCCTCCCTGGTTTGAGGTGGGAGGTCTCAGCACGTTTTGCCCTGCTGCTGAACAGGCAGCAGCTAATGTGCTAATTAAGAGCGCTGGTTGTACAAAGGCGCCAGTGCTCTGCCAAGGGCATCAATCCATCATGTTCATATTCAGGTCTCCTGGAAATGACAGCTCTGAGAGGCGGAGGCTCTGCCAGCTCTCTCTGCTGGGCCTGGGGTTTCACCCAGTGGCCCTGCGCTGGGCACTCAATCTGGCTGTGCCACTTGCTGTGACCTCCACACTGCAGGTGTCTTTGGGCCAAAACAGTCCCCTGGTACAGCACATGGGTGTTCCCATGTCCTTGCTGGTTGTGTCAAGGTTGTACCTGCAGGAGGAGCTCCTGGGAGATGCTCTCTCTCTCTCTCCTGGTCACCTCATGTTCCCCAGCAGGTCCTGTCTTCTTCACCTCTTATCCCTCCGCTGGCTCCTAAGGTGCCTTCTGAGTATGTACCAGGCTGGGCATTGCACCTCCGAGCCAGGGCTAGTGGGGAAGTGCTTATAAATCAAACTATTGCCCTCTCTAAGGTACTAGAGGGATAAGGCTGTATCCTGACTCACCTGTAACCTTTTATTTGAAATTTTCCTTAAAATGGGGTATCTTCAGGACTACAAGATGATTAACATCTGTTTTCAAGTACGTTCCAGACATGTTTTAGATGTCCTTAAATGCCTTGGGTGTTACAGATGGCTTACAAGTTGTGCTCCATTAGTAGTTGATTCACTGTTTATTAAAGCCTCTATTAATCTCATATTAATGCTTTTCAAATGAGACCTTTCTGGAGGTGTAGCAGCTTTTGCGACAAGCTTAATTTCTCACTGCTGCTGCTGTCAGGGAGGGTTTAGTTCAGGATCTTGTAAAGCTGAGAGCTGCTGAGGGCTTTGATAAGCGGCGCCGCTGTGCCGTGCCGCGGCCTGCGGTCTCGCGAGGCTGCAGGAAGCTGGAACCGCCTCTGGATGCTCTAATTAGCACCGAGGTAGTGCTGTTCCCCAGAGGCCCCGGGCGGTTTGACCGCCTTTGTTCCTGCCCGGAGCCTCGGCCGAGCGCTGAGCTGCAGGGTGACTGCAGGAGCTGCGTCGTTAGCACTGCCCAGCGGGTTGTAAACCCCAGAGGGCTTTGAGCAAGAGTGCCTGGCACTTTCTGTCCCTGCAATTCAGAAACACATCCACCACCCTTTCTCCCTCCCTCCAGAAAGCATTGCTGCTGCTGTTACCCTGTTCAAACTGCTGCAATAGACCTTCCTAGGGACATTTCATGCAGTGTTCTGGGAAGCAGCTAACCTAGAGCATGGCCCAGTTTTTCAGCTGGAGCTGTTGGAGACCTGTGTGCAGCCATCCTGAGCTCTGAGCAGGGTCAGCTGGGACACTGGTGAGCCAAACCTGTAGGGCTGGTGTGTGACAGTGCCAGGTGTGGGCTGAAATGGGGCTTTGGCCATGGGGCTGGGGTGAGAGGTGGGTGTCAGTGGGGCTGATGGGCAGCTTGGGTGGTGGGGAGAGAGATTCCCCTGCGCCTCCTCACGTGCCAGTGGCAGCCTGAGCTGTGTGGGGAGGCAGGAGCAGCTGAGCAGCCGTCTCTGCCGCGCGAACCAGGGGACGCCCTGGGAGCAGCAGGGCCTCAGGAGGTCCTGGCTGTGCTCGTGACCATGCAGGCGGGAATCCTGCATCCTTCCGGAGCAGCGGTTGTCATGGCAACACAGGGCTGAGGCCGACGGAGCAGAGCGCCCATCAGCCGGATCTGCTGGAGGCAGCGTCAGGCCGGGCCTGGAGGGAGCGTGCCGGGGCGCATCGCGGCACTGGCCGCACGCTGCGAGGCCCTTCCTGCCCTGCGCCTCCCTCCAGTCCTATTCCCAGCCCTTCATCTAAAGCAGGGAAGACGACCTGTTTTTCAGCACAAGGCACTTGGTGAAAATGCTGTTTTTCCCATGGAAAGAAGTGTCTTGGTACAAAATGGTGCATAGAAACAAGTTCGGTGTCTGAAAAGCTGTTGGACGGGAGCACTTGGCTTGAGTCGTGGCCCTTTGCCACACATTGCGCTTTGGGCGACTTTGCCTCTGTTGAATCAAAATCATAAACAAGCTGTTGTGTGTGTGACCAGATCTATCGCACGTGGCCGTGATCACCTCCCTGGCTCTGTCCCCGGCTGTGGCTCTGCTGCCCTCCCTGACCTGGTGGGCCCTATCCCAAAGGACAAGGCTAGTTTCCCCCTTCCTCCCCCCCACCCACAAGGATGTTTCTTGCTGCCTGGCTCGGGCAGCTTGTCCTTGCAAGGGCCCTTTGTGCCCATGAGCCTTTGACTGACGCGTGAGTGACATCTCTCCTGAGGCTGGAGGCTCAAAACAGCAAAGAGGGCCCTGCAGAAACAAAAGGCTCAACAGCAGACAAGGGCAAGCAGGGGACAGGCCTGAGCTGTCTCCTCCTTGTGGGGACTCCACAGTCAAGGACCTAGTGACACTTCACCTGCTCACGAGCCTGGCCGGCTCTGGGCAGTGCTCAGCACCACGGGGGTTGCACTGTGGGGCCCACGAGGCTCCACATCTCATTCACGGAGCAAATACTCAAGGTGGAGCGTTTGAATCCAGCTGGTAGGGCAGGCTGTGGGCAGGAGCCTTCCACAGACAGCAGCTCTGCAGCTGCCAACCTGGCTTGTTTGCACGTTTTAAGACCTGTCTCATGGGGCCTTGTTATAGATTCTGTCACCTGTGGCTTCCAATGTGTTGTTCGGGCATCCCTTGTGCTTGCAGGAGGTGGGCGCCCGACCGGTTGCGATTACCTGCTTGAGCTGCTGGTTGCCTGGGTCATTCTGTGTTCCAGGTTTCAGCTTGTCAGATTTGGTTTCAGAACTGGGTAGCACATGAGTCATATTTATTTCAAACTCCTGTCTCCTCAGCTCGGTGCCATCCCTATTTTTGGAAACTCTTGAAAGCATATCAGCTATAAGAAGCGTATTTAATGAATAATCTTGCAACACCAGCCTTGCTTCCCCTGATGTCTCAGTGCAGCTTTGCACAGCGGCTTCTAAAACGCACCTTCGAGGCTTCCCACTGACCTGCTATCTGCGTGCTGGGAGCCACTTGCAGCCCAGACCCCTGCTCTGCATCTGCCGTCTCCGCGTTGCCCTGGTGCGCGTTGGAAACACGTGTTCCTGGGGACTCGTCTCCCGGAACAGCAGCCCCCAAACAGCATCCTCATGAATCATCTGGGATTTGAGGCGTCGTCTTGGTGGCAAAATATTTCCTTTTAAAGGGTGTTTTTATTTCCTTTTTCTCTTTTTGGCTTGCTGCAGAACCTCGTACCATCTCAGTATTGATCATTTGTGCTCCAAATGCGCAGATCATTCACAGTTATTTTTACTCACAACTTCCAGGATTTCAGCTAGGGCTATTGTGGCTCGCTTAGCATCTCCAAGCAAACCCTGGCAAAACACTGCTAAGCTCCAGAAGTGGAGGGCTCGAGGAGGACAGTCTTTGCTCAAAATCACAAGCAGGGTGTTGCAACAGGCCCTTCAGCTTTATGAGTTCCTGAACTGAATTACCTGGACTGTCATCTCTTGGTGCACATGCAGAGTGGAAGTCAGCTTGGAGGAGAGTCACTTGGGTTGCCAGTGTCACACATGTCACGCAGGGAAAGTGAAGGTGTTGGTTTCTAAGGATTCGCAGTTGCCTAGATCTGTCACAGCCTGGTCACCTCCCAAACCAATGGTGTTTTTGCATCTGGCAATCTGCCTCTTCCCCTGGCCCTCCTGATATCTTGAAGATCTTTACGAATCTATTAATTTTCTTTTAACAAAGTGTCAGTGCTGTTCATCCATCACTCGATGGCTGCCCAAGGTCAACAGCCTTGGACTGCCTTCTCTTACCTTGCTTTGTCACTGCTCTTTTAAAATCTCATTAGACTTCTTGCGGGGCGTGTGTGCTATGCCACTGCCACAGGAGCACGTCTGGCAGGCTGCGTTTGTGCCCATCCCACACCCCTGCGCTCACTGCTGTCGTGTTGCATGGTCTGAAAAGAAGCGTCATCCGTTTGCTATTCCGGGCTACCTCAAAGCCCAAGGTTGGGTTTCCCAGGATGTGCCCTGCTCCCCATAAAGTTGGGGCAGGGCACAGGGAGCTGCGCTGGGGCTGGGGAAGAGAAGGGAGAGGCAGCAGTGTCCCGCGGGGTGGCAGCCCCTGCGCCCTGTCCCTGCTGCCTCCTTCTTCTGCATCTGCTGCCACGTGTGCAGAGTCTGTACGGTTGCTCCCCATGCCAATCCTCTCCATTCAGCCCCTGCTCTCTCATCTCTCACCGTCCTTGCATAATTTCACTTGCTGACTTTATTTTCCTCTCTTGATCTTCCCTTTCGCATCTCTGCTCCTTGCCTGGTGTTCAGACCCTGACCGCAATCAGAGGTGCCAGGGCTGCCACATTCCTGGCCGGACACGGGAGCAAACATCAGCCAAGGGTCACCAGGCGTGCGGGCTGCTCCACAGCGCTGCTGCGCGCAGGCGTTTCTGACACTGCCCCCAAACTCATGTTTACTGCCGGTCTGAAATGTTTCACGTGGATACAAGCAGCCCCCGTCTTCCTGGTGCTGGCTGGTTCTCAGCATCGCTGACCTTGCCGAGATAAAATTAGACATTTCATTTTGAATTAAAGACAGTTCAGCTGAAAGAAATCCAAGCATTTTATTTCAGAAACATCAAATCACAGCGTTTCCTTTTTTGTCTGTGATTCAGGAGGGAGAAGGTCCTGCCAGGCAGAGCCTGGTGACAATGACATTGATTTCTTAGACCTTTTGGCAGGACCGAATCTGTATTTTTAGCTGGGAAAATCACGTGTCAAAGAAACGCTTTCCCTGCCCTAATGAGAAGAGGGTTGAAAAGAAGGAGATTAAAACCTTTGCTACCGAAGCCTGCATCTGAACAGGGAGTGCTGCTCTCTGCAGCAAGCCAGGTGTTCCCGTGCCTGCTTCCCTGTTCCCCGTGCACGTCCAGAGCGGCCAGTGTCAGGCTCTGGGCAGCGAGGGCATCTCCGGGCCTGCTGCTGGCTGGCATTGTGCGGGGGGTGAGTGCATAGCAAGGGGGAGGCTGTGGAGCAGGGGGCCCTGTGGCCCTGTCCTGTCCTGGGCCACGGTGGCTGCCAGGCCCTGGTGCTCCCCAGGACTGAGGGCACCCGCAGGGCGGCTCATCCAGCCCCTCTGCTGCCCTGCAGTCGTTTATGTGCCAGGGCAGCACTGCCTTCATCTCTCCTTTTCTGCCCCCTCCTCGCTCTTCCCCCACTCTGCTCTCATTTCCCCAAGAAGGCTTTAATGAAATCTGCCCTTAATTAAATCCACATTCATTTGCATAATTACCAGGAAATTGAAATTAGCCTGCGGACGTGGCTGGCATACGCTTGGCTTGAAGCAGTTGGGCTCATTTGGAGGAGGGGTCTGCAGCGGGGGGGCTGGGTGCCCCCAGAGGGCTCCTTCCCCAGCCCTGGGTGCCCTCCATGCCGGCGCCAGTTGCCTGTGCCCGCTACCTGCCCGGGGTCTGCTCCTGTGTTCCCATTGTCCCAGCCAGGGCTCCCCTCTCCTGGCACCGCACGGCTCAGCGGTGGTGGTTCGCCCCATGGGGCACTTTGGTAGTTGGGACAGGACTGGTGGCACTCCGTGGTGGTCATGGTCCCCGCTGAGCTGTTGTTCACTAGACCCAGCCCTGCTCCGTGTCCCAGGAGTCCCAGCAAGAGCCTGGAGCGAGGCCTGGCCTTGGTTTCCCGGCATGGGCATTGGGTGCCTGGCACAGCCGGGGCCCTGCAGGGCTGTGGCCTCGCGGGGCCCGAGGGGCAAAGCAATCCCCAAACATGGGACAGCTTCAAGCACTGCGGATTGCACCTTGGAACACACCAGAGAGCCTTTTCCTGGAAAGAGATCCCAGCTTTCTCATGCGAGGGCAAACCATTCCCACCCCAGAGAAGCACCACTGCATTTGCAACACGAGCATCACTTTTATTTTTTTTAAAAAAAAAGTCTTCACTGCCATTGAGGTTTGTTTTTTTTTTTTTTTTTTTTTTTTTTTTTTTTTTGCTTTTATAATGCTTTTTGTCATTTTTGTCTTTTTTTCACATTTTTAGTCTTTTTTTTTTTTCTTTTCAACAGTGACAAACTGAGGTAACGTCTGTGACACTACAACCTCTCCTACAGGAAGAAGGTCCAGAACCCGACAGCCGAGGGGATTTAAAATAAACACCCGACAACCTACCAACACAGCGACCTCAACGGGAACGAAAATCACACCCACGCGCACACCCCTGTAAGGGACAAACTGACCAGGAAAGTAAAAACAAACCCTCCTAGGTGGTGGTTGGGATTCCTTATCTACATTATTGCACGAAAGATCGAGGACATCGAGGGACCTAAGGCAAAAAGGAGAAAGATCGCGCCTAACATCTCTAAGTCTGTGCAGTGCTACTTCTAAAAAAAAAAAAAAGACCTCAGCCCTGGCACCCCAGAGCACGACGGGTGACACCGACGGGGCGGGCACGGCGGGAC
>JAWLRI010000217.1:5204786-5218851 GCA_034781795.1 Crypturellus tataupa | reverse complement strand
CTCCGGGGCGCCGGGCGGGCACGGCGGGACGGGTGGGCAGGGTGGGTGGGAGGTGGTGGCGCCGCGGGGCTGCCGCGCGCGGTGGTGCCGGGAGCCGCATTGGCCTCTGGCCGGGTCCCTGACGGTGGCTGCGGCCAGGCGGACCCCCGCCGCGGGGCTGCCGTGTAAACTGCTGTTGCTTCTGAGTAGCGGTATAGCCCTTTGTGCGGGAATTCGGGGTCTGGAGGGGAGCAGGGAGCTGGACGAGGTGGGGGGCCCGCGATGTGCCCGGCAGAGGGGTGCCCCAGCTGCTCATGTCCTACCCCGGCCGCGCGAAGCCCCCTCCACACTTGGGCGGCCCCAGGGCGCTGGGCGATACCTGCCCGTGCCCAGGCAGCCCCAAGGCAGGAGGGAGGCTTGTGCCAAGCCCACGGCCCCGCTGTTAGGGACCCTCCAGCAGCTCCTGCCAGGGCAGCCCCTGCCTTGAGACCCTTCTGCCTCCCTGCACCCCGGGACAGCCCCCGCCAGCCCCCTGCGTGGGGAGAGGATGAGGGTGTGGGGACAGCAAGTGTGGGGAGATGGGGACAGCTCAGGGGGACACAGAGGTCCTTTGGGAGGCCACTCGGAGCCCCCTCCCTGCCCCTCAGTTGTGCAGGAGCTCCAGGGCAGCGCTGCAGAGGTGGCTGCCACCACGGTTCTCGTCGCCGTCCACGCCAATGGCTGCAAATCCACCCAGGGCCTTGCAGCTCCAATCCCGTCTCCACGGGGACACGGGCACACCAGCCCGGCAGCGCCCTGCCCTATGGCCACCACCAAAGCAGGGCCAGTGGCTCTGGGCTTGGCCGCCAGCCTTGGCCGTGCTGAGCCCCGCATAAGAACTGGCACCCCGTGGGGGCCGCGCTGCCGCAGCCCTCTGCCTGCCACCATCCCTGCTTCGTGGCTGGTGGCCGGCGCTCCCGTGGGGCCGGGGCACGGTGCACAGTGAGGTGCCAGCTGGGTGCAGCTGGCCTGACGCACAAAGACACACGACACAGTGACGCTTGCTACATCGATGTCTGCCAGCGTTTGGCCGCCGGCGGGCACAGCCTCCCGCACGGGGAGCCAGCCCGGGCCACGGGGAACGGGGCCGCCGGGCCGGGCACTACCACAGCTGGGCTCGGTACCCGCCTCGTCCCCTCATGCCGGGGCGGCGGCAGGGCTAGGAGCCGCGCGCGCTCCAGCCTCTCCAAAGGCCTCCTCCGCGCGCCGGGGTCATCAGCCTTCCGTGGCGCCCGGCCCCCACGTGGCTACGTGGCAGGACCTGCGCCAGCCCCGGCCCTGCGCAGGGCCTGCCCGCTCTGCGGGCGGCAGCAAGGGCAGGGCTGCATCCCGGGGGTGCCAGCGCCAGCACCCCCGTCCCCCCGCGCCCCAGCTTGCCTGCCCTGCGCGTTATTGTTATTGTTATTACTATTATTACTATGACTCCTACGTGGTGAGCCCCCATGGCGCGGGGAGGAGCTCAGCGCGGGAGGACCGCAGCCTTCCCGCCCGCCGGGCACCGGGGTGGCCAGCATCCTCCCCGGCCGGGCTCCCAGCACCACCTTTACTGCCCAAGGCCTGGCCTCCCCTGCGGCTGGGAGAGACCAGCATCCTCGGTGCTGCTGAGTGCAACCAGTTTTGCTTTTTTTTTCCTCTTTTTTTTTCATTTTTTTTTTGCTTTTTTTCTTTTTTTTTTTTTTTTGCTTTGAGTGACACGAATCCCAGTCCCTTTTCCTACCGTAACCAAAAATGAAACCCTGGGCTCTCCCTCTGCCTGCAGGGCAGGCGAAGGGACGGGCTGACACCACACGCGCAGGCCGCCCACCGCAGAGCGGGGCCGCGCGGGGAGGGAGCCGCGAGCCGGCCCCCGTCACCGTCACACGCAGATCTCTATTGCTGTGGCCAGGACCATCTGCCCTTTGCCTTTGTCCTGCCGGCTGTCTGTCCTGCTTGCCGTCCCCGGGGAGGACGCGCCCGGCTCGGAGCCGGAGAGCCGGGGGCCGCTGCCCTCGGTCAGGATGGTCCTCTTGAGCGGCGTGGGGGTGCAGGCGCTGGGCGTTTCGTGGCGGTGTGGGCCGGTGGCCAGCTTGTCTCCGGCATGCTTGCGGGAGCGGTAGGAGGGCCGGCGGCGCACCTCGGACATCAGGTCGTACTTGATGAAGTAGAAGACCTCCTTGATGGGGCAGCGCTTCTCGGGGTCGAGCGCCAGCAGGCGCTGGAACATGCGCAGGGCGCTGTCCGTGAAGCGGCGCCACTGCGAGGGCAGACCCGCCAGGCGCCCCTTCTGCCACCGCACAAACTCCTCAAAGAAGGTGTCTGAGGCCGAGGCCGCCTCCCAGGGGAAGTTGCCAGTGAGGACACAGAAGATGAGCACCCCAAAGGCCCACACGTCGATGCTGGTGTCCACGGTGAAACCCTCCGCGCGGCCGGCTTGGCACACCTCGGGCGCCGTGTAGGGGATGGTGCCGCTGATGCGCTTGACCCGGCAGCCCACCTTGCGGGTCATGCCGAAGTCGGCCAGTTTGATGCGGCGGCAGTCGCGGTCAAAGAGCAGCACGTTCTCAGGCTTGATGTCGCGGTGCACCAGGTTCTTGCTGTGCATGTAGTCCAGGGCCAAGCCCAGCTGCTGCACGCACCGTTTCACCATGTCCTCGGGGAGCCCCACCTGCGGGCAGTGGGACAGGACAGCGTGAGGAGCCACCCTGCTGCCACCATCCCCCAGCTCCGGCGCCCAGCAAGGCCATGGGCCCTCTGCTCTGGGCAGGAGGAGCTGGGGAGCCTCCTCGGAGCTCTCCTTAACCCCCACTTCTCTCTCCAGCTCCATGAGCAATTGCTTCCCCAAGCAGGGACAGGCCGTGAGTGGGGACCACGTGCCCCCGGCAGGGTCGGAGCTGTATAGGGCAGGCAGCGCGCCATGGGGCTGGGGGGACACGCGCCCCTGGGCCACAGGCATCCCACGCTCCCCCGCACTCTGAGCCCATCTGCCCCTGCGCCACCCGCCAGCTGACACTGAATAATCTCATTTCCTTTCATTCCCTTTGCATTAAGATTTCATTACCCTTCCAATTCAATTAGGTCTGATTTTCTTTGGGGTGTTCTCTCTGTGTCTCTCCTCCTCGCTCTATATGATTTCTTTTTCCCTTGTTCAATTTTCTAGCCTGTCACCTCTTTCCTTGCCCCTTCTTTCTCAAGGGAAGGAGAGACTTCTGGCCAGAACTACCCCATCGCGCCCTGCAGCGGGCCTAAGCCGCCAGATGTGGTTATGGGTCCCGGGCCTGTCTCTGGGTGCTGGAGCTCCAGCCAGGGCTGACCGTGCAAGGGATGCACCACCTCCGGCAAAGGCTCCTGGCAGCACCACGAAAGCCTTGGAGGGAGCCTTTACCCCTTGCCCGGGCTTGGCACCTCGCAGAGCTCTGCACTGCGGGGATACCGAATCCTCGGGCCCACCCCGAAATGCCTCGAGCAGGAGGCTCCCACCTGAGGCGGGATGATGTCGAAGAGGTCCCCGCCGGGGGCATACTCCTGAGCAAAGACGTAGCAGTCCTCCGTCTCGAAGACCACGTCGAAGACCTTGATGATGAAGGGGCTGGAGGAGAGCGTGTTGGTGATGCTGAACTCGCGTAGGAAGTTCTTCAGCTTTGTCTTGCTCTTGTTCACAAACTTCAAGGCCATCTTGGTGCCTGCAGTGGGCAGAGGACCAGCATGGGTGTCAGTGCCCAGGCTCTGCCCGGGGCAACACTGAAAGGTGAAGACACCTGCCCTGGGCACCCATGGAGATGAGAGCGGCACACAGCTCACAGAATCACTGCAAGCCCAGGCCAGGCTAGAGGTGGCCTCTGGAATCATCCAGTCCTACCCCACTGGGTCAACTAGGATCACCTAGAGCACACTGCCCAGGACTGTCCAGCTGGCTTTAGGATATCTCCAAGGCAGGAGACTCCTCAGCCTTTCTGGGCAACCTGATCCAGTGCTCAATCTCTCTGCCAAATGGGAGCAGGAAACACAGAGCTCGTTCAACCCCTCTGCGTGCAACAAGGGTGCAGGAATCCCCAGGCCCTCCTCCGCGTGCCACGGCTGTGTCCCCTTGCCTCACCTGTGCTCTTGTGGGACACCAGGTCCACCTTGCCATAGGTGCCCTTGCCGAGTTCGCGGATGAGGTCGTAGTGCTTGTTGATGTCGGTGCCCGAGAGGGTGCGGATGGCCAGCGACTGCATGTCCTCCGTGATGAGGGGCACCCCGCAGCAGGCCAACTTGCGCGACGGCTCCTGCTCAGTCGAACCCGCACTCATGGTGGTGCTGCAAGGCAGAGAGGTGTCACAACTCCGTAGGGCCAGCCCATCCCCAGAGCTCCCCTCGCACACGCCGACCGGGGCAGGCGGCCTCAGCGGGCCCAGGGCTGGGTGCAGTGAAGCTGGGGAGCGGGTGCCAAGCCCCATGGGCAGCAGAGAGGAGCAGCCCCATGTCCGCTCCTCTCTTGAGCTCTCGCTGCTGCTTCCCCACTGCTCCCAGCCCCTGCAGCACCCAGCCACATCCTCAGCCCCACGACGCACTCAGCTGCAGCTCGGGCGGCAGCCGAGGCTCCAGGCCCCACACGCACTCTGCACCTTGGCAGAGGGAATCACCCTCACGGCGTTTGCTCTGCAGCCCGCACGGGGATGGAGAGCAGCGCCCGCCAGCACGGGGCGTTGGGTGCGCCAGGGCAGTGGGTGCACCAAGGGGGAAGCAGAGGCTCTGTGGGTAATCACTTTGTTACATCAAATATCTGTCGGCACCAACTCTTTCAGCTCTCCCCTACCAGAGGGCTGGACTCGCTGATGCCGAGGGCATCTGCAGAGCCAGCAGCATCCAGACAAAACCCGCACGGGTTCCTCGTTCATAACGAACCAGCAGCCTGCTTCCTTTTTGGTCTTCTCTTTGCCCTTGGAAGCCAAAGCAGGTCAGGGCTTGGGCTGAGCCCCAGTTCTCATTTACAGACGGTCCCGCAAGGGGCCGGTGGGTGAGCGCAGAAGTGCCAAGCAGAGACCGGCCCCGGCAGCCAGGAGATCGCGGCTCACAACGCGGAGCCTGTGGAGCCCAGGGAGCCTTTGCACAGCAGCAAGCGCGAGATGAAAAGCAGCCAGCGTGCAGAGTCTTAAATAGCAAAACACCCTGCTGTGCCAGGAGGATTTCATTGAGAGGGAGCACGGAGCAGGATGGAGCCAGCCTGCACGGAGCTGCCTCCAACGCACTCACCAGCCTCTGCCCTGCGAGCGCACCCGCCACCCGAGTAGCTCAGGGCAGAGACGTCCACGGCACCCCGGGAGCACGGCCAGCTCCTCGCCCCTGTCCTGCCCGGGAGACAGGGCTGCAGGACAGAGGGAAGCCCAGGGAGCTGCTGCACCGGCCCATGTGGCGCTGGCCCAGGCCACTCTGAGTTGCTCCTGCCACCCCGACACAGCGCAGTGAGCCTGGCACCCAGTTCCAGCCTGGGGCTGATTTGCGCTGGAGTAGGTCATGATGCAGAACTGCACTGCCCTGAAAGGGGATTAGCGCCCGCGCACGCATGGCGGGCCCAGAAACGCACCAGCGCTGGGGGAGGCTGGCCCAAGCCTCATGCAGCTCCGTCTCGGGACTGCTTTCCACATGGGAAACGCCACGAGGAGAGGAGCTCCGGGCTCCCATGCATCCGACACCGCCTCTGCGGATTTCTTCCTCCTTAGCCTGCGAGCAGAGGCACAGGTACCACAGTGCAAAGACCCCCGAGCTTTGACTCACCCAGTACGCTGGAGCTGAACAAAACCACACCAGGATCCCTCGGCCCTTCTCAGGGAGCCGCACTCCCTTCCATCTCCCTTACAGCACGGGTAGCCGGAGCTGCTCCTCCTCCAACCCGTCCCGCCGCTCAGGCGCGTGCCCAGAGCAGAGCAAAACTGTGCGGCACCAGCGCCCGGCACCGGCACCAGCGCTCGCTCAGGGTGCCCTGGAGGAACAAGCCCCGAAAGGCTGGTGGCAACACGAGTGCTCAGCGCTCTGGTGATGCTTGCAAAGAATCTATCTCCCCCGGTGAAGCTGCCTGCTTCTTATTTTGTAACAGATTGACAAAAATCATGGGATAACAGCAGAGCGGGAGCCGTTTTATATTTAGACTTTTAATGCAGCGTCTCACCCAAAAAAAAAAGAACAACAAAAACACTTGCAAATTAATTCCCTTTGCCTCAGACAAGAGCAGCGCCAGGGCCGAGCGAAGAGCTCGTCTGTCACCGCAGCAGGACTTGAGCTAAACCTCGGCGTGCAGAAAGCCAGAGGTGGAGACCCTTTGCGTGTGCCCAGGCCGTGCAGCGCCACACGGCTCCGGCCAGCGCTGGCAGGCAGGGCCAGGGCACTCCAAGGGCTTTGCCATTGCTGGAGTCGGTGATAAATCCCCAGTGGGAACCGCCACGGGAACCGCTGCTCTGGCACAAAGCAAACACCCATCTGTCTCCAGGAGAAAACAGTGCCAGGGACTTCCAGGAAAGATGTTGAACACCCACGGAGCGCCGAGGGGGACGATGCTGTGCCCAGGGGTGCAGATCTCCTCGCCCAGGGGTTTCAGCAGCCCTGAATCGTGAGACCAGGGAGACCTTCTCACACATTCTCCGAGCTCCAAGTGCCCTTTGTTTCCTCAAACCACTAATACTTTGCATGCTGTCTCTCATCCCAGAATGGATCTTGATTTTTAATTTTTTTTCAGGGGAAGTTGGGTAGAAAATAGAAAAGGAACTTAAACATCATGATGTTCCAAAAATGTATCAGCTTGACTCATAAGATCTTCAAAGCAGCTCCTCTCCACAGTGTTTTATTGGCCTTCCTAAAGAGAAGCACCATTTTAGTGTCTTGTTATTGGAGGTGGAGGTGGATTAGTGCAGAAGCTAAATGGATACATGACTAAAAACAGCTCCCATATCCTACAGGAAGAATTATGTCTACACTTGAATTTACAATCACGCTTGTCAATGTCTGTTAATTAACCTGTGTTGAAATACAATTATTCAAGTCAGCAAAGTTATTTTTTTAATGCCTGTGGGATAGACACGAGAGGAAGTGGAAGGGCTGCCTAGTGCTGAAGGGATCTCTCCAAGTCAAGAAGTATTTGCCTTTTCCCTTGGCTAAATCCGGCTTCGGCTCCTTCCTGCTCCTTGGGTTTTTCTAGGCCATTTTGCAGAAAGCCGCTTTCTGATTTCACACACACGTGACCAGAATAGAGACACGGTCCCATCAAAAATGGATGTCCTTTGCCCCATGCGGGCACAACGCCGCCCTCCATCCAGCCCTTTTCTCTTTGCTGATGGGGCAGGTCCTGCTTTTGCAACAGGAGACCCGAGGCCGGTCCCGCTGCGCCCGCGCGCTCCTTCCATGCCCAGCGCTTCCCGGCGTGGTGCTTCATTCCCGGCCCGTCGCCCGGCTGGGGTAAATGCAAGGCCATAGGGTAGCCAGGAGCAGAGCAGAGCGGGAAAAAATTCCCCCACCACAGCCTCCTGCTCCAGCTTGCCAATGCACTGAGAGGGGAACTCTGCAGGAGAGACGTGGGCTAAATTCCTCGGAAACCCTGAGGAGGCTCCGTCCAAGCCTGGCGAGGAGCTGTGCGGGGCACCAGCGGCCTGGGTGCCATGAGCAGCCCCGGGACGTGCCCCGACTTCCAGGCAGCCTTGCAGTTTCCCAGCTCCCCTTCAGCTGCTGGCGTTCAATTCCATTTTGAAACCCTTGCAGAAGATAAGGGCTTTACCCCAATTCCTCTTTTCCTCTTTTTTCTTTTTTTATCTCCAGGTTTCTTCTCCAAGGAGCCTTTACAAGCACTTGTTCTTATTCCAGCTCAGAAACCTCGCCAAGATGCACTGACCTTTCTCTGCCCAGCTCTGACGAGCCATAAAAAGAGCTTGGACAGGGAGCTCGAGAGGGAAGGGCAGCGGCTCCGCGCACGCCCGGGGAAGGTGACGGGCACAGACGTCGACCTGGCTCCCTCAGCCAGGGATCAGCCGTGACCCACTGCAGCCACGTGCGCTCCTGCCTTCCTCAGCAGGAATGCGGAGCACGAGAAGCAAAGGACACGCAGGTATCGGGTGGATGTTGGGTTTTTGCCATCCCCAGCCTCCGCTCTCTCTTTGGATGTGGGAAGGAGGCTTGGGGCAGCGTCACGGCCTGGAGCGCAGGGCTGTCCTGCGCAGCAGTGCAGCACAGGCAGCACCGCAGCTCCGCTCCCGTCAGCTCCCCGGCTCCCCTGTGGCACCCCAGAACCAGGAGAGCCGCAGTGCACGGGCTGTGAGGGCAGCCAGCAGTGAGGAGGGGACCAGCAGGGACCCTCAGCTCGGAGGGAAGCGCCACGGGAAGCTCCTGTGCTCCTGCACCCCGCGTGGCACCGCAAGCGGCAGCAGTGCCCTGGCCCTGGGCCGGCCTGGGGTGCCCGCGAGGGCGGCCTGTCGCTCCCTGCCGGCACCTGGTGCCTTCACCGCCACGTCCCCAAGTTATTCCCCCTACTATTCAGCCGAAAATTGCTCTCTGTTTAAGCTTAAGCAGCGTTTATCTCATTGAGGAAGGAGGATAATCCACCCACTTCTTCCTCGCTCGTGCCGGGTATTTATAGACAGCCGCTCCGTCTCCCGGTGGCAGCTGCCTCTCCTCTCCCCAAACCTTCCCAGGCTCCAGGACTTCTCCATCGGCGCAAGGGGCCGCGGCTGGCAGGACGGGAGCGCGGGACAGCTCCGTGGCAGGGCAAGCTGCTCCTCAGCGCAAGCCGGCCGCGGTGCCGCTGCCAACGATAAGCAATTGGCAACTCATTAGTGGCAAATGGAGGGGAGCAGAGGCCACGGAGGAGAGCGGCCCGCAGAGGCGCTGGGAAACCAAGAGGAGAAGGAAGGAAAACAAAAACCCTCCAGCCCCAGGCAGAGAACAGCAGATCAGAGAACGGAGCCAGCTACTAAATGGAGTGGAAGGATTTGGGGCCGAGCCTGATGCCCGGATCGTGGCAGCGAGGCGGCACGCGGGAACACCCGGCGAGGGGCCGGGGGATCCACGGCGCTGGTGTCCCCTTTGCAGCAACCGGGCGCAGGGAGAGCAGAGAACGGCCGGTATCCAGTTGGAGAACAGGGAAAAGGCAGAGCCGGCCTGGCTGCGGCTCCAGGCTGCTCCAGGGCAAGAGGAAAGGGAAGAGGAAGGGGAAAAAACAAACCCAAGCAAAGCAGAGGTCAGAGCTATTGTTGGAGTCTGCAGAGAGCGGGTGGAATGAGGAAGCCCCCCGTCACCACAGCCGTGCGCCTGGCTCGGCCGCGGCACTTGTGCTTTGCAGAACCTGGGGTTTCTTTCCCTGCACCCAAATCTTCCAGGGGTTCCTGCTGCGGCACAAATGAAATGAGTTACTAGTGAATAACGGAGGCTGCCGCTGTTCCCCAGCAGGCCTTGGGCGTGCTGCTGCAAGGAGGGGAGGGTACCGCGTCCGCGGTCGGAGGAAACTGAGGCACAAAGAAAGGAAGCGGCCCCAGGGTCGCAGCCAGCAATAGAAGCGGGTGTCCCGGCTGTGCCCTGCAACACCCGCTTCCCGTGAGAACATCACTGCCAAAGCCGGCCGGGCGCCCCAGCGAGCGGGAAGCAGCACGGCTCTGACCTGCATGGCACAGCCACCTGCATCGGCCTGGCGAGAAACCCTGCACGGGCAGCCCTGCTGCAGGATCGATACTGCCCCCTCCAAAAACATCCCAAAGGAGAGCCCTGCCCCGTGCCTGGCGGTGAGGAACAGGCAGCTGCAAGCCCAGGAGTGACAGCGGCTCCAGGGGAGCTACCAACAGCCACTGCTCACCACCACCACGATCACTAACAACAACCACAACCTCCTGGCTTTGGTGGAGCAGCTGCTGCAGTCTCTCCCTGGGTGGCATCCTGAGCCCCAGAAAAGGCTTGTGCTGGGCATCTTACTTCTAGAGCCCGTGTGGGCACGGAATGAATCTAACAGGAAAACATGTGTCAGGGCACCAGCTACGCAGCCCCGGGCACGAGCTGGAGTGCGAAGCACCCAGCTCCCGTGGGCCAACAGCAGAAGAGGGGCCCGGCACCAACAGGCTGCAGAACCCCCTGCTCCTCACCGCTCTTCAGCTACAAGCTGAGCTGTCAGAGTCATTTCAGGGCAAGCGCTGAGCTCTCCGGCTCAGGAGAAGGGGCAGCCGCAAGACCTAGGAACCATTTTGCATCGCTCCGCGTTCACCGCAGCTTGATCGCTGCAGCCATGCACAGCAGCGCGGACGCCTCTAAAACGAGAAGCCCAGTCGCGACATAGCCGTGACCGTGCTCGAGAGGGCAGCTCCCGCCACGGGCGCCGGGATCACAGCACCCTCGAGGATCAGGAGCGGTGCCTGTCCCGCGCACCCAACGACGTGGGGACGGTGCTGAGCATGGACTGGGTGAAGCTGGCGGCGATCTTGGCACTCTGCGCCCTGAGAGAGGGCGGGAGACAGAGCTCAACGAACAAACAAACAAATAAATAAATAAGCAAAAGAGCCGCGGCAGCATGAGAGCTCCGTGAATTTGCCAGCCTAGTCAAACGCTCCGCCAGAGGCAGCCGGGTGACCTTGAGCAAGCAGCGCCGCTTCCCGCTTCCCCTCGAGCCTGTGCCGCTCCCGGCGCCCCAGATGCGGCGCAGCTGAGCGGGAGCTGCGAGCGCCCGGGGCGCCCGCGTGTGCCGCGCTGGAGACCCGGGGCGGGCTGCTAAAGCCCAATGGCTCCTCCAGCACGAGGGCAATGCGCGCTGAGGCCGCACACGCACGGCTGCCTCGATTTGCACGCCTGCATGGCTGCGGCGCTCGTGAAAACCGCTGCATCCGCAAACCCAGCAACGGCAACCGGAGCAGCAAGCAGCTGTGGCTGGAGCAGGGCAGCTGCCCACAGCTCAGCCTGAGCCCCAGCACCCGGTGCCATCCTTGCTGCACTCAGGGCTCTCCCATCCTGGCGAGCACAGGGCGGCCCAGAGCGGTGCTGGGACAGCTGAGCCACGGCTGCCCGCCCTGCGCGCGCCCTGGCCATCAAGTGGAGCATCCACCAGCAGAGCAGGGAGCCCAGGAGCAGCCTCCGCAGACGGCGCGAGGTCAAAGCGGGCAGAGAGACTGCACGGAGCGCTGCTGGACCCGGCCTGCGCACAGCAGCACGCAGCCCGGGACACGAGGCAGGGCCAGGCTGCACCGAGGCCCTCTGAGCGCTGCCCTCTGCTTTGAACACCTGCCGCCTCCCTCCACCAGCCCCTGCCCAGCCCCGTACGAGACTATCTGCCACCCCACAGCTCTGATGTGCCGTGGGGAGCCCCGCGCTGCACAAGCCGCAGCAGAGCTGTTAGCCACAGCAGCGGCCATGGAGGTTCCCAAAGGCACCTTCACCACAGCCCTGTGCCCGGTGATGACTGGCCCGCCTGGGCCCCTGTTTCGCTTGCTACCATTTCCCTTCCCCACCGAGTTGCTCGGCAGCTTTTGCTGGAGTTGGGGATATTCCAAGGAACGGCAGCCACGCGGGTGCTGCCAGTGGAAACCCAAGGCAACGACGCAGCCGCAGCGACGGCACCACCCAAGCCCGCGCGGACACCCCCGCGCGGCTGACGGGGAGCCACAACGCGCGGGGCGGCGCGTCCGGCCCCAGCAGCTGCTGCCGGGTGCTGGCCTGGGGACACGCCACCCCGGCGCGCGTCTCGCCACACAGGGCAAGGAGCTGCCACCACGTACGGGGGCCAGGAGCGAGGCAGAACCTCCCCAGCCTCTTGCTTCTCATGGAGCAGCGTTTCTTCCTTGCCCCGAACAACGACCTGAACATTTTGGCAAATGTCCTTGAAAATCCTGTGTCATGAGGCGTGCGCTCTTCGCTGAGGCGCCCGTGACAGCCAGACTCCGGTAAATCAGCCACAGCTTCACCAAGCCGCACGAGAGGCCAACACAGACCCAGAGCTGGAGCCCCAGTGCCTGAAGGCCTGACAGTAGCCGCATCGCAGTCCATGACCCACTTCTCCAAGGCCAGAGCGCTGCCGTGTTTCAGCATCATGTCGCCCTTGAGCATCCCACAGCAGGGACCTGCGCAGCTCCCCCAGGAAACGGCCTCTTCCAAGGATCTTCCAAGAGGTGCAGGTTTTTCTTCCCCCATCGGTTCCATGATGGAGCGAAGGCTCCAGGCAGCGCTCGAGCGGCACCTGCACCCGGCACCAGAGCGGTCTGAAAAGCAGCAGCTCCTCCGCGGTGCCAGTGCCTGCCCCGTGCTGCCAGTGCAGGTGCCCAGCAGTGGGCAGAGCATGGCAGGGACCCCTTTGACACCTCTCCGTGTGGAGATTGTCACTGCACTGCCCAGCAGCCAGTTTCTCACAGCAGCTGCTGGCCTGGCCAGTACAGACAGCCCAGAACCAAATGTGAAATGAGGACGGGCTGCCCATGGCGGGCGCGGAGGCAGGCGCGCTCCCAGCTGCGAGCGGATCCCTCCTCCCGGAGCACCACAGCTGCTGTCCGGTCCCATTGTGCCCCTCCATAGATCCCGTTTGGTGAGAAACCCACCTCTTGTCAGCCACAAAAGGCTTCTTCAGCTTCACCCGGCGTCTCAGGTCTCACTGATGGCCCCTCTGAAAAAATTTGGGGCAGAGCAAATGAATCGGCTGCCCCTGCTCTGGCGCGGGGCTCCCCGAGGCAGGGCGCATCCCTCCTCTGCTCTCCTGTGACAGCCTCCTTGGGGCCCTGCATGCCGCTCGCCTGCAGCTTTTGTTCCCATTTTCCCTGCCCTCATTTCCAAGCTCAGGGTTTAGCGTAGCTCCTTTTCTCTTTTTTTCTTTTATTCAAAAAAAAAAAAAAAAAAGAACAAAACCGGATGATGGGACCTTGGCTGCCTTTCAGCGCTTTGCCTTCCCAGGATTTTCAGGATCAATGGCACAGCTTTGTTAGTACCTCCACTACTTCATCCTCCAGCTCCTCCCGCGTCCTCCGAGCCTTGCCGCTGGCACCGGGGATTTATGATTACTTCATTGTTTGATTGGTTTTCATCAGCCTGTCATCATCTCCCTCCTAAAACTCTTCCATCAGCACCGGCGGCATCTCGCGTTTGGGATCTGCAAAGACAAACGCTGCGAGAGGCACCTGCCCGGCCCCTTCTGGCTGCAGGCGCGTGGGTTCCTTGGCTCTTCCCCGGCCCCAGGGCACAGAACCAGCTCAGGGCCGGCCGGACCCACACGCTGAGTCTCTCGGTACCGGCCCTGCTCCTTCATTTGCGGCGACGCGCTGCTCAGGGACACCTCTCTCCAGCCCTTGTGCTGCCGGCGCGGCCTGCGGCTCCCCTGCGCCCTCCGGGCCGCCCGCCCCAGGCTGAGCAGCGGCTGCTGCCAGCTCAGCGGGGCTCTCACCCGCCCCGGCCATCGCCCCTGCACAGCCCTGCACAGTCCCCGTGTGCTGGCGCCCTGCGGCTCCCGCCCGCACACAAGGCCACGGCGTGTCCTGACCCCGCACATCCCACCTCGCTGCTGCCAGCGCCCCGGCAGCTTCACGGCGCCAGCGGCCACGGGCCCCCTCCCCTCCCTCCAAAACCTTCTCCCTCCGCCAGTGCCCTCGGGAGGGGCTTCTCCAAGCGCCGCGACCTGCAGTTCTGCTCAGGTGCCTCAGGGGACACAGCCCGGCCCCGGGGGACACCCCGCCTTTGCGGTCACGTCTCCCCAGCACCCGCCCGCTCGGTCAGATACGGTGCAGATGCAAATGTCCAGCAAACAATTTCCCCGCGCGCGGCTCCTCCCGGGCCTGGCCGGGCTGTGCCCAAGCCAAGAGCCGGAGCGCTGCCAGGGGCCGGGCTTGGCGCCCCGCGGCATCATCCCTGCCAGCGCGAGGGGTGCCGAGAGCAGCGCCCTGGCCTCTGCCGTGGCCTCGGACCCACGCGCTCTCGGGGGCTGCTGCAGCGGGTCTGGCACTCGCCCGGCGCCCGTTCCCCGCCTGGCAGCGTGCGGACAGCCCGGGCGAATGTGGGTCACGGCCCCTGCGAGCTGCGGCGCTCGCTGCCTCGCGGCCGCCTCCTCGTCCGGGCTGGCACCGCGGCGAGGAGACACGGGCACCCGGGCCAGCGGGCT
>JAWLRI010000217.1:5193461-5204686 GCA_034781795.1 Crypturellus tataupa | reverse complement strand
GGCGCTGCCGCCCCCGGCCGCCCCCGGGGCGCCCCGCTCGTGCGGGCGGCAGCCGCCGCCTCCCCGGGGTCGCCGGTGTTTCCTGCCCCGAGGGCTCTGATCCTGCTCTGTGACCTGCTCGCTCCTCCCGGGATGCCCAAACCCGCCGCTGCACCGGGCTGCAGCCGGGGCTGCCCGGGGCTTCACGTCTTGCCCCAGCAGCCCCTCCTCGGGTGCAGGGACAGGCACTGCACTGGAAGGGGTGACACCTGCCCTCCTGCCATCTTCTCGCGTGGCTGCAGCTGGCAGGTGCAGCTGCCATCGCTGCTCCCCACGGCCTTCTCAGGGTCTCCACTTGCATTTGGCTCTGGTTGCTCTGGGCCGGAGCCCCAAAGTGCTCCGCACAGCAGGAAGGTGCCACACAGGATGTCTCAGTTGGTCACCTGAGGTCGCGGCAGCACCAGCCTCTCCAGTCCATTTTTCAATGATTTGATTTGAAGGATTTTCCTTCCAGAGGAGGCTGCCTGGACATACTCATGGTCCAAAGCTCCGCTATGGATCTGCTGAGCCAGGGCAACTGGCTCTTTGGTCCCCTCTCAGCCTTCTGGGAACTGTGTGGGCCAGAAAGGCCGCGGATTCAGGCAGTAACTTGGATTCACCCCTGCCAGGGACGTGTCTCTGACACCTCCTTAGCACACACCCGGGTCCTGCTTCTCTCGCACTGCCCGTCATTCGCGTCGCTGGCTCGTTCCCAAAACGCGGGTACCTCTCCCGTCCCCTGCTCCTCCTCTCCAACACGCGCTCCCCGGGCGCAGGGTGCGGTGCCTGCCCCTTGTCTTGCTCCCACCGCCGGGGGCCACCTGAACAGACACACGCCGAGGAGGTCAGCAGGGCTGGGTACTCCCCAGGAATTTAATTTCAGCCTGGTTAAAGTTTGGCAACGCGCTGAGCGCCTGATGCCAGAGCCCCGGAACGGGAGCTCCCGGGCACCTCCTGCCCTGGGAGATGGTGTCGCCGGGTCCCCACGCTGTCCTTCACCCACAGCTCCTGGGCAGCATCGTCCTCCTCCCTCCCTGCTTGCAGCCCTCCGGTGTGGGGAGACCCAGTGCACTGTTCTGGCGTGAAGGTGACTGTGGAGGCTCGTTCAAAGACAAGAGTGCCTTGTTAGCAGATAGTTAAGCGCAAGGATGTCAGTGAATGGGGGACAGAGCCGGAAAAAAGGAGGACTGCAAAACATCTCCTCTCACCCCGTGCGGAAACAAAGCCAGGACAGCCGCACAGGTGGCAAGATGTTGATTGGTTTTGAGCGTTGCCACGTTTGTGTTAAGAAAGTATAAAAAGAAGTTGGTTTTGAAAATAAAGTTGTCTCACTCTGCACCCCAGATCGAGTCCGTTCCTTCACAAGGGGCAACAGGCGACTCCCCACCTGGAGGGAATCCGCGAGGTTCGATGGAGCTGAGGTATTTACCAAGCAGGGGGCCACGTCCCAGCAGAGGAGTTTTGGTGACCGGCTGGGAGGTGCTTGGGGGCTTCATCTTTGTGAGCAGGAGGTGAGCAACGCGCTCCAGCGCTCACTCCTCTGCTCCGCTCACCTGCAAGGTCTGCGGGCGCGGGGTCCCTTCAGGCCCTGGGCGGCACCGCGTGCCCAGCCAAGGCACCATGAGGCCGTGTCCATCCCAGGGCCGGGCAGGAGCAGCGCTGCGGGGAGCCGGCCGCGCGTGGTGCCGGCACCGAGGCCGCTGCAGGAGCCATCGACACTGACTCACCGCCCTGAGCTGGCGGCTCTAATCGGCTCCCAGTTTAGCACAGTGAGCAATTAGTCTTTTTATGAATGGCTGCGAGGCGCGAGGCTGACTCACTTCTGACACTCGGGTCTCGCCTGCTGCCAAGTGCCACTCCGCCACGGCCGCCCTGCTCACGCTCCGCCACGGCCGCCCTGCTCACGCTCCACAGCAGAACTGGAGAGATGCCGGCCCGGGTCCAGGCGCGCAGGAGAGGCTGCAGCAGCTACGCGCAGCGGGTGCCAGCGCTGCCGAGTGCCCCGGCTCCTCCGGTCCCCTGTCCTGAGCCCTTGCACCATTCCTGCATGTTGTGATGCTAATGCGGAAGGCCCTGACCAGGAGAGATGCTCTCTGCGTCCACAGGGAGCGCAGAAACACTGCCCTGCAGGCAGGGATGGAGTGGGATGGGGTGAGCAGCGGGGTCGGTGCTGGCCGGGCAGGATGAGTGCTGTGCCCCGCCGGGCTCACGGGGCTCGTGGGGGGAGCGGTGTCGCGCTGTGGGGTGAGAGCAGGAAGGTGCCGGGGCCCGAACGCACCAGGGCCGCGCGGGGCTGCACAGCATCCCCTGCCCAGCGCGCGGCCTTGGAGAACGGCGGCTGCCCGCGCCGGGGAGGTCACGGCCGGAGGGCGGGAGGTGGAAGCCGCTGCGGAGCCGCGAGCGTGTTGGCTTTGCAGCCCGGCCTTGCCCACGGCCCTGGGCCCGCACGTGGCAGCGGGCAGGAATTGCAGCGGCTCGGCCGGAGCTTCCTGCTGTCATCCCCTGCTCGGGGTCCCAGCTCGGCCACCCCCGGCCGCGCCGCCTGTCGCCTCACGGCCCCGCAAGCCACCTCCTCGCGGGGCTTCGCGCCATGCTCTCCCCTGCGCTCCGGAAGGGCCTATTTATAGCTGCGGGCTGTTTCTAGGTCAGGCACGAGAAGCGGCGCCTGGGGACCCTGCGCGGGGACGAGGCGGGGGGGGCTGCAGCAGCAGCGCCCCAAATACGCCGCTGCCTCGTCCCTGCCCCGCGGGGGGACCCGGGAAGCAGCTGCACGTCCAGAGCAGGAGAGCTCGGCCGCAGCGAGGACCAGCCGCACGTCCCCGGCCTGGGGCACCCTCGGGGGCCCCCTTGGTTCCCACACCCTTGCCCAGGTTGTGTTTTGGGTGCAGACCAGGTTGTGCTGAACAAGTCGAGCAAAGCTGGCCTCACCAGGGCTCTGCGGCCCTTTCCTGCTTTGCAGCAGCAGCAGCAGCCGGGCAGTAACGGCACCAGCCACGGGTCGGGTTTGCACGAAGCCGCAGGCTCCAGCACACGCCAAACCACCCCTAATGAGGCGCCCGGAGATGAAAGGAGCCGGATCAGCGTGTTTATCACCTCGCCCCATGCAGCCCGTGCCCGCGTGGCGCGGGAAGCCCCCGTGCTGCCTGCCAGCTTCCTGCCCACCCCGGCAGCAGCCGCCGAGCCCGTCACGGCTGAAGGAGAGCGATGGAAACAGCCCCGGGAGCTCCCCAGCTGCGTCACCTGTGCGGCAGGGCCAGGAGGGAGCCCTTTGGCCACGTGTCCTGCAGCACCCGGAGACAGGGGGCCTGGAGCCCCCCGGGCTGTGCTGAACCTGGGCACTGGGACAGCCCTGGCCACGTTGATGTCCCCCGGAGACCCCGAGGTGCTGCCGTAGCCACGGGCAGCGGTGTTGGGGGTGTTTGCAGGGATGCGGCAGGGCTGGGACTGCTGGTCCCAGCCACTGCCTCCCCGGGGCCACAGGTGACGTCCCCAGCAGCTACTACTGGGCTCTGGTGGCCCAAGGGTTAATGGGGCCGCTGGCCTCCTCCTGCCCAGACCCTCGGCCACCAGTGTCAGCTGCACCAGGAATATTAACAGCTCCTGCTATCAAGGTCACGGATCGGATGCAGCCCTGACGAGCTGCAGACCCCGGCTCCGGCAGGGCCAGGTGTGGGCCGAGCCCAGCCCAGCACCAGGTGCGTGCGGCAGCGCCCGGCCCCAGCCCTGATCCCAAGGGAACCCCGTCCGAGCTCTGCTCCCGAGGGACCCCGGCCCCAGCCCTGCTAAGGCCCAGGCTGCGGTGCTGCTGCACGCTGCGATCCTCGGCGCAGGATCGCAGGTGGGCGGGTTGGGACCTGCAGCACCAGCTGCCTGAGTCTGACAGCCCAAACGCGTTGCAGGCAGCTTGTGGATAGTGTTAACTCTGGAGCCTACTGATGGCTTTGGGAAGCAGAGCAAAAGAAAAAGGCAAATGGGTTTCTTCTCAAAAGAAACAGACCAGATTTATTCCTGGGGAGGAGGAGGGGTGTGGGGACAGAGCAGGGTCACGGCACTGTCCCACTCTCTCCCGGTCCCCCGGTCCTGGGGAAGCAGCAGAGCTCGAGTCACTGCCTTGGGTCACAGTAGAACTTTACTTGCAGCCACTGACCAGTGGTATTTCCAGTCCCCCAGACCGCAAGAGATGATTTCAGAGAGCAAGCAGGAGTCAGCGTGGGGCACCGCGACAACCAGGCCCGGTTGCCCCGTGCCCAGGCCCCCGGCACCACCAGCCCCGCGCGGCGCTGCCGCTCGCAGCCCGTTCTCCTGGCACCATCTAGCGAGGGAGAGGAGGCAGCCGCGGCGCTGCCAGCGCTCTGGGGGCTGGAGCGCGGCCCCGGCCACAGACCCTGCGCTGTCCCCACCGCGCACAGGCTGTCACCTGCCTCAGCCCCCCTGCACAACCGCCTTGGAGAGCAGCGGGATGGGAACTTGGAAGAGCCTGGGGCGTTTGGCCCTCCCAATCCCTGCGGCTGCTGGGCAGGAGCTCAGGGCAGCAGCACCTGCCCTGCACTTTGCTGGGGAGCGGGCGCTCTCCTCCCCCGGCTGAGAACACAAACTCGTGTCACCCGCGGCTTGGTGCACACTGGGCACAGCCAGTCAGTGCACCTGACGCCCGCATCCAGCTGCAGGAGGGGAGCCTGGAAACGCCACCAGCCCGCCTGTTCCCGTCTTTTCCCAGGCTCACGGGATGTCATGGCAGGAGCTGCCACTCCCAGCTGCAGGGCACCCGAAACACCCCTACGACACTGGTCGGCCTCTGGTTCGCCCCACGTCATCCTGGAGGAGACCCAGGCGAGGGGCTGGGGATGGAGCAGGATGGGAGCTGTTGGCTGAGAACTTGGATTTTAGTCCCCTGACCTTGGTGGCATCACCAGGAGCAACGTGGCACCGTCCTGCTGAGCACAGCCGCAAACGCCCGTGGGTGGCGAGGCAGCCCCAGAACAGCTCAGCCCCAGGCAGCTCACCTGCCCCTCGGCTAGCCCGGCCATGCTCGCCAGAGCCCCGGGAGCCCCGGGCACCCTGGCAAGGACCTGGCTCTGCGGGGAGGGGATGCCAAGCTGCACGGGCAAGGAGCGGGCAGAGTGACCTGCCTGCTGCCGCCCCTGGAGCGACTCCAGCGGGACCCCTTCTCTGCGCCTTGGCCCTCTGTCCCTGCCACAGGGACATGGCTGGGAGCTGGACTGGGAGGCCGGCTGGCGCGATGCTGGCAGCAGGAGCTGCCCCTGGCAGGCAGGGACCACAGCTTTGCTGGGGGTGCAGAGCCGGCCATGGCATGAGGTGCTCCCCGGCGCACGGCAGAGCCCGGCGCGTGCGGGAGCCCCAGGCACGGCACGTGCCAGCATTCGCACCCGCCTCCCCGCCAGCTGCCTCGCTAATTTGGGCACATTTGCCTTGGTGGTCGGATAGGAGAGAGGCGCTGCTGGGGCCAGGAGTGCGGCCCGGAGGCAGGTAGAGAGGCGGCACCGATGCCAGGGAATGGCAGGGGCCTCCGGGGCGCCCCACACGCAGGAGCAGCAGCCTGTGTGCCCAGCCGGGTGAGCAGCAGGTCCCTGAGCGCAGGGAGACCCTGAGTGCTCGCAGGAGCAGGGTTAGAGCAATCCCGCCCCTGGCAGCTCCCTGCCGGGCCCACTGCAAATGGCACAGGATGGCACAGGGACACCACAGCAACTGAACAAGGGGCTCTGCGGGTGCACGGACGTGCTGCCTCCAGGGAGCCCAGCAGTTCGGGAAGGGGGAGAGAGTCTGGTAGAGATGCCCAGCGGATCTGGAGTCAGCAGGTCCAGCACCTCTGCAAGTCCAGAGCTTCGCACGAGGGCCAGAAAACTAGGCATCCCTCTGAGTGCCCCCCAGAACAACTGCCCCGCGCGGGCGGCGGGCGCAGGACTCACCTGCTCAGGTGCAGGGGCTGCAGCTCCTCCTTCGGGAAGCACACGAAGCAGAAGGAATCCATTACTCGCCGCCGGCTGTCACTGCTCCCGGCCGAGGGGGACTCCAGGCCGGGCAGCACCGGAGAGCTGTTGGCATCTTCCCTCGCCTCGCCGGTGCCACCAGAGACCGGCAAGGACGGAGTTGGTCTGCTCGTGAGCTCCTGCTCCTCACCGAGACTGGAGGCAGCGCCAGGTTCTGCTGCGTCCCTCGTCACCTTCGCTCTGGCGCAGACCTGTGCTCCTGTGGGCACCCATGGCCACCAGCCCGGGCAGCAGGCAGCCCTGAGCCCTCAGGGGATGCAGATGCGCAGCGGGTGCTCCACAGCCCCGTCCAGCGTCCAGGCCAGCATCACCCGAGCTGAGGGGGCCGGACGGACAGGACGAGAGCCCGGGCGGCTCAGGCGAGCGCGTCACACGCCGGAGGAACCAGCTGCCCCTCCGTGGCGCCCGCGGGCAGCTCCCATCCCGCCGGCTCTGCCGGCACCTGCGGTGCGGGGCAGAGTTCACGCTCCGTGTGGCACCTGGGCTCGCGGCGGGCAGGGCGCCCGGCAGCGCGCGCTGAGAAAAGTTGTGGCCCCAGCGAGATGCTGCTCCGTGGGGCTTGTCTCGCTGCCGGAGCAGCCGGCTCGCTCTGACAGATAAACCAGCGTGCGAGTATTAATAGCTCCCGATTCCTGCGGCGAGGCTGGGAAGTTAACTCCTTGGCTGCCACAGCCGGCCCACAGCCCCAGCCTCGTCCCGGCCCTCGCCGCTCTGGTGCTCCACAGTGTCACAGGGTTGAATCAGGCTGTGCTGTGCGTGGAGGTCAGCGGGAGCCCGTGGCACTGGCCGCAGCTCCCTCCGTGGCCGGAATCGGTGGGTTTAACTTCTTGCGGACAGCAGGCTGCCGGGCCCGCGTGGCCGAGCGCTGGCGCTGCGCCCTGCCACCCGCCAGCGAGAGCAGCCGGTCCCGCGGCCACGTCAGGCTATGCCGCACGGGGCCCCGGCGCTGCAACGCGGCCAAGCCCAGCTCTGGGCCCCGCTCCAGTGCCCGTGGCCAGCGGGACGGGGACCTGGGCACACGGTGCCCATGCACCTTGTGGCAGCCCGCACGGCCCGGCCCGGCTCAGCAGCCTTGTGTCGCTCAGTGTACAAAGACACCGGCTTTCGCCACACGGCAGTGGGGCTGATCACCTCTGCACAGCCCCGAGGCGGCCCCTGGGTGCGGCGCCGAGGCCCTGGCACCCACCCAGCCGCGCACTCACCCGGGAGCCACAAAAATGTTAAAATTTAATGCGCTGGCTAATGGGTCGGGCGAGGAGGAGCTGTGCGGCGGCGAGAGGGGTGCAAGCAGGGCCTAGCTCCGGGGAGCCCCGAGGAGCTTGGGCTGGGGGTTCGCGGTGTCACGGGCCCCTCTGCTCTGTGCCGCCTGGAAAACGGGTCGCTTGCCCGATCGCCTCCGGCGTTGGGTGCGGGGTCCCCGCTCCCTCGCCAGCCACACTGAGCTCAATAAAAACCCATTAGCTCCCTTGCGGCGCCTGGTTGAGCAGCCGGGTGCTAATTCCTGGCTCCAGTGCGGGAGGTTGCCCGCCGGGGCGGCTCTGCCATGGGGCTGTGGTGGGAATTTCCTCCCTGGGAGCGTGAAAGTGCTTGGATGGGAGCAGACAGGGGGTGAGAGCAGCAGCCTGCCTTCCTGCCCAGGTGCCTGGCGGCTCCTCCGCTCTTCCTGCAGCATCTCCTGCTGCGGCCGCTGCCTCTGTGCACGCCAAGGTGCCCTGCGGCGCCTGCCTCTCCGCGAAGCATCCTGAGGGCTGGTCCAGGAGACGCTGCTCCGTAACCTTGGGCTGCAATAAACCACTTAATTGCAACTCTTGCATGTTCCCGTCACAGCAGGGCTGGCTGGGGCAGGCGGGCGCAGCGGGGCCGGCTCGGAGCCGAGGGCTGGGGCAGGGGCATGTGGCGCCGCGCTGCCCCGCGGCTCTGCCCTTGCCTGGCTGCGCGGCGGGCGCCCCGTGGCAGCTCCGCGGCCTGGCACAGGCACAGAGCTAAATTAAGACCGGATGGAGGACAAAAATAAACCCCCGCCGGTGCCCGCAGCAAAGGAGCGTGCGCCCTGCGCGCCCACCGCTGCCCTGGCTCCCGCCCGGCCCACAGGGTGCCTTGCAGGGCCCTCCCCGATGTCCCCAGCCTCCTGCCAGCCCGGGACTGGGGCAGGTTGTTTCAGAAGGAAAAGCCCTTCCTGGTCCAGGCCGGTTTGGGCTCAGCCCAGCCCTCCTGCCCTGCCCAGAGGGGCTCGTCCTGCCCTTCCCCAGGGCCAGGGCGCTGCTGTTTCGGAGGTTCTTCGAGGGGCGCCTCGGCCCCGCTCTGCCTCCCGCCGCCTCGCAGCCCCGGCCACGTGGCTTGTTCTGTTCCAGCCTCGAAGCGGCTGCATTTCTGCTGGAATTTGGAAGCAATTCCTGCTTTTATAATCTGCAAATGGCCTCAGGGACCTTCCAGGGGAAGCAGCTCTCTGGCTGTGCTGCCTCACTGCTGCCATATGGAGGCTAATGTGCTCCCAGGGGAGCCCCCGACGGAGCTCGGATGCGACTTCCTGGTGCATCCCGCTCCGGCAGGAACAGGGCTAACCAGCCTCCCATTCCCCCGCCTCCCTCCCGGTGTTTCCCAGGGAGGAAATACCCAACCAGGGCTCTCTGCCTACTCCGGGCCTCCCAGGGCCGTGGCCATGGGCATCTGCATGCGGGGCCTTGGACCTGCTGTATTTGGTAGGGCTCACAAATTTGTTATTGCAAAGTCACTTATGAGACACAGAGAGGTTGGATTTACCATAAAAAAAAGAAGGTAACGTTCCTCTGATTCCCAAGTAACTTTATGGCACTCGTGCGACACAGCTTGACCCTTCTCTTCCAATCACTTAAAGCAGAAGTGCGGCGAGATGCTCATTTATATGTTACACCTAGAATGAGTTGCAGCTCAATTTGTGGTAGGAACAATAAAATGAGATGGAAACATATACCCCGCCGGATCTGAAGTGAGGTATAGACAGCTGCTTGATTGGAATTAAGACTTAGACTCGCCCTGGAGGCAAAATGCAAACTGCAAAATTTGAACAAAGCAATTAAGTGCAGGGAGAATTTGGATGCGTGACTGAACAGGCTGGAGCCGAGGCTGGAGCTATGTGGGATAGTCTGATAAAATGGTTTCAAATCAAGATGCAATATATTTGTGTGTGTGTTTATAATAAAGATAATTAATGGACAAACTTTGTGGTGAGGAGCAATTTTCACACATTCTGTTCCCTTGGCCTCTTAGGGCCATGGTATTTCCCTTTGTCTGCTTCTTCATGCAGAAAGTTACCAAAAAAAGCAAAAGTTGCTGTTTTCTGCACTGGGAGATCTCACATGGGGGCTGGTTAGTGGGGTGTGGTCTGGATCCCATTTCCTCTCTCCTTAGGAAGCAGAAAATCAAGGGAATGAAGTTAGAGGGCACAAGTTAAAGCACAAGGGCTGCAGTTAGTCAGTGTTTATGGTGCTAGTATCTACTTTAATTAACAAATGGGCTTTCCAGCAATGGAGAGAGCCTGAAAAATGGGATGAAGGGTCTGCTCACACAGCAGCATTCCCCGGACATGCTCCTCCTCATTGCTCCATCAGTGACACTGGTGGGAGCTGAAGTCCTGTTTTCTAGTTTTCTCCAGCATCAACAACTCAGATTCCCAGGTGAGACCTGCTATTCCAACCGCAGCGCTGGGCACGGGGAGGCCTTTCTGCCCTCGGGGCAGAGGTTCTTAGGCCAGAGCAAGAGGCCAGAGGAGCTCAGGGCGCGCGCTCAGCCCAAAGCCCTGCCCTGAGAGGTACTGCCTTCCCCTTGTGATCCTCCGGGAAACGTGTGGGATCGTCATTACAAACCCAGGGGCTGCTGTAGGACCGGGGCCTTGGGAAGGCAGGTTTGGCTCATTGAGAGCTCTCACGTGCACAGGCTGCCGCCACGCGCAGGGTTCGCCACTCGCCGCGTGCGCCCCAAAGCACGTGTCAACAAACGACGCGTTAGGATAACAAACTGCCATAATCTTATTACCCTTCGGATGGTCGCCATGGCAACGCAGCCTCTGGAAGCGCAGCTGTGGCTCCGGGATGAAACCCCCGGCACGGGGCCGCGCGAGGCAGCTCGCGCCGGGGGCGGTCGCGGCGGGCAGGCCGCGCTCAGCCCGGCGGGTCCGCGGTTTGGGAGGGCTCATCCGGCAGGACGGGTTCATGTCTCACGGGCAGCGCGGCCTCTCCCTGCTGCAAGCCCCAAGCCTCCGCCGACGGGTTTCGCCTTGGTGTAAATGTCCGTTCTGGAGCCCTTCCCGAAGGGAAACCTCGTTCTGCTGGGGGGACCTAAACGGGGTCACCCTAGAGCTCGGGACCGCGGCCCTTTCACACGTGTGGGTTTGTCCGTGTCCGCCCAGCAGGGAGAAGCGGTGCGGAGCCCGGCAGCTGGACAACCAGGCACAAAGAGGGAGCGAATCCCGGGAACGGGATCCGCTGGTGAGGTGGCAGCCTGGGGCTGGTGTCCGGCTCTGGAGAGGCCGGGATCAGAAGCATCAGAGTGGGAGGAAATCCACAGCGGGAACACAGGGCCGTTCAGTGGTGATCTGGGTGAGCCGCGCGGTTAGTTACACTCCTGCGGAGGATTTATGTTTCTCTCTCCCATTTCGTTTAATCCTCTAATATGAGCGTGAGCATCCGCAGTGTCCCCACGAGCACACAGCTCCCCTTCAGAGCCTGTTAAACCACCGGTTTTACTGCTCTCCGGCAGCAGCCACCGTGACTGCGGGAGCAGGAAGAGGGTTTGGACCGTGTTGACTTCACTGGCTTCAGGCTCTGCCTGGCCCCAGCTCCCCGATTTGTTTGCAAGGCTGCAATTAAAGCTGTGATTTCCCTTTTTCAACCCACTCACCACTGTGGATCTCTCCCTTACGTCTTCTCTCCAGAGCAGTTAAGCCGTGAGAGAAGCGAGGGCCGCGCAGGCCCGGGCACAAACCGAGACTGCGGCCCTTGAGGGAGCGCCAGAGAGGCGCTTTGGAGCTGCGCTCCTGCCGTTCCCGCTGCCGAGCAGGACGGCGGGGGGTGCGGGGGCGTGCGGGGGTGCGGGGGGTTTTTCCCCCTTCCCGCTTTTCCCGCGGGTTTCGCGGGTCTCGAACTCGCGGCGCGGGAAGGAGCCCAGCGCCGGGCCCGGCCCCCGCCGTTGCCGGGCAACGCGCGCCCGCCCCGCGTGGCCGGC
>JAWLRI010000217.1:5133873-5193350 GCA_034781795.1 Crypturellus tataupa | reverse complement strand
CAGGGACGAGCAGCCTCTGCCCCCGGGCGGCGGGAGCGCCCTGCGGTGGTGGCGACATCGCGGGGCCCCCCTGGGGGCGGCCTCGAGCGAGCCCCGCTCCGGTGCCCGGTACCGAGCGGCCCTGCACGCTGCAGTCTGTAGCAGCCGCCCCGTGCAGAGCTGCGGGACCTGGGGCGCAACGTGCTCTGATTCCCCCATCTCTGCTCTCGGCGAGGGCAAGGAACACATCCCTGCTGCACCATGAGCCTCCGGCAGCTGCAGGCACCCCTGTCCCAGCACTGAGCGCCTGCAGTGCTCTGCTAAATAACAAATATCTTCAACTTTTCTTTCCTCGACCTACCTGGAGGGGATCTGCGTGTGGACTCCTTAGTGCAAGGTGTGTTGGGCTGGCGCAAGCCTGTTGATCTAACGCAGCCTCCTTACAGCTGCTTGGTAAGTAGAGAGGTACAGTGAGCAGCACTGGATCCGCTCATGGAGAGTGTTCCCTGCCCTGGCAGGGGTATCCTGCAGTGGCACATAGGCTGCCCTGGGTGAAAGCTGTAGTTGTTGGCCTAGTTTTCACTCACTTTCCATTTTAAACTGTGCTGTGCATTGAGAGGTCTGGCCTGGCAATCCTCTTCAGGAAATGGGGATCCCAACTCACAGGCTGCAACACTTTTACTAAGGAGACAGTGCGTAACTTGATGTGTTCCTGGTACTCTTGCCCTGTTGTATGTCTGCTGAAACCCTGCTCTTTGTAGTCCATCAAACTTGAGTTTCATTAGGCCTCTTGTGATACTTTGGTAGTTCCTAGTATAGCTACTGGGATGGGATGTGGCATCCTTGAAAAATCTATGTGACAGACTGTTCCTCACAAATGTAGTTTTGCACACACTGAGCAATTGGAGGGACCTGTCTGTCTACACAGGATGGACTCGTGGCCTGTCTGCTAAAAGTTGTGGCTTTTTCTAAACTTAACATCAGCAAAACCTAGGGGGAAAGAAAATCTTATTAGTGCCCGAATTCACGAAACTGAATAAGTGTTATGATTGAACTCTAAGAATATGATAAACTTGTTGTATAGAGGAAAGCGTAACTATGCATGCAGAGAAAAAGTAAGCAACTCCTGTGCTTCAAGGCATGTATTAATCATGGCAAGTGAGAAAAGGAATTATTAATTCTTCCCTTGCCTGCAAATAAACATGCTCATTTGGCCCAATGAGTTACAGCTTTTTCTTTTGAGTACCGAATTCTTGATTCGCATGAAAGCCGAGCAGGAATAGGAACAGTGAGTGACAATCATTGGGCTGTACTTTGTAGCCCTGGAATGCTTCACAGGGCTCATGGGCAGTATTTTCCTTTTGTTTTAATTTTCTTGAGTTTTACAAATGGCCATGTCCTCCTACTAATGCGCCCTTCTTCCAGGAAACAGCTGGAAGAGTTGAGACTGAAGGTGAGATCCCAGGAGGCATAATGGAGCCATAAAATGCAATTAAACTTCTCTGTTAAAACATGATTTTTAGGAAGACAAGCCCATTAGCTGAAGTTGCAGTGGGTTGAAACTGAAGGGTGTAAACAATAGAATCATTGAGAGTTGGAGCCTTCTTCCTGAACTGGGGAGGAATGATGAGAACGACCCATTGTAAAGGCAGCAGGGTAAACTGCAGCATGCTCAAAAATCCCCTCACAATGTCAGAAATTCCTGCAGTTCTAGTATGCTTTGATTCCACAATCTCTTACCATCATGGAAAAACTGTTTAGTATCATAAGAACCTTGAATCCATAAACAATCAGCATCTTGCTTTTTGAGAAGTTAACAGTTCTTCAGCAGCTCTACCAAAGTGAGCTTCATGCTCGCAAGATTGCCCGGGGCTGTTCTTGGGAGCTTGTGACACATCAGACTATAGTGCGAGTTGTGCGTCTGGTAAACAATTTTTACGCAGCATCCAGCTATTTTTTTATGAGTGGTGTGCATCAGTGTTGACAATGTCTTGATACCTCTGTGCGGAGGTAAAAAGGTGGGTAGAATCTGTTTTTTACCGATGGATTTTTTTTTGGAAACAAGTTAACCTTTAAATGCAGAATAACTAGCTCCATCCTACATACTCAGATGGCGCTCCCCAAACTTTTCTGTAATAACTCAAGAAGTGTAATTAAAGCTACTCCAGTTTTAGGATCCATTTGGTGATTTCTATCAAAAAACTTGCAAAAGTTTCAAACTACACATTTTTCATAGGAATAGTCCTTGAATACTTTTTAATCCATGAAAAATGGTTCATCTCTGAACTAGTAGGAGATCAGTTATGGAAAACATGGGCTTTGCATTGGAGAGCTAATGCATTTTTCTATTCTTCTGTCTAGGATTTATGGCCTACCTCTGAAAAGAGCAGCTTAGAGGTTTCTTCCAGGAAGTGCTATTCTTGTAGGTATCTGTTCTTAAAGAAATCGCAAAAAGTCACCCTTTCACTTGGAGGCCTGCAAGCAGATCTCTCATGTATATTGGCTTTACATGCCTTGAAAGAGTGTGTTGTCTTGTATCACTGGGTCTCATAAGCATGTAGCTAAGTAGAAAGCATTCAGTACAAGTAGCAGCAAAGGCATCCAAAAACGCCTGTTTCAGTGTCCTGCGTGAAGCAAATGTATTTTGTAAAAATGGAGGTGGGCAAGGGGTGGAGTGTAGCCTGAATCTTTTCCAAAGTTTTCTATGGCAGCATCCTGGCTTTTATGTTATAGCTCCCGTAATTACAAATTATTTTGTAGCAGTAAAGCACTGTCATTTTTTTAATGCATCAAGGCTTCCTGTGAAGAACTGACAAAGGTTTGAGCCTTCCATTTACTAAGAAATAAGGTATGTCCAGCTTGAAGAATGGCCAGCTCTATTCTTGATGACCCAAGAGATTGCTAAATTATCCAAACAGCTCGTGATTAATGCATACGAGCATAGCTGGCCCTGAAGATGGATTGAGGCTGGTTCAGGCACCCCACAGACCCTCTTTTTGGGGGCCTATTTCTGCTGTAGAGGTGGCAAGGAGATTTGGGCTCTTGCAACCTCCTGTGTCTTGACTCTCCTGTGGCACTGGGACCACGTACACAACGTGGTTGGGCTGCCGCTGCCTGGGCGCGGAGCAGGGGCATGTTTTGCTCTCCTCCTCTCCGTGTCTTGTGATTGGGACCCTGCCGCAGGCTCTGCCGTTGCTCTGGCAGGCAGGAAGTGCTGATGCATGTCGGGATCGTGGCCACTCGACTGGGACATTTTCACAGAAACGGAGTCAGAGCCGGGGCCGATCGTCCCCTCCTGCAGCAACTCTGCGCATACTCCAAAATAGCCACCTAACGCACAGCATCAAAACTAGACTCTTGTGGTGTAGCAGTCCCAGGTTCTGTCAGCTTCCTGTATATCCCCCAAAATATGTAGTTTGAAAATAAAAGTAAACCTATTTTGAAAACCTTCTAACTCACTCTAGTGAGTAGAGAATGGGAACTTCTAAGCGCTAGTCTCAGTGCTAACATGTAGCTTCCCTTTTTGGCCTTTCAGTTGCATAACTTTTTGCGCCCCCATGAGTATTATCCCCATTTTATTAAATCATAAAATAAAAGCTAAGATTTAAAGCCTGTAAATGGTTTCATATATTTATTAGTATTGTAGTAAAGCTTCTTCATAACTGCAGAATATAGCACTGTGCTACACAGTCAAAGGAGTGGTTTTCTGCCTGAAATGGCTGTGTATAAATAATAAACTTGTAGGTCAATTCCAGCGGAGCTAGAAGAAAGGGGAATTACAGCTGAGCTATAGTCAAAAGTTGATGTTAAGTGTGGCTATTGAGGACATTTCTCCCATAAGGAAAGCTGTTTCTCTGAAGAATACAGCTAACTTGGTGAATGTACCTAATACCTTTCAGTATCTATAACAAATATACACAACATGTTTCAAGGATCTGAGTAACTAAATGTAGGCTGCACTGTCTCCAATAAGACTAAAAGGTGTCAAGGCAAAATCGTTGAGCTCTAATTTGCATCAAGATCCACTAAACTATCTTGAAAAACCTCTTCCCACTAGTTGCTGTTGGTGGTAATCCACTGCTGGATGAGTGCTGGTTGTTGAGATTATTTTAGCAGAAAAGTATTAACACCTGGCATGTATAATTAATTTCATGCAGGAACTCAGCATCAAGAAGAGAATGTTCACTACTTAAAAGCTTTTAAGAATTTATATTCTGTTTGATTATTTTAATGCACGTTGTTAACCATTGCCATTTGTCTCATTAATGGCTTAAACGCAAGGGCAAGGAGTTGCAAAATAAAAGATGAAACTTTTACATGAATAGAACGGTAGAATAAAGTGTCTTAAAGTCCTTCCAAATCACTGTCCTGTCAGTAGATAACTCTCTCCTATTTCTGTTTGGGTCCCTGCTGCCTTGGCCTCCTGTCTATCCCAGATGTTAATGTAAGTTTTCTTCTTGAGAGGAAATTAAGTTCCTTACCAGGCTCATCTTGCTAAAATAAAAATCTTAGACTGGCAGCTATAATGATGCATGCCAATTCTGTTGGAAAGGTTTTGTCACTCCAATGCCACTGTAAACAGTAGCAGTTTGATACAGGAAAAAGGGGATATGTGTATTTTTTCAGCATGCAAGTGCTGTTGTTCGTGAAGCTGCTCATTCATCCCTGGAACGTGCTTCTCTGCAAGTGCGTGGTGAAAAACTGGGAAGCTCCTCTGGTGAGAGGGTCTGTGCTCACTAGCTTGGGAGCAGTGTGGATTTTCCTCGCTGATTCCAGGCACAGGAGCGTGTGAATTCTGTAAAGGGGGATTCCACTGTGAGGCAACTCTTTTCCAGTCTTTTTCCTCATTTTTTGTTCTTGTTTATAAGCAGGCTAGAAAGTTTTCACTCAATCTGAAATATTTCAGACACTCTTTTGTTTTAAGTAACATCTGAAATTCATTTCCATTTTTATTTTCCTTATCTTTATTGATCACCCTCCCATAGGGATTTTATCCAGAGTTACATTTCTTTTACAGTTTTCCAGTGCTTTGCATTCATACTCCAAATTATCTTTTTATTTGCTATAGCATCTCCGAACTTGGGGCTGGGTCTGCAACTTGGTATCTTCTTTTTAGTGGCTTGATTTAATATTTAATTGCAAAATGAATTTCTTTTCAAATAGGGTTTTTATATTTCCTTTCTGAGAAAAGCGCATATATGACTGTTTTGTACACTGGCCTGTCAGGAAGCCAAAGTCAGCGTTCAATACATGGGACATGGCCTTCTGGAAGAAAGGTATTTCTTTTTCCCTAATGGGACGTAGCTTGGGAAATCCTGCCTTGTGCATGGCTTCTTCTCTACGCAGTTACTGATGGTCCTTTTCTTTTGGGTTGAGTGCAGTTTATTTGGCAGAAGTTGGTCCAGAGGGATGCATGGGCTGCTTGCTGGTAAACACTGTGTTTAAAAGAAAGGGATGACTCTAAAGAGAGTTTATATTTACAGTCCTGCAGGCAGTGAAGTGTTTGAGAAGTATGTTCTGAAAATCTGTTAATGCAGCTTGAACAGTTTAGTGCTGGTGTTTTACAGCTTTTATCACATGCATCTTGCTCTTTTCGATCCTCCTTTGTGGTCCAAGGACTTACCATGCTGGGATACCCCATGTGAAAAAAAAAAGTTAGAGCATTTTAAAGTAACAAATGTCCATCCGTAAGTGGAAGAAAAATTGTATTCTTTATTATAAAAGTCGGTTAATTTTTTTTCTTTCTTTTTTTTCAGCCAAATTTTAGCTAAAGGGCTATAATTTCATAACGTTCCTTTTGCAAGTTCATCTTGCATGCTGCTGCCCTGCACTGTTCACGTATTATTCTGCACCATGTGAGCAAGAAGATGCAAGCCTTTTCCTTGGTACTTTATAGTGGATTATATTCCACATTGCTCACACATGCACATGCTGTTACGCAAAACGTGATGTCCTTGGAAAGTTTTCCAGGACTTTGTTTTTCAATCTATAAATGCAGTGGAAGTATTCTAAAAATGAGCATTAAACTGTCTGCATTTGCTTGGGCCAGCCCCGTCATCTTGCTCGTGCAAGCCTAGATTTGCTTGTGCAGATAGAAAGAGTACTTGGATAAAAGTCACTTGACTCTTTTTGCAGCGTGACTCGTCTCAAGCTTCGGAGTGGCCCTTCCTGTGCTCCCGGCGCCTCACAAGGGAGAGGACAGGCTTGTCCACCAAGATACTGCAGGTTCGCTTTAGGTGTGGTGCCTTTTGGGGAAGCCGCGCAGGGAGGATGTGAGGTGACGGGACAGACCGTAGCGCTAAGATTGCAAAAGCGACCCACGTGCACACATGAATTTCTAGGCTGCGCTGGAAGATTTGGAGTTACTCAAGTATGCTAGGAGAGCACCAGAGCGAGCTTGTGGCCTCTGAGCATCTGTAAATCGGCTGGTGCACAGCTGAGCGCTCGTGGCAGACTTTTATCTTTATGCATGTTCTGTTCATCTGGAAAGCATATGTTGACTTCATGGTTTGTTTTCTTTTTCTGATTATTTAATAAAGTTGCATTCTGGGTGTTAGGGGTGGTGACTTAAATATTGGTGAATGGCCACCTATCACTGTGTGAACCAGATGTCCCCTGAGGAGTATCAGTCTGTAGTCAAATTGCTGAATTTAGGTGAATTTGGATCCAGTCCGAAAAGCAAGTCAAAAATCCATTCTTGTACTATGGCAATACAGTCTTATGATCCAGAATATGGATCTCAGCCTGCATTAGACACCTCTGCACATCCCGCCGGTCTCTGCTGCACTTGTGGCAACTACTTGTTTGGGGAAATAACACGTCCCCGAGCTAAACCGCAGTAAATCAATCGGCAGGTCAGCGGCACGTGACGGGCTGGTGCTCCTGGGGCTGCATGCACGTTCCCTGAGGCTGCTCCGGGGCTCCTCTCAGCACGAGCAGGACTCACGCCTTATGGTTGGTTTGTTTCTTAAGTAAAAAGATCTGGCTCTATTCATGCCATCTTGCTATAATTCTTTTGTTAACGTTGTCTACTGCCTCTGGTGGGATTCTGAAAGATTTTGAGATTCTGTAGCTTGTGAATTTTGCTTTACGGTCACTGTGTTTTCATAGAATTACTATCTCATTTGAACACGTAAGTAAGTGTGAAATGGTCCGTGGAGGGGGACCACTTTCTCAGAAGTGTCTGGTGGAGTTAGATCAATATCGAATGTAACCCAAACAGTTGAGACTCTCCAGTCTCTCTGTTGACTGTAGCACATTCTATGCAGCAGTGTTCAGCCTGTGGTCATTTTAAGGCCTTAGTGGATGTGTAAGTAAAATATATGGTTTCTGGGATGTCCCAGAATCTGGGAAACTCCAGTGCAGTCTGAGATTTCTAAAATGATGAATGGATGCTCCTGCGCTGCTCGCCTGCTTGGTCAGGGCAGAGGTGGCTGCACAAGCGCCCTTGACTCACTGGGCTCCTCCATATGTTTCTTGGAGATAGAGCAATAGTTCTTGACTTCTAGGGTAGATTCTTTAGCTTGAGTTGTGGTTTAACAGAAATAAGTTTGCAAAATGGGTGTCTAATCGCTGAAGCTGTGGTTATTAAAACGCAAGAAATGACCAGATAGTATTTTATAGCCAGAAAATCTCTCTTGCGATGGCACAAGGCACCTCAACTGTTCTCACAGCACAGAACGAAGCTTAGTCTAGTTTCAGTTCATGAAACCACAAAAACATGTCTGAAATGTGACACGGAAATTGCGAGTAAAGCCTGAGCGTGCTTGATATCATCAGTAATACGCTGCACGGAGCACACGGGTTACGGGCTCTGTGCACTGCTTCCTATGTGAAGATTTCTGCTTCAGCCTCTGTTATGTTGTACTGCTAAAGAGAAAAGTTTGCAATGCCAGGCTGCAAGCCAGTTGGAAAATAGTTAAAGTAATAAGCACTCCTGCCTTTGACTGCCTTGGGGAGTGTGCATGCATCTTTTCTAGAGGATGCATTGGGTGTTTTTTTTTTTACCTGTGCTTGTCTAAACAGCCCAAAATTGTGCTTTTGCTGCTAAAATAATATCATCCTTCAGTTCTTCGATGGCTTCGTTGCATCTAGTGAACAGGAGCTGCTTCAGTGAGTCACTGAAGTAGCGATAATATCTGGGTTTTGCCGTCAACCCCAAAAGGGGACTCTGTGACCCAGGCGAGGCTTGAAGTGACACACATCTTTCTGCGAGTGTAATTACTGCTTGAGGTGTGTGCTGGTGTGTCAGCCCTTGACTTGGCAGGAAGGATCTCCGTGAAGCGTCCTACTGATTCTTAAAGTAAATAGTATTTATGGTGCTTGAGTACACATAAATGTATGCACGTTAGGTATGTGTATAATTAAATTAGTCTCAGTTGAATGTCCTTGAAAATGATCTATAACACCATAAAATAATTGTAAAATCCAATACAGAAGAAAATACAGCTGCATTACTGTGTGTAACTCCCAAGTATAATAGCTTGGGAGTTTTTGTGTGTAATTTATACCATTTAGTAACTGCACAAAACTGGAAGCAGAAGTTTCTGAGGCAGAGAAGGAGAGGACAGTATAATTTGGGGAGCCAAACTAGGGTGATGTTATTTTGTATGAGCAATTGCTTTAATATTATTGTTGTTATTTCCCATCCACTGGCTTGCGGGTAGCATTATAGAAATTTCCTGCTGGGAGCACTTGAACCGTGGGCAGTAGTTCTGCATTTGGTGTTCTCCTGCAGCCCTGTTTTGCTGGGAATAGTTGTCCCTGTGACAAGCACGAGCTGGAAGATGTAGCTGCCGCTTGCTGCAGCAGGGCTGGATAGGACGTGATAAGATCCCAATCTTGATAAGCTGGAGGAGGCTGTGCTGCGAAGGGCCCTGCATATCTTGCAGTGTTGATGGCAGGAGATCTAGCGCTGGGAAGGGGAGCTAGAAGGGGGCTCAAGAAAATTAGGAGGTCGGGGTGATGCTGTGCTGGTTGGGGATCTATGTTTCGTACGGATTTACGGTGTAAGGGGGCTTTATGTGCTGGTAGGTGTTAGCGAGGATGTCTTCAGTGTGAAAAGTGTTCGCTGGCAGCTTTCACCAGCGCAGGTATTGGAGGGAGGATGGAACAGGAGTGGGTGTCTGAATTCAAAAGGGGACAGGGTACAGAGGTGATGAGTAACAGCTCCCTACGGGGAAGAGTCCCTGCTGCTCAAACAGAGAGGTTGCAGTGCTGCCTGCGTGCATGGGGTTACCTTCATTTGTCTCCCTTATATCTATCTCCAAGTATCTTTAAAAGAAAAAGTCAGCAACAGACAAAATCCGCCCCCCTTACAGTTATCATCTGCATGAGATGCCGTATTTAGAGCATGATTTGTGTGATCAATACTGTACTGAGCTGCTAATAGCAAACTTTAAAAGGTTAACAGCTTGTGTTTTTATGGAAAGCCATTAGAGAAAAGCTTTCTTCCAAGAGAAAGACTCACTCTCTTTTTAAAAGCATTTATTTATGAAAGCAAAACCTGATTGAATGTCTCCTTCCAGTGAAACTGTTTTAGAATTGTCTGATACTTATGACAGTCCTAGTTTGTAGCTTTGACCTTTAGAGGATGTAAAATGACAGAAGAAGATGGCAAATAAACTCAGAGAGCTCTTGTGAATAAAATTTTGATTGCTTTATAAAGCACTCCTGTATTTTTCAGAATAGCCATATTCTTAATGGGGAGCAGAGTATTGTCTTTGGTCTCATGCAAGCTAAAATTAGGCATGTGCTTTCTATTAAAGCAAATGTACAATGTCTAAATTGCAATCTAAAAAAAAACCCTATGTTGAGTTAATGAAGCCCCAAGCATTTATTTATAATATATATGCTGTCATGTTTATTCTTTACAGTAAACATATTATACTCTTTTTACTTTCAGAAGTGGGCGAGTAACTCATCCCAGCTGAACGTTTTAGTCATAAGGCTATAGACAAAAATTGTTAGAAATTGGTTTTTGGTAGAGTGAAGAAGACTTTGCTTCTTCAGGCCTTATAAGAGAGAGTGAATTGGAGTTTGAACATCCTAAGATGCCATAGCTTTTCAAATGTCTATATATTTTTATTATATAATCAATTATATAATCTATATATATATAATTATATAATGTAACAATATATTAGCAGAAGTCAGGTATTGGTTCTCGCACCTTAAAATATAATTGAATGAAAACCAAGGATTCCATTGATATCCAGGTTTTGTAGATTCTCTTTTTGATACTCTAATGGATGGAGGATGTTTCTAAATGTGCAATTACTTGGTAGCAAATTCTAATTATTTCTCTCCATCGGGTAGCTGATCACCTCAGCTGCGACTGGCGCTTTCCTGGCCGCACCAGATGGGTACTGAAGCTTTGAAGCTCAGAAGTGAATGGCATGAGTGGGCACCTGCACACCTCTCGCTTGATGACTCTTATGAAATATCTTTAAGAAGGTTCATGAGACAAAAGTGGGGCTGGTGAGGAGGTAGAGGGGTGTAGAGGCCGAGGTGCGGGCTGTCTCCCACCCTTACCTGCGTGCAGTCCCCGCAGTTCCAAAGAAAAGCTGATGTGTGACACAGCTGGCACCTCCCTAGCCCTTTCAAGGAGACTCCGTACCCTGCTCCAGGCTGTTCTTTTGTTGTTGTTATCTGCGTCCATTTTAGAGTAATTCAGCTTCAGGAGGAGTCCAAATAGTTTCTGAGTTGGCACAGAGGGAGGCCATGGGAAAGCGGCTGGGGCACCTCCCTCCTTAGGTGGCCCTGAAGGTGCGAATCGCCTTTGAGTTTCTCCCCAGTGGCTGTTCGCAGGGTGTAGCAGGAGCTGTTATCTGCACATCTGTGGGGAGGATCTGCCACAGGTCTCATGCTGTCTTGAAAACAGTCTCAGGATCCAGTCTGGGTGTCCTAATGGAATAGAGTGATCTGCAGCTGTCAGTGCCTTTGCACTTCAATTCGTTTCCTCTCAAATATTCACTAACTTTGTTTTTCTACAAACTAAGTTGTGACCAATTGTGACATCTCTAGCTAGAGGTTTTGCTGAATCTCAGAGCTCTTGAGCATTCTGTGATTACCCTAGCATAGCTAAAATCCTTTTGTGTGGAGGTCTCACAGTGTTAGCTCCTTTGTCACACTGAGGAAACTTGAAGCAGTGGAGTAGTGTGGGTCGTGATGTGGCAAATTTCAGGTGGGTTGATTTCAGTGAATTGCGAAGTTTGTCGTGGTAGAAAGCTTGCTGCCTGCTCTGAAAACTCATCTCATAAAAAGCATGTATTCTTATACTTTCTCAGATGGTTGTGGAAGAGAGTAAATGTCATTCCTTGAAAGTCTTCTCTGGCCTTAAATACACAGTGGGAGGAGGAGGCCAGGTGCATTTTATGACCTGCGAAAATGAGTGGGAAGTATTTCTACCTTAATAATGTTTCACAATGCCTTATGAAGATGAGGCAAACTGCCAGGCCTTACCTAGAAAATCTGCAGCATATTTTGGTAATGATGGTCCAGGATTCATGACTTGCTGTGACAATATTGTTAGCTTTCAGTATTGCTAGTTGAAAACAAGCAAGTTATCCCTTTTTTTTTTTTCTTTTTCTTCCCCAAAGAGGGTGGTGGGAGGCAGCATTTGCTTTTCTTCAGTGTGTTCTCACTGCAGAGCTATGGCCTGAACCCTGCCGGTTCTGACTTGCTGTGGGGTTTCTTCCTGTCACATCGGACTTCCTCGGCATTATTTGCTCAGGCCCATGTGACCCTTTCCTCTTCCTTCATTCCTTCAACACAGGTTCCTAGAAGAAAGAAAACTGCGTGTTAAAGTAAATTGCAATACTGAGGTGCAGGAAAGACTAAAGACAGGTACTGCGGCTGCTTCTGTTGTGGTCTCGCTATAGCTAATCCACTTCTGGAGTGACTAAGTGTGCGGGGAGCTTCCCCGAGAGGCTCTGCTGTCACGAGAACCCTGTTATCAGTCTCTGAAAGGTGGGCAGTTCCAGCAGGCTATGGAAACGGTGGACTTAAGGAATGTCCGAAGGCATTAGCAAATGCAGAATGTTCCTTTCTCCTTTTAAGTGGAGCCGGGAGCAAGAAGTGGGCGCCTGCGGTGTGGCCATGGTGAGCGCCCTGGGGAGCGCCTGTGAGGCGCTCCTGTTTGCAGAACCGCGCTGGGCAGGGTGCTGATTGCTTCAGACAACTGGGGCTGCTCCACCTCCCCCTGGCAGCGCCTCTGAGCAGCGGGGAGAAGGCAAACAGGAGAGTAAAGCAATCTCCGAGGTCACGCTGCTTCCTTCTGCCCCAAGACAGTCCTGGAATCTGGCCAACCTCAGAGTGTGTAGCCCTTTTTCCATGAAATTCTGTTTGGAAATAACTGGTAAATGTCAGGTAATTTTAAAAATCTTTTTTATTATTTTTTTTCTCAACCCGTCCCTGCCTCTGGCCCAAAGAGAAAGTTAGCAGTAGTACAGCTCCAAAGTCAGACCAAGTAATACAGAGCAAACATCTGTTTAGAAGAATAGTGTACCCCTCTCCTATGTGGGGACTGGATGTGTGACAGTTACACCACATGACAACTCCATCACAGCTAAAATGTGCCCCTGGCATCCAAACCATAATGCTGTTTTTATGTGTCCTCTTTTCTTTCCTTTGACTCTTTGAATACTGTGATGATGATATTTTATATAAAAGATATTAAGTGTGCTGCTAAGAGGGGTGGACTCTTAAGCAATGTAATCTTCAAGACCTCATTGCCAAGGCATTTTAAAGTCTATGGAGATATGTTAGATGTCAATATTTCTGAGAACTCTGCAACATACTTCCAAAAGTAGGCTCGTAAATCTTGCTAAAAAAAACAAACAAACAAAAAAAACCTTGTACATAAAATCTTGACTTTTCTTAGCTACTTTTCCTAAAGAAGTGTTGAATATGCTGAAACAATCAAGCTGCAGCAATGCTGGGTGAAGAGTTAGCAGGACCTTGTGAGTTGAGGCAGTCTGAGTTGGTGGTGGAGCAGGACACAAGGATCTCTGCTCTGGTTCGTCACATCGTGTGGCCCAAGCTGGCAATGGCCCTTGGGAGGTTTGGCACCTAAAACTGCCTGTGGGACTTGCTCTGCTGCTGAGCAGCAAAGAACTGAATTGCAGGGATTTACTAAAACATGGGATTTGTATGTCCGCTTCTAATTAGGAACAAGCAGGCCAGGAAGGAATTTGCAATGATGTGCGCGTCCAAGAAAGAAATGTGTAGAAATGGTTATGTGGCTATAGCCTAATATCACTTAAGGGTTCCACTTAATTAAAATCTTTAAGGTGAGACTCTTATGTGCAGTGTTGCAGTTATCTAGCAAGTGGTGACCGGCAGAAGGAAGAAACTGTTTAGTATTTGGAAGGGTCATGTTGAAGGTCAGGCTTCCAGTGCAAGAGGCAGTTTTCAAGGAAACACAAGTAAATGGATTAAAGAAGTGATAACGGGCATTTGATCTTGCTTAAGATGACAAGGCTTTGATTTGATTGGAGCTTATTGTAAGTTATTTCCCACCAAGAGGATGTTTTTTGCTAAAATGTTCCTTTAATTTCTAGAGCACATCTTTTTTATTTGTTTTTAAATGAAAAGGGGGAGAGGAAAGGTGAGATAAAATGCAGTGTTATTTTGCTAAGTAATTGAAAATGCACAGTGTCCTGCTGAGCATCCACTGCCGCTTGCTAGAACAGAGCTGAATTAATTTTCTTGTGCTGTTGTATTGAGTTCTTGGTTCTCCTGGGGTGTTAACCTAATGTCAGGTTATTTGAGGAAATGCTCTCCTGCTCCTTGGCTCTGGCACTTGAGGAAACCCAGTGCTGTATATGGGAACAGAAACCAGTGGCAGAGGCACATGCTGTTACTGCAGAGTTGTCACATTTGCTATCCTCTCCACAACTGGCCTCTTCCAAGAAAACTGCCTGTCAAGGCTTTTGTTTCTTTTTTCATTTGTTGTTTGAGGAAAATGTTCCAGCTCTCTCTCAACGGATTGCTTTGCTTCCTTGTAGAAAAAGATTTGGTCTTGGGACTTGATGTGTTTATTATTGATAGCTTATTATTCGATAGTTTATTCATTGTTATAGATAGTTTATTACTGATGAGTTGAAAATGTTAAAAGAAGTCAAACAACAGGATACTCATGTATCACTTTCCAAAAACCTGCACCCTCCCTGATCTTTCAAACTGCTGCTTCCTGAGCACCATCAGTGACAGCCTGGCTGGGGCTCCACGCTTGGGCTCGTAGAAGGTATCCAAGTTTCTTCAGGCTCAGGGAACAGAAGGAAACAGCTCTGAAGAAATGGACTCTAAAAATCATATTCAAAGCTTTCTTTTGAGCAAGTCTTGTCACTACTTGACTCCATTCTGCAGTTTAAATTCCAGATTATACTTTGCCTTCTACTCTGACTCCAGACCTTTGCTTCCACATATGACATGCTTGATGTTGGCTTCCAAGTACTTTGTCTTATGGAGAAGTCACCTACACTTTAAACTAAATGCAAGTCAGAGCACAATTTAGCTTTAACTTTTTCCTTTAAATGTTGTTTTCAGGCATCTGAAGAGGCCTCTCTGCGGGCTTTGGAGAGTCTAATGACAGAGTTTTTCCACAATTGCACAACAAATGAACGGAAACGTGAGATAGGTGAGTTCATACCATTTTGATGAATGCTCGCAATCTCTTTCTGCTGTTTGCATACATCAGCAGATGTAAGTTGATTGTCTTGTTAAATGAAAGTGATGAATGACAGTGCTGTACTTGATATGGAAATGGTATCTTAGCCCCTCTTGCATATGATCTTGAAGAATGGGAGAATTCCTCAAGAACACTTTTTGCATATTCTGGGTTTTGGAGATCCTATGAAAAGTCCAATCGATAACGCATCAGTGGTTGTCTCCTCTTGTGGGCATGGAAAAGCACCTTCTTCACAGCAATAACTTGGCTGTTGTATGAAAAGGATGTTAGTTTTTCTCTGCTTTGCACTGTTGCACTGCATGTCTTGGGAGAGCTTTGCTTTCTGCCTAGAGATGAAGCATAGATTTCAGATTCTTCATATGTTTAAGAAGGGAAAGCAGAAGAATGTGTCCTAGTTAGGGTGCAAGTGCAAGTGGAAAAAAATAGTGAGGTTTGTGTTTTGGTTGGCCTTGTTAATTGTGTTCTTCTGAAAACTGGCAGAGAGCTTTTACAGGTGCTCTAGATTAGTTTCCTGCATCTGTGGTTAATGGGCATAAATAGGCAAATAATCTGGCTGTGTGCTTTTCCTCTCAAGCTTCTGCCATCTCTAACTTTGGTATCAGAAATACCAGTGTGAAAGATGTTTCTTCTTCATGTTTTATACATAGTCACTTGTCATTAAGTGATCAAATCCTGTATCTGCTTTCTGAATGTTCAGAGAAATCTTTGTTATACTAGTCTACCATAAAATTAAATGCTCTTGAAGCAATCACATTAAATCAATAATTTTTTGATACTGTGTGTGATTCAAAGTCCTTACAGTCTTTCATTGTGACCTCATGAGTGTCCTACCATTTGTTTTTTATAGGTAAAATTGAAATGTTTGGTAGTATTGCCTGTTGTTCAAGTTGTCTGCTATTTCTTGTCATAATTTAATATTTTGTATATAACTTGTAGTTTTATATTAAGTTTAGTTTGATGTTGTACTGATGTCAAAACTGTATTTTCTGAAGTGACGTACTCATTTTGTTTTGACTGAAGCCTATACTTTTAATACTTTCGAGCATGATTATTCCAGGTTGTGTTGCCTTCTGAAAATGGGTATCTTCCATGATAGTGTGCTATGTATATGATGTCTATGATCTGTTTACAGCTTATGTATTTTAATATTGTTTTTATTTTTTATTTTTTTAAGAGGAGCTTTTAAATAACTTTGCCCAGCAGATAGGAGCCTGGAGATTCTGCCTCTATTTTCTGTCGAGTACAAGGAACGACTACGTAATGATGTACAGCTTGACTGTGTTTGAGGTAAGGTGCATACTGCTGTCTGCTTAGTGCCTTTTCCATGTCTGATGCAGATTTTAGTTGACAATCGATTGTATTTTAAAATGTTTGTCCAAAACAGTAATCCTAATAAGTGCAGTGATAAAGCTTGCTTTTATTGCCGTCTCCTAAAGGGATTATTTAATGGCTGGTTTAAGCTAGGACAAATTGAAGAATTTGCGCACAAATTGAAGAATTGCTTTCCTGGCATCTCTATGTACAAATTATCTACAATTTCAGAGGCTGCTCGAGTTTTCTTTACAATGCTTTTAGGAGTATTATTGCCTTCATACTTTTTCAGGGTCAGAAATGAGTGCAAGGTTATCTGCCGCTAGCTGTTGCAAGCTGTAATGATAAGAGGAAGGCAGAGTTACTGTTGTTTTTTTCTGACATGAGTAGTTGTGGTTGATGCTCATTTGAACTATATCCAGCAAGTTTAAATGCTAGTTGTTGAGGAGAGGCTGCTTTTAGACCACATCCCACTTCTCACCTATTTATAAAAGAGAACAAAGCTATGGTTAGAAACCTGAATGTTGACTCTTTGCATAATGATTTGACGAAACAAATGTGTTTTGTGAACAGTTCAGTTTGCTGAACAGGTTTCTCAGGGAACAGTGCAGAGCCTTACACTAAAGAAGCACAATGCTCTGTTCTGGGATGTGGTCAGTGCCATGCCCCACCTTGGTCTGTTTATGGCCTTTTTTTATTGGACTCTTGATCGGGTTGGCAAAAAATGCTCAAAAATTATACAGGCGTTTGTTCCCTTCTGTGGTGAAGGGTGTTACACAGTAGCAGCTTACAGCAATTATAGCATTTTTCATGAGGAGGAAAACAAGTTTGACTGACCTCTGATCCTGTGGAAGGAGTAGGGGGAGAAAAATGCCAAAAAAAAAATGGGCCTAGGAGTAAGCAGAACAAAGGAATCACTGTCCAAGTGTAAACTGAGGGAAATGAGCCCATGGCTTAGCTGAGAGATCAGAATCTCCCAACAGAGAACCTGTAGTTTCAGAATTTAACTATTGTAGTGCTGCCTGATCAGATGCGTTCCATTTGAATTTATCACCAGAGTATGTGTGTGAGCACAAGGATTGTCCTCAAAACTTCTGAGAACATTCTATTTTCTAGAATGTCAAAAAAGCAACAGCAGATCCTCGTGTCTTCCCGGCCAGATGAACAATTTTTCTGTCCTGCTCGGAGGGTTTTTTTGCTATTTTTTTTTCCTCCAGAAGTATTAATGGTTTCAGAAAGCTGTGACTTCAAAGTCAGGAGTAGGACAAAATTCTGTGGGCATTAAGCATCAATATTAATGCTAAAGAACCCCCTTGTTTTTGCTGGTGCTTCTGAGATCTTGTTCTGGACAGGAACTCCTGTTTGCTCAGTCTTGTTGATTAAAACAAAGTTGGTTTTAAGCAGTGCTTCTAGACACTATCTTCTCTGCCCCTGAACAAAAAGCAACTTCATCGAGGCATTTTATTTATAAATATCAGTGAAGCCTCTGTCCTGTGAATTGCAGTTATTATTGTACCATTATTGCTTCAGCAAAGCACTTCACTGCACAGAATTTCATTGCTTCAAATTTCCAAATGATTTGTCTGCAAATGGGTACAGATACTGTCTCAGTAGCAGGCCTCCTGAATAAGTCATCCTGAGAGGCTCAGCTGCTGATACTCCAGAGGCCTTAAATGGGATTGTAACATTGCAGGGAAGTAATTTTCCAACTTTGCCTTCTTATGGATATTATCCATTTTAAAGTGGGCTAAAAGCTTTCTGTTAAGGTGGTATCTGGTCGCTGCAAAGTTCTTGTACCATGAGGTGACCTCCCAACTTGGACCTTCAGGAGACATTTATTGCAGCAGGTTCATCCAAAGCAGAACTTGCTTCCCCTGTGTTTCTGTCTTGTTCCGGTTATACTTCCTCCTTTCAAAAGGTTCAGGGGGTTAAAAGATAGTGAAAAGGCTTTGTTTTGTATGTATGTAAATTAGTTCTGTGTGACCTGGAAGTGGCTGAATTGCTGCATGCCTCTTGCTGTCACTTGCCAGCTGATCAAAATGCTGCTGTGTTCAAGACTGCGCTGGTAGTAGCTCCTGGCACAGTGCAGCACACTCTCATGAAACTGCTTTATGTTGGAGGCATCCTACAAATCTGTCCTTGTTCCTTTTTCTGGTTGGTGTTGGAGCTTGTACCTGTCCACTGGGTGCTGTGAGTGCTGAGTTTTACTCAGAAGCTTGAGATGTTGCTGTCCCAGTTATCCAAGTACCCCACTTGGTAGCAGCGAAGCTTATTCCAAGTTCGTGGTGTGGGGCTTGTGCCTTCTCTTCAGCTGCTCTCAGTCTGCTCTAGCATTAATTAGCTTAAGCAGCCTGTAAGGCGAGTTTATGCAAAGGTGTCAAACTGTAGCAAGCTGCTGAGCAGCCGCACTCTTTGCCCAGTGAAGTTGTCAGGGACACAATGTCTATTTGAAGTCTTCTACAAGAGAATAATTTTCTGTTTAACCTGCTAATATGTGCTCGTTTCAGTATTCTGCAGGCCTGCCCACAGGAGCAGAGATAGCTAAACTAGCTCAAATGTAGATGCTTATGTTTGAAGACGTCATGCTTGGTCAGGAGAAGCGTGGGTAGCTGCTTGGCTCTGAAGGCTGCAGCCTTGTCCCTGCCTGGACCTTGTGGCAGGCAGCGCACGGCCATGGGGTGGGATGCAGCAGCACATGTTTGTCTGTCCCTGCATTATGTGTCCCAGTTCTCTCAATGAGAGTAGTACTTGTTCAGCTTTCAGAGTTAACTTGGTAATTGTGATTTTTTTTGTATTTGCTTTCGGGTAACTTTTTGCCTATTAAGTTAAGAATGCTATGATGAAACATACTAGGATACTTTTTCTGCAAGATATCAGGCATCTTTGAGTTAAGGTTGCCCTGTTCAGACACTTAACTGCTCCACTTCATTGAAGCATTTCATTTTGGCTCTTCTGACATGCTCATTTGGGAGACCTGTTTCTTTTTCAGAACCTAATCAATAAGATGTGGCTTGGGGTCCCATCACAAGACAAAATGGAGATCCGCAGCTGCCTGCCCAAGCTGCTTCTAGCTCACCACAAAACTCTGCCTTACTTCATCAGGAATAAACTCTGCAAAGTCATTGTGGATATTGGCCGACAAGACTGGCCAATGTTCTATCATGACTTCTTCACTAACATCTTGCAGGTGAGAATATATCTTTGGAAAATATGCTGATGTTTATAAAAGAAAAATATAGGTTAATTCATGGAGAGACATTATATTGTTTCCTTGAATAGTGACTTCTCTTGATAAAATAATCTCTGGTGATTGTTTAAATTGTTTAAATAAGAAACAATTATGTGGAAAATGAAGAATTTTCTAATTCCTTTTCTTTTTTTGAATAACTCTTAGCTGCTGCTAGCATTTATTCTCTCTTCCTAATGATAATCTAATATTAAATGGAGCCACTTTCTGACATTAGGGGTATTTGGTTGCTTCTTGGTGCTATACTGACTGCTGGAAAAAAAAAAAAGCTGTCTTGGTGGCAGCTCTGCGAATGCTCCTCTGCTGGGCGAGCAGTGCAGAGCGTCATATGGCCAATATGCTACATGAGCTGACAGATGAGCTCTCCTGAGTGTCGCTGCAGCAGCCTTAGTAAATCAGAGCTGGCTGCACCTCAGGGCCAGTTCTCTGCCATGACAGGATCAGCAGAAGGAAGTGTGTGCTATAGAGGTTAACTTCATACTCAAAGGACTCGAGTTCCTTTGTCCCAACCCTCTTGCCAGGACCAAATGCCACAAACTACTGCACCGAGTTTTGCCAGCAAATGCCTCGGCATCTCCTGTTTTATTTACAACTGGAGTCTGGGATATGTCCATGAGATGAGTTGAAGTCTACCAGGAATGCTGAGCAGCAGCTTTACTGTGCAGTTGAACGTCTAGGTGTGAGTAGCGTTTCCCCAAGGCTTCCTGGATGTTTTGCAGCTCACATGGACCTGCAGTGTCTTAGGGATGCTGCTGCCAGTTCCTAAACCAGTTAGCTTAAAGTTGGCTTGGCTGTATTTATACAGTGTTAAAGGCATAGACATGACTCAAGTCTTGGCCTACCCTGCTTTCTGTGATCTCTGTGAACCTGAACAAGACTAAAATCTTGTCAGGTTCAAGTCTAAAGTCTTCCTGATCATAATTAGAAATTCTTGTCTTGCCTTCTGTTACTCAGGTAACAAGTTATGCAGGTGAAGATCTTTCAGCATCTTAGCCTTAAATTCAAGATACCTTCTTGAACAAACCATGTTCACATAGCATTTTTTGACAGAGGAGCAATAGTGCACAACAAGTATCAACTGCACTTTGAGTTTTAAATATGTAAGTGTAACTGTTGAAAATGTATAGGGTATAGGTTATTCCAAGAAAAAAAGAAGTCAGACCCAGGGTTGGGTCACTATTGGGTGGCTCTCAGGAAGGTTCTGAATCTTCTGTTTGAGATTTTTTTTACCTAATTTTAATGGCAAAAATTATGCTAAAAGTCTTTGGCACCCGATGCTATAAAGTCCCAAACCGAATACTGGTAGGGATTTTTAAGCAGATTCTCACAGGAAGGTGAGGGTATGTGTTTGAGAGTCACGATTGTGCCAGTGTCACGGGTTTGAACAGTGTTGGTTTGTGGGCCAACATGTTCAGTGTGAAGCTGAAGTTGATCAGTTCAGCCTTAGCTGAACTTGCAGCTTGCTGCCCCCTCATCAGAACTGCCCTCCTGCCTTGATTGGAGTCTTGCGTTTCCAGTTCTCATAAAAGTGTTCATATTTGGCTTAACTGGGCTGTGTGTAAAGCAAAGTGCTGCATGGTCTTTTCTGCTGGTGAGATTACATTGACTTGAATGCACCTGTGCCTACGGACAAGCTGCAAGGCAGTAACTCACATCACAGTCTCGAAGTGTCAGGAGTTTGTTTGTTAAGACGAATGGATCTAGTATTAATTGTGAAGTCAGAAAGTGACAGCTCTGCCTATGAGGCTTGTTAGCATCGGAAATAATCTGTTTTCTAAGAGCTCTCTGTAGTCATGTAGTGCAATATGTCGTGTGCTTCCCCCCCTTGAGTTAATCTTATTATAAGTACTGTGACAACTGTCTGCAGTTTGGGTGTTTGGTTTTGCCTAGATTTGCAATTGAAATGTCCTGTGAGCTTCTGCTTTCCTTCCCAGCATGCTGGAGTTTAAGTGATTGCAGAGCTCACTTTTGGGTATCTGGCTTTTCTCCAGCGCCCCCCTTCTGGGCTCAGCTTCTGAAGGAGTGTTCCCATTAAGTTAGTTTCTATAGCACAGACCTTCCAGAAATGTTCAGAGAAAGCATGGGAAGAATACTAATATTGAGCTTTAAGACCCCAAAATTATGAAGAGTGGCAAAGGAGTTGCAGATAAAACCCTATCTCAACTTCTCCTTCAAAGGTAATTTGAGATGTTTGATTATTTAGGATTGAATTGTATCCCGGTACTCTAAATAGACTTGAAAACTTTTATTGACCCACTGGAGGAAAAATAACTTGGGCCATTGCTGTCATTATGCAAAAGCAGCAGTTCTTAGAGAATGCTCCTTCTGTGAAGGTAGGAATTCGTTTAATATTAGCAGCGAACTCCCTGGTGTTGTCTGAAAGTATTCTGGGGAAATGCTAAACGTCTTCATAGCTTACCAATATGTTCCATATTTCATTAACTTTCTTCTCTAGCCATTTGCTTCTTTGCCAAACATCTGCTTCAAATACCCGATTTAGGGTCATATCTGAAGAAAGAAGTAACAGCTCTGCTGTTGGAAGAGGAACAGGGTTCTGGTCTGGTCTTCCCCCTCCTCTCCCTCAGCTGCCATCATTAGAACAACACAAATGTGGAAGAGGTTAATGGTCATTCTGCTTACTGGTAAACTCAGTTTTGACATATGGATATGGTCTAAGACTTGGATTTGTTTTGAGCAACAGAATGTGTTTTCCTTTTTGTTTTTTTTTGGGGGGCTTAGTTAAATGTAGATCTGAGTACTATGATTTGAAGAAAAAGGATAGAGATAGGCTATTTTGCAAATTTGAGAGGAAAAAAAAAAAAGCTTTGAAATATGAGCTGCCACATTAGTAATAACTCTTAATCTCCAGATGAGGGAGAAGATAATCTCAGAGTACTAACAAGTCCTGGGAGATCAAGCAATCAAGTGGCAACAGCTTAAGATGTTACCACTGTCTTAGCCGAGACTGCTGCCTTTATGGTCGCACTTGAGCTTAAAGCTTCAGCTTCTGCCGAGGATCCTCAGGCTGCTGGGGACGTGGCCTGTCCTGTGCAGGTTGCTGCTCTGCCCGTCCCCCGTGGCAAGCAGGTGACAGCAGGTGTAATAAGCAGAAGGCCACTGCGGGAAGCTCTTTGCTTGCCTTCAGCACAGACACTGGCTAGAACTGAAAAAGCAACCCAAACTTTCCGTGAGCTTGTCCCGTGTGCCCTCACCCTTGCTTTTTGCAAGCCACACTCGCCTGTGTTCACACTGGGAGCTCATGTTTGGGCTCTTCTCTTGTGTGCATCTCTAAGCTGCAGCTTGGCTCTGCTTCAGGGGCCCAGTTTGAATAGGGCTGAGGTCAGTCTGCGTTAGGGGATTTGTGATTTAAGGATTGCATGTGATGGCCTTTATATTGCTCTTTCTTCCTCTCTCTTCTGCCCAGGGTTAGTACATAAGTTGCTTTGGATATTCCAGCCCAGCAGAAAAGAGCAACATTAAGCTGAAAATGAAACTTTGTCCCACTTTGTCTCTAATATCACAGAGGCTAGTGAAGGCAAAAATTATTGTTTTTTTTTTTTTTTTTCTGGCTCTGATCCCATGTTTTCTGCTCATATCATTCTTTTTAGAAGATTTACATCATTTCCAGTATACAGATGCAGGGAGATATATCTCTTAATCGTGTTCTCTGGTCATTCAGTATGGACTGTGACTGTTTATCAGGTCTTAGAAGGAGCAGGATTTTTTTTTTAAATGTTGTATCTGCTTCACTGATGGCACAGGCTCCTGGGTGGCTCCAGAGGCAGCCCCATTGCATAGTAAAACCACTGATGCTGAGGCAATTCTGAGAAGTGGTGATGTTGGCAGACATCGGGCAGTAAACAAGGAACAAACTGTTACTGGTAAACATGTTGGAACAGCAAATGTGGGCAATGGCATGATGAAAGCTTTCTTGAAACCCCAAGGATTCCCATGGTGCTTGAACTGTTGCAACGTTACGCATTAATGTCTCAGGAAATCAAATGCCTGCAGCCCTCCTTGCTCAGTGTGGGAACTGATGCTGCCTTAGTCTTGAAGCACTGGTGAGCTGCTAGTATTACTAGTATTGCAAATGTTATACCATGTTTGTGTGGCTTCCTTTCAGTTAATTCAGTCTCCTGTAACCACTCCTCTGGGACTGATCATGTTGAAAACTACTTCGGAAGAACTGGCATGTCCGCGAGAGGATCTCAGTGTAGCCCGAAAGGAGGAATTACGGAAGCTGCTCCTGGACCAGGTGCAAACAGTACTTGGGCTTCTCACAGGTATGAGTTAACTGCATTTGCAGCTTTGAAACAAGTAGGCTGCGCTCTCGCTGTCAGTGAAGCAAGGTGGGGACTTTGTGGTGGCTGCTTTCTACTGTCTGAACACTATCAATTCTGCTTAGGGCCTGCCTCAGCTTACTGCAAAACACACTGATGTAGCACAACAAATGTGTGTAAGGATTTAGTGATTTCTTCAAGTTTTTTAAGAGAAAACAATGTTCCTAGTCAAAACACTGTATAATCATGACCTACTGAAGCTCTGTCTCGGTCTCCAACACATTTGTTAGAGGAATTTGTGTGGTTTTTTGTTGTTGTTGTTGTTTTTGTTTTGTTTTGTTAACATTTTTTAAAGAATGTCTCTTTGGCCAGGTATTTTGGAGAGCATCTGGGACAAACACAGTGTTACTGCTGCCACTCCACCACCATCCCCAACTTCAGGAGAAAGTGGTAAGGATGGCTAAGACTTAGTGACTAAAACTTCTAAGTGAAAACTTTAAAGTAGCAGGGAATAACATCTTGTAGCTTAACTTGCAATATAAGGCATGAATTCCTTCCTTTATGTCTAACCTATTGTGATAACCTTTTCCTAAAACTGTATGTAGGTCAGCAAATTTCTGCTCAGTAAGGTACGTCTTACCAGAAAAAGCAACTTTCACAGCAGGAAATGCTCCAGTGAAAATGCCCCTCCATTCAGGAGTGCACATATAGCTTCCTGTTGTCTTCAGATGGCAGTGAGCTTTTTGTAGTGTCAGTTCAAAAGGTTTTAACATCAGTGAGTTCAGAGTGTCATCTATGAATTACAGCTGTAAAAGCACATTAGAAGTGAGATAAGTAAAACTACAGCTCTAATTAAAAAAAAAACCCTTTAGTACTTTGCACATGCCTTCTGCTTCTCTTAGTCTTTTACATGTCTGTTTTCCTGATCTGTGCTTGTTTACATATATATTCCTTAATTACCTTTGAAATAACACATAAGAACATACATAACAGCATAAGAAATGGGCTATATGTTATACTACTATATATGTTTTTATGAATTTAATTTATCCTTTTAAGGTAAACAGGGACAGCTGTTAGTATAAAGGATTACCCCAAACATAAAGGCATCCTTGATGACTACCACTTTATCTGGTACATTGATTTAACAAGGACCTTTTCAACAAACTTAACCAAGACTTGCTGTCCAGCAGCATATGGTGTGTTTGTTCCTGCTTCTTCAAATACAGAGCAAGAAGAAATCCTAATGCTCTGAAATCACCATTTAATTTAAAAATTTCTACCTTGGCTGTCCGCTTTAAACAAGAAAGAAAGAGGGCCTTAGGGTCAGGAATGCTGTAATGCCCAGTTGCATATGGAGGAGATGAAGGACTTTCAGATTTGATATATATATAATATAGTAGTTATTGATAGACAGTTGTGGTCAGGGTGTATTGTGTTCTGTGAATTAACAGAGGTACTTTTGACTCGCTTGTCTTTAGAATGTCAAATCAAAGTTGCAAATCACCTCCTGGTGGCCAAGTTGCACTAATCAACTGTATTAGGTTTTTGTGTTTTGATGTGATGTGAAATTTTCGCATTTAAACTAGAATTGGACAAAAATTTCAAATACTTCTGTCCTAGAAGAGCATAAGACACTTTCACATTTATATAGAAAAATAATAATAATAAAAAATAATTTTAAGTGGAAAATTTTGCTTCAGGAAGCAAATCTTTTTAAAAAATGAAAAAGAAGAACTCTGCCTGGAGCATCGGTTTGTATGAGTGAGCTACTTGGGGAGGGCAGGAATGCTACCTCATCCATCGTGCCAGCAAGGACTTCGCCATACTGTGCTATGACATTAAAAAAGATTGTCTTCCAAGGCAAAAAGCTGATTAATGCTGGTTTCAACACTGTTGGTAGCGAGTGACTCAGTGGTCGATAATGCTGTATTTGTACAAAGCAGCTTGAATTGCTTGGTAAGCCAATTGCTCTCTAGCAGAGTGTTGTTTAATGCAGACAAATTCAAGGTCATACCTACAGAAGAGGGTGCTGCACCTTGGACAGCGGTTTTGAGAATTTGCATTCACCAAGAGCTTTGAAGTGCTGATATCCTAAACTGGAATAACCCATAAATTTTCTGTTTTATTTTCTGGACTTGCGGTAGAAACATTAAGTGGAACAAAGTCTGGGGTCATTCACAGTGGAAGTCCTTTTCAAATGTCCTCTCAGTTCCTCAGAGAATCACTAGATGCTGATGCAGTTTCTTCTCATCTGTGCATTCAGTTGGTGGTGATTTTAGATAATATTTCTGAAAGAGAGCATATCCTGTTTTTCCCACAGGTTCAAAACTCTCCAGGTCTTCCCCAGCTACCTCTCTTCAACAACAACAAAAAAGGCTTCTCACACAGCGTATTCTCAGGATAATTTCTAGTAACGCAGACTGCACCAATAGTTAATTTAGAAATTCCAGAGTTTCATAGGTTCCTACCTATGTGATTTTTTTTATTTGAAACTTTTTTTTTCCATTATGTCTGTGTTCCCTTAATTATAATCACCTTATTTAAACTGATTGCAATTCAATGTCTCAAATTCCAAAACAGCAGTATTGAGTGCTTCATGCTTCTGTCCCCTGATAGCTCACTTTATATTGTGACAGAGTTTTTTCCTTTTGATTTTTTTATTAACTTTGTTACTTTTGATTTGATGGGTATCAAGGTTCACAGGATGGAATAAAAGCACCAATTAGATTGCTAACATTTAAAACTGCAAATGGATTCTAGACTTCCTAAACTGGAGTTTAAAGACAGACGAGCAATCGCGAGCAGTTAAATGACTGTAGTGGCTTTGGGCACATTTTCCAGGATTTATTTACAGATGAGAATTAATGCATTTTTGGAAGGTGAATTGTGTGAGAAACATGAGTTCAGCAATAGTCTGCTGTGAAATTCTGCGTTGTGTGTTGTTAGTTGTTTCCCTGTCCTTCAGATGAAGTAAATTGTTTTCCAAAAGTCCTTTGAGTTCCTATAAATCCTTAATGTTTTCTGTTAGAGCCAAAATCTCTTTAGGAACTGGTTAAATGTATAATGCTTCCTTATTTATTTTTGTTCAGGGAAACTTGCTTGCAAGTATTGTGCAGTTTTTAAATTGCGTTTAAAGGCTGTGCTAAACTCATTCCTTACACCACTCAAGCCAAAGAACTATATTTTCTTGTACTAGAAAACACTGGAGTTACTGGATCAGTATGGAATTTACTCATCACTAATCTTTCAGCCTCTAAATGTTTTCTTGGCATGGTTTATCTCTTTACTTGATGAATACCTTCCTTTGGCATATTCACTCATGTATGGCAAACAAAGGAGTAACAGAAATAAATATTTGCTGCTTCTTACTCCTGCAAAGCTAACATGATCCTAACACCCTCCAGGAACTTTCTCCTTGTGCATGAATTCTATTGTTCCTGTAGCAAATATAAGTTAAAAACACTCTGAGTTTCAGTGATTTAATTAGGTGGAAAATAGGTATTCAGACAAACTGCTGTCAAGTACAGAAATTTAATTTGAAATTTCTTGCTGAGGTTGGTGCGTTAAAAGATAAGAATCTTACTTTGTTGTCTGATTTTGTGGAATTTGCTGGCCTGGACAGCAAATGTATGATGAATTTGCTGGTCTGAACTTTCTATGTATTTAAAATACATAGAAACGTTTCTGCTTTTGCAAAATCCCAAAGCAAGTAGCTCTTGAATTGCAGTATACTTGCATGTATACTTGAATGTAGTGGGTAGGGACTACCTTGGCATTAAGGCTTCAAGTACAGAGTTAACTAATTCAGCTCAAGTAGTGCGCCCCGTGGGAAAAAATGGTGGGGCCGAGGCACTGGGAAAGGATCAACACTAAAGTTTGGCAGGGAGTTCTCAGTTTAGTGGTGTGTGATATCTTGATTGAGAAATGAAAGCTTGAGAGGAATCTGCTCATTTGTGCTTCTAAGAAAATTGGAAGTAGCTCAATGAATATCTCTTTCTCTTGCTGTTTTTATGATGGGTCACTCCACTTCTATTAAACTTGCACAGATTATTTTTCCTGGAGAAATGTAATTTGTCTAATAAGACAAGTGGTTGTGTGGGTTTTTTATTATTTTTTTTTAAGTGAAAATGTTGATCCTTCTTAAGGGCGTAAATTACATTGAATGGCATGGGGAAGATAAATTGGTTTTCAGCTTGTGGTCTGTGGAAGCCTGTGAACTAGCAGGCAGTCTACTTGATAATACCTGCTTGCTTTTCCATAAAATTTCCATCAAGGTTTCTTACTAAAAGCTTTTGGGAAAGCGCAAGCTTTTAGTAAGGAATAAGGGGAGAGTCTGGGCACTGGTGATTAGTGGGCAAGGTAGGATGTAAAATGTGCGTGGAAATGGTTTCCTCTTGCAGTGAGGAGGAGGTCAGCACCAAGTACTGCTGGGGCCTGTGCTGTTCATAGAAGACCTGTGAAAAGGGGTCAGCAGTGAGAAAAGGAAGTTTGCTAATGGCAGCATAAGCAGAGTAGGGAAAAGAGGGCTGATCAGAAACCTGCAGGATCCAGAAAGTCTCTCGACTAGGCAATTGGTAGGTGAAATGCAATACGGATAATAGTGTAACCTGCTTTGGCAGGGAAGTACAATACTCATCTCCTGCCAAATCATGGGCTCTGAGCTGACCTTTACTATGTGAGAGGATTATGGATCTTGAGCGGCTTCCAAATAAAGAGCAAGGAAGGTGAAGATACTCTTCACCGTGAAACAGAAATTGAGGGGGAAGAACTGCAATAGAGAGCTATCAATTGAGCGACATGAAGATGAATAGAAAATTGTTTTTATTGTTTCTCTGTTTTACAGGAAGTAAGAAATGAAAGTAGCAGATGACAGGCTCAAAACAGGGCAGTTCTTCACTCAGCGCAGAGTGGAGCTGTGGAGCTCTGTCACGGGGCATCATGTGTGTTAGAGTTTCTGTGAGTTCAGTGGGAGGCTGGACAAAATTGTGGAAGATAAATCCTGTCAGGCAGTGGGGAATTCTTCAAAGTCCATCTGGCAAGGAGACCCTCGTACTGCAAGTGTTGTAGGCTGGGAAATGCAATACATGCTTGTACTGACCTTTGGTCACTCTAGGAAAAAGTACTGGGCTTTGGTTTCATTTGGTGTGACTCAGTGCATTCTCTCATGTAATTCACAAGCTGCTGAAGACGAGCAAAATCGGCTTTGCCAAGTTTCATTCTTATAGAGATGCACCAGAGAATTCCACATGCTCCAGAGATACACCAGAGAATTCTTACAGAGATGCATCAGAGAATTCCGATCAAGGATGCTCACAAGGGGGATGAGTTTTGCACTAGGTCTCTAAATCAGACCCTGTGAAGTTGCTATTATCACTTTCTCCAAAACACTGCACATGTTACTGAGTAAGGCTAGAAGGGCAGTACTGAGCTGAAACTTCAGTACGTTTGAACCCTTTCCAGCAACTTGTCCACTCTGATATGAAATCTGAGCAAAATCAGGAAAGCCATGGAATACAAAATGGCTCGGTGGAAAAGAGGTCTCTTGTGCTGCTTTGCAAAACTGTTAATTGTATTTTCATCTTGGACATATCATTGTACACTAAATTGCTGAATATCACAGGCTCCAGAGGGCTCAGACGCAGGGCTTACAGATCCATTACCTGGAGGTAACAGCTTTATTGCTAATGCAACTGCATGTGTTTTTTTTCCTAGGTGACCTGTTGAGTAGCCTGTTGCAGAGTCCCAGTGCAGCCAAACTGTTGAACCAACCAATCCCTATCCTTGATACGGAGAGTGAATATATATGTTCCCTGGCACTGGAGTGCCTGGCGCACCTCTTCAGCTGGATCCCCTTGTCCACTAGCATCACCCCTTCGCTCCTCACCACCATTTTCCACTTTGCTCGCTTTGGCTGTGACACTCGGGTTAGGAAAATGTCCTCTGTCAATGGCAGCAGCCAGAACTCAGTATTGGGACAGGAGCGTGGCCGACTTGGTGTCTTGGCTATGTCTTGCATCAATGAACTAATGTCTAAGAACTGTGTGCCTATGGAGTTTGAAGAGTATTTGCTACGGATGTTCCAGCAGACTTTCTACCTCCTGCAGAAGATTACCAAGGAGAATAATGCTCACACAGTGAAGAGCCGGCTAGAGGAACTGGATGAAAGGTAAGAGAAACCAAACAGCTAAGGAGCTGTGCTAGGGCCTCTTGCTTTCTAAAGGTCTGTCTTTGTTAATTTGTGGTCATGCATGGTGTGTCTAATCACCTTTTTTTCAGAGTTCTCTGCTTGTGGAGCCAGGCAGAAAGGTAGGTGCACAAAGGTAAGGTGCTGACAAGGGGCTGAGTTTGCTAAGTGACCATGGTGGCACAGGTTTGTATTCTTTCCTGTCCTCTTCCTCCCCTTTCCCCCCGTTCGTCACTGTTTGACTGCAGGTCTGAGGTGGCACAAGAGCTGAACCTGCCCTTCATTCAGTTGTAACACAGCAACAGAAGAGGCACAGTGAGGTAAAGGAATTGCAGTATTCCCTTTCCTGGTTGGTATCTGCCTTCTCTGTCTCAGACTTACAAAGAGTGGGTAGATATTCTGCAAGTCATGGCTTGAAAGAGAATAGAAGTAGTTTCATACTCCCAATGGAGGTGTGACAATTCCTGATTGCTTTTTTATTTCTAGTGGTGTTTTTTAACAACACTGGAAGATGGCTGTGAATGGAGCTCCCCAGGCTGAGGTGAATGAGTCCACCTCAGCAGCTCTTTTGCATGCTTGATGACTGGAAGTAACGAGGGCATTAGCAGCATCCTGCGAGGCCGCATAATCTTTTCTCTTTTCCAGAAAGTTACTGCCATGCTTGTTGCCTAAAACAGCTTGACTGTTTTAATATGAGATATCCTGGCCTGCAGAAGTGAAAGCAAGGCTTGTCTTGCTGCTGTGTTAAGTGGTTGAGTCCACGTGTTGACAGGGTGGTGAAAGGGTGATGCCTTGACGCTGCGTTTCACTGCAGTCTGCTGCCAAGCGTGGGCCTTGGGCAGGCTGCTGCTTGCGTTGGCAAACGCGTAACAGCTGTGTGACTGTGCCCAGCATCTCCCAGGGATGCGTGGGGATGGGAATAAGTGAGTGTGATGTTGCTGGATAAAGTATTTGTTCCCAGTTGCGGCAGCCAGGGTTTTGAGGCTCCTTTTACTATGATAGCTCCTATGATAGAGTCCGTTTGTGGAGATGACTTGCATGGTTCATTCTTCTCTAGAAATCCCCTTTTTTTTTGTCTCTAGATACAGTTGTAACTTTAGGATAATAAATCTAGAGTAACTTTGATTTCTGTTCAACTTGGTCCTTCTTTTTGACTAACTTGCTCTGATTTCAGTATTGCTCAGCTTCCTAAAAGCAGTCGTGATCTATCTAGTACAGTTGAAGTCTAGGAGATTATATATATGGTATGTGCACAGAGACCCCATGTTAAAATTCTGAAAATTTCAGTAACAGCATCTTGGAACTCCAGAAGTCCCTGTATAATCCTGTTCTTTCATTTTTTCCTATGGAAAATGTCAGTAAGCAACTTTCATTGACAAGACTGTGGAAGATCTATAGCTCTGTTACAGAGAACATATCGCTGTGATCATTTTGATCTGCTGCTTATGCATCTTAATCAGAGATTGATGTCTGTAAATGAGATTGCTTTTTATTCTTTACTAAAGTTTTGAAATAGGATTATAAACAAAATGCTCTGGAAGTGTTTGGAAAACTCTATCTGGCTTCTGTGGGAGTGGAGCGTTCTCTGAGCTGCCTCTGTCCTCAGCATGGAAATGGCTTTGCCTTAAAGATGGCAAGATCTTTCCCTTCTTCACTTAGTGGGGTAGATTTACTTATTTCCAATACTAAAGAACTTATTGCATGAAATTCTTTTTCACTTGGACTAACAAAGTCCTCAACAAAACTGGTGCTGCTTGAACTATCTTGCTTCAGCGTATTGCTGTCTTTGGAACTTGTTGGAACAAACTGTCCTTGGAACAAGTCTGTTCTTTCCCCTGCCTCTTGTGGTGGTTAATCTTCTGTTTTACTATAAAGTCCGTGTGGTTTTGATTAGACTGTATTGTCAGACTAGTGCAGAGAAAGATAAAGCTTGAACTGTCTTTCGCTTTCCTGTTCCACTGTTCTTAACTTAATGATTCTGAGGTATTTTATGAGAATAGAAAATGTCGAGTAAGATTATAAGCCATAGCTCTGGGGATTGCAGAACAGAATATCAATTTCAGTGACCTCTGAGCACCTCTTTTAAAAATATAAATAAAAAGTGTTTTGCATGGGATAATTAGTTTTTGCTAAATACTTCAGTTTTGAAACCTTTGGTCAATAATGAAGACATGTTTAGTGACGGTAAGTCTTGCCAAACAGTGCCAAATGAAGTAAATCTAGTCGTTTTGCATATTGCAAATATTGTGTGGTTTTGTAGGCTTAGACTTAACTAACAAGGATGCACCTTTTTGCTAGCTGATAGTGCTTCCAGTCTCAAGCGAGTTCTGGTTTGGAAGGAGCAGTTCTTCCACTCAAAATAGAGTGTGCAGGAGGAGAGCAGGGCAGTTTAATAAAGCAGTCCTGTTCAAGCATGTCCAAGCATGTCTACCACTTTGCTGCGAACCCTAGTTTCTGTTTTTTTACAAAAAATAATTTAAAAAAAATGTATTAAAAAAAAAATTCTCATTCCTTGGAACTTCTAGTGTATGGGAAAGACAGGCTTCACTGCAACTGAGTCACTAAAGCTCTTGGTATTTGTCTGACGTGGTCATGCTCCGGTCAGGAATACCTAATTGTTTGCAGTATAGGTAAATGTAAAGGTGATTTCTAACCCTGACCAGGTTCATGTTGTGCAGTGCTGTTCTTGTTGCCCAGTATGAGCTTACCCACTGTGACCATAAATTTTTCTTCTAATAGTAGACTTGTATGAGACTCATGGAAATTTTGTTGACAGATTCCCTTTTGGATCTTCACTTGTGCCATCCCAAGTATTGAGGAGTTCATAGTTTTGAACATTGGCTTGTATTTCTTTATTTTAATTTATCATCCACTTCAGTCGCAAAATATCAGGCTCAGTAAAGAAGTGTATGGATGATGTGCATAAGAAATATGATCTGCAGTGCATAAGAAACAGCCCTTTCCAGTCCTAAACTACCTGACTGTCCAACCACCTGTTTGGATTTTTTTTTTTTTTGACACATGTATTGCTAAATCTTGCATTAACTTCTTGCTTTCAGCTAAATCTGCTCAGTGGTAGAGTTTGACTAACCCTACATGCACACTGGTAAAGATGAGCCTTGCTATTAAATGCTTGTTTTTCTAGGGTGGGGGGCTTTACTTATTTGCAGGCCTGATGAAACTCATTTATATTATCTGAATATTAAAGTTGCTTTTGACTAGACTATCTTTTCTGCTGTTTCAGGTATTAATGGAATGAAGGGTTGCCCATCTTATAGGTAATTGTTGCAGGGCTTTATATTTTGAATGTCCTACTGCCTATTAATTGTAACTTCCTTTTTAATGAAGAGGTTTTGAGTGAGTTTATCACTGTTTCAATGAAATTGCTTCCATATGTAGAATCCTTCATGTTTTCTCAATTGTGTTTTCTTTCCCATGTAGCTACATTGAGAAATTTACAGACTTTCTCCGTCTCTTTGTGAGTGTCCACCTACGAAGAATTGAATCCTACTCTCAGTTCCCAGTGGTTGAATTTCTGGCGCTGCTGTTCAAATACACTTTTCATCAGGTACCCCCTACAATATTGTTTTTCTCAGTCCTTTTTCCTCCTTCCCCTGCTCTCTCCTATACAGTACAGGTAGCTTGTTTTCCCCAGAGGAATCGATACCTAAAGCTAGCATAGAAAAAAAAAATATATTAGTATGTCTTACCAGTAGTGCTGGCGACTTCTAAATAACGTGATGTGCTGAGTAGTTATTTTGGATTTAGTTGGAGAAAAGTAGTCAGATGTAGTTACTTTGCATGAGTAACTTTTCTGGTGTTTAACTTTTCTCTGCTAGTATTTAGAAAATGTCTGGAAAATCTGCATCACTTGCTTGTTTTATATTGGGGGTGCTCTTATTTCTCTGACAGCTACTGTTTTAATGCTTCTGAGTCTTTTCTTGTGCTCATTTTTAATTAATCTCCAAAAGTTCAATCCTGTAACATGAAATAACTGTTACTCTGCTGTAGAAGCTACCACAATGTATTTCATGGTATTTACATGTGAATAATTGCAAAGACAGTCTTGTGAAGCTGATGCAGCAAGCCATGAAATTGGTTAATGCTGAGACCCCTTTTGCAATTTCCATGTTCCCACCTTGGTGCTAAAGCTCTTGTTCATCTTTTGAGTGTTGAAACTTGTAAATCAGCCCAATGATCTTGTGGACATTTTCCAATGGAGCAAGAATCCAGTGCTTAATGGAAGTTTTTCTCATTGCTTGAAGTGTATTTTAGCTTATCCTTTCCCTGTGATTAGAAAACAGTCTTGCCATAGTTCATGACACTCATTTTGAATTTTGTTGCATTTCAGCCTACCCATGAAGGTTACTTTTCCTGCCTAGACATCTGGACACTCTTCTTGGACTATCTGACTAGCAAAATTAAAAGTCGTCTGGCAGACAAAGAGGCAGTACTTAATAGGTAAGTGGTCGGGAGGCCACCAGGAGGTGACGGCTGCAGCGAGGTTCTACTGGTCACTGTGGAAGAACTGTGAGAAACAAAACATTTGTTACACCACCTTTGCTTGTGTTATGTTAGATCAGTTTACATTTTTTTAGTTAAGATCTTCGAATTACTATTGAATGAGTCTGTAATAGTAGTGGAAACGCCAAAGTTTCGATTTTTATGTTGTTGTTGGCAGCTCTTCCTTTGTTACATCTTGAAATAGGTGAATTTAATTTTATCAGAAGTCCATTTGTTGTCATTTAAAAAAAACAGTCAATATACTGATTTAAAAACTGCCAAGGCACGTGCCCTGTTGTGTTTCACTAACTGTAGAAGTTTCTTTCCTTTTGAGTATGTTAAACATAAGTGGTTAGTTACTGACATGCAGCCTGGCACCATAACCACAAAGAACAAATGTGGAACTAGGTCACCCCAGACAATTCTTTTCCTTTCAGCTTGGGAACTGTGTCGTCTTAATTTCTCAAGCAGTGTGCACTTGCTAATTCCTGACTTGTCGGTGTGTCTGCCTCATGCTGGTGAATGGTGCCTTGGTGCTCTGCTCCTTTTTCATCTGGCAAGCATGGGCATGCAGCTTGCTATTTTCACATCAATCTTTTTATGATGGAGAGAAAGTCAAAGGAAACAACAGATATTTCTCTTGCAGATACGTCAGGTTGTAAGAAACAGCTGAGAGTGACTGAAACTTGTGCTGTTGTTGTGTCAGAAGTTTCTGTCTGTCTGTCCTTAATGACAACTTCTGTAGTTATAACTTCCTTCGTGCTTTAAGACATATAACCACTTCGATTTGATAACTTGTGTGTGGTTACACAACAGGAACACCCGATGAAACTTCCTGTTCTGTGGTTTAAAAGCTTTACATTTTGTACGTATTACAGTTATGCTATTGGATAAATTGCCACACCTAAAGTTACCTCATGTTTTTGCAGAAAATATGGTAAGTCAGCCTCCTTGCATTGATGCTGCCAGCTGCTAAGTTAATGACAGCTGACTAGTCTGGCACTTGGATTACATCATGCTCTGAGTCTTGACGTCAGGAGATGTTAATGTCTGCTTTTCTGACTTTATCTTTTTTAGAAAATGGTATGACATCCCCTTAGATCAGATATTTTAAGAAATGAAGTTTAAAGTGGGGGAAGATCGCCTCAAATCCTCCAACTTTGGCCTTGTGTTAGCAGAAGTAGGCTGCGTGCTCAGATGGTTCTGCATTGATTTTGCAATTTAATGTTATTGGATGATCAAGAGAAAGAAGGGTCTTCTGTCAGCATAGCTTCTGAAAGATAAGAGGTTATTTTTCAGTTTTGTAACTTCAGTGTTTTAGTACAAGTGGAAAAAGTGATGCCTTTAATGGAGAACAAGGGCCTGGTGTGCAGAAATACCTGCAGTTGTGCGGGAGACATTAATGTAGACACTGGTGAAGCAATTCAACAGCAAGAGGTCTGGGGAAAAAAAAAAAAAGAAAAAAGGACTTCTTATTTATAGACCCATTCTGTGGAGACTTAAACCCTGTGTAAGATCACTGATAAGAAATAACTCGTGAATGGTCCTTATTTCACTTTAACCATCTGGCCAATCCATCAACTCTTAACTTCTCACTTCTATTGAAGAGCTGAGAAATGTGATAAGGATCACTGCTCCCTTATCTTATCAGTTGTTTCTTTCTTTGACTAAAGATTAATTGTAAAACTGTGACTGAACAAGATGATGCTGAAGAGAACTGAATTTATTGGCCGACTGCTTTGAGGAAAGAAGTTTGTGGAACAATTGTCCCAGGGGAGGCCCCTTTAGCAGAAGGTAGCAGTAACTCTGCCCTACTTCATCAGTTCCTTGGTGCCTCCCCAAAAGCTAAGCACTGGACTGAGGTTGCTGGGCAGTAGCTGAAGCAGGAGGAGCTGCCAGAGCCTCCTGTTAAGGCTGCCTCTTCCTCCGTCCTGGAGGCAGGTTGGGCAGACCAAGAGGTGCTACCACGAGCTGGAGACCAAATAGAGGTACCCAGAGATAAGGCAGCCCAGCTTTCAGCAGGTCAAAGGCACGTGCCTGGTATTTTCAAGCAGAACATGGGTAACTGCTGTGTGTCAGAGAAAGCTCATGCTGTTCATGTGTATCTGCTGCGTTCCTGGTAACTGCTTTTGCTGCCTTTCCTGTTTTAACACTCCGAGATTGCTTCTCTTGTTAAGTTCTTGGTTTGGCCCTCAGAGATGTGGGAATATCTGATATTCCCACAGGCTGTTTCCTTGCAGGTACACCATAATCTTGAAATGACGTGCTATTTTTAATCCTGTGATCTGTTTGCTGATTCCTCAACAAACCTGTAAAGCTGTGCTGCAGTTTCTTGGCAATGTCTCGCATTAAACAGCCATCTGTTCTGCACCTCCTTTGTGCTAGAAGGACTGAGGACAGAGCAATCTCTGCAGAAGTGTTTTATTGGTCTCTTGGTCTGTTTTCTCCATGACCACAGGTACGAAGATGCCTTGGTTCTGTTGCTGACAGAGGTGTTGAATCGAATCCAGTTCAGGTATAACCAGGCACAATTGGAGGAGCTGGATGACGAGACACTGGATGATGATGTAAGGAGCAGAGTTGAACAAGGACAGCTGCAGGTCTGGATATGAACTGTTGTATTGGTTAGGGCTGGAATGTTTTTCCCAAAACATGGTCAAGCTTTTGGGGCACAAGCTAGACAGCTACTGCTTAACTCAATTCTGAGTTTCTAGCCTTAAAGGAGTGTGAAATGTTTTTTGTTATACTTGGCCACACTAAAAGGATATGACCTTTTCTTTCTAACTTTGTCGTGGAAAAAATACCAACACATATGTCTTGATTATTAGAGGTATTAGATGTCCATTTCCTTTTGATTTGGAATGTAAACACTGAAAATACCTCAGAGAACAAAAGCTTTAAGCTGTATTTGTCGTTGATGCTTTTATTTGAACCTCCTATGTCTCCAAAGTCAGTACTGGTAAGCATAATCTGATTGATATTGATGTGCTCCAGAAAGAGTAAAAGCTGAATGGAGTAGGTGACCAGACTGGGTGAGGCCAGAGTTACTGGAAGGACGGGTTGTGCTGTGTAATGGGTACTTGTCAGCAGCGCAGTTAACTGTATTTGAAGAGTGAGAGCTTGGGGCTTATCACTCCAGGGGACATATGTGCACAGGCTGACAACACAGATGGGTAAATTATTCCTCATCAGGCATCCATGAGCATACAGTAATAAGAATAACAGCATATCTTCAGTATTGAGGCATCCACAAAAGTCAAGCTCTTAAAAGGAACTAGCTAGACCCAAGCTAAAGTGAAAATGTCTACAAAGAGCCCTCCGTTTCCTGAATGTGTAACCCTCACCATGGTGTTTCTTCCCATAGCAGCAGACTGAGTGGCAGCGGTACTTGCGCCAGAGCTTGGAGGTGGTTGCAAAAGTCATGGAGCTCTTGCCAACTCATGCCTTCTCTACACTAGTAAGTAGCTATGACCAGCTGAAGGACTGCATGAAATGGACTCCAACCACTGAAGTTTGTTACAAGCTGTTTGATAGAGGCACCAATGAGGAAAAAAAAATCAGGGATTTGCTTTTAGATGCAAAAGCTTGGCAAAGGGGAGACAAGAAGTCAAGGGAAAAAAATGTCTTTCTCTGTTTTTGTCAGATTTCTTGGTGTATTTTGAAGATGGTCCTGCAGTGAGCATCTGCCTTGCTTGCTGGACACTAGGCTCTTTAGAAATTCCCATCTCTTGAAGTAAATATTTGGTAACAATCCTTCACTGTTGTTTATCTTGACCTTTATATTAGGAGGTGGTGCTGTGAGTTGGACAGATGAGGATGTCATTATTAGGATTTTACAGAGAGTGAAAATTTTATTTAAATGAAAGACTAAGCCCAAATACTAAAGAGAGAGCCTGGAACAATTGGGACTTATGTCTAATAAAAACAGATTAGCTTGCTTCTCTCCAACTAGTGCCACTGTTGTTGCCGAGATTAGTGTTGTAAAAAATTGCCTTGGCTTGTAGCATTTAATGGTTTCTGAGCAGGAGCTCATGAGGATCTGAGACAGTGAATTCTGAATGGTTCTCACCTTTCCTTTGAGAAAGAAGGCGAGTGTATTTGGTAGGATCTCAGAGCAAACATAGTAATTCTGCTGGAGTTATCACATACATTGGCCTCCGAACCATATTCCCAAGAAATAGAGAAGCTGAGAACTTGTAGAGGAAGCAGGTGTCTACTTGCATGGAATTTTTTTCTTTTTTTCTTATGAATATTTTAAATAAGATACTGATTGAGCTAAGCACTGTAAGTGTATTACTGGAAACTCTTAAGCAGTGAGCAGAATATTTCTCATATGAATTTCTCATCTCTGCAGCATGGGGCAGTGTGTGAGTTGACAAGATGCAGACAAGTGAAACGGCTGTTTCATTGAGCATATGGCTCCTTGGCTTGCTTAAAACAAGGTGTTAAGAAGGGGAAGGCTCTGTGTGGGGCTATTTTTTTGTTTGCTTTTTTTTTAATAGTTCTCCTCCTGTAGTTATATAAAGACTTTCAACTGTTAATTAGGCACTCCACATTAAAATTATAATTGAGTGATTTGAGCCTCATGTTATTTCATTCTTGTACACTGGATAGCCCAAGTGCTCAAGAGACTGTATATGCAATAGCCTTTAAAATGCTGTTGAACTCGATGATGAAGCTACCAGTAGCAAATATTTAAATATAATATGACTGCTGCAATTACTCTGTCCCATACTGGTCAGTGAATGGCTATATTTTACGTGAATTTAACTCACTGACATATGAGTTAAATTTTTGTGTGTCTAACAACCTAAAATGTTTCTGATTTTGCCGATAGAAACTAGGCAGCATTATGCTGGACTGAAATGGTTAGAAAACATTCTCCGAGGTGGGATATCTGCAAGGAGAAGGTTAGCAGGCAGTTCTGTCCTGTCTGTACAGAGGTGCGTTCAGGCACAAGGCAGTTAATGCCCTGATTCATGCTGTTGCAGGGACCTGGCTGACTGAGCACTGGTGAGGAGGCTTTCTGGTCCATGTGTGCAGTATATTCTCCGGTGTTGGCACAATGTGTTGCCCAGCTAAGTGTCACTAGGAGCAGGGATGCCTGCTGTCAGTCTTGAGCGATGAAGTGAGGTTGCTGCTCTGCATGCCTAGGCCAGGATGCATCGCGAATGTTTCTTCTTCCCTGTTTCTTTTCCCCAAGGGGCTTAGCTGCTCCTGATTTGCAGCGTGCCAGCCGAGCGGATGCAGTGCTTTCGTCTAAACTGTTTGCAAGGCACTGAACTCAGCTTTCCCAGTTAAATATTTTGGTAGCTGCACTTTGTGAAGCTCATGCTCCTGGATTAGGTGGGTGCAGTTGAGGCACCCTGTGCTCCAGGCTCAGACTTCCCTGGTTCTGTACCCCTGTGTTGTTGAGTGTGGTTATGCCCTGCTGTCACTTCCACTTCTCAGGACAGCAGCCTGTGAAGTTGACTGCTGATATTTGTGGGGAAAAAAAGAGGAGTCTTTTCAGTGTAGGAATCCTCCCTGATTTTATGACACCTATAAAGATATGAAAAGCTGTGCCACACAGAGTTGGCCCAGAACCTGGAAACTTGCCTTTCTTCCAATGTATTTTTGAAGGCAGCAGAGAGAAATGAAAACCATTCTTTCACAGTGTAATTTATAGCTGAATGTAAACTATCTCTACCATGTCCCAAAACCATGCTCTTTTCTTGTCTTCTCTAGTTCCCAGTTCTGCAAGATAACTTGGAAGTGTACCTGGGACTCCAGCAGTTTGTAGTCACATCAGGGACAGGTAATATCAGCATCCCTCACTCTAGTCCTCAGCTCTCTGAATAACCAACTTTGAATGGTAAAAATTATATACACCTACTTTAGCCTTGCTTCCTTTGCATTCTATTTAGAATGTAGTAGCAGTTTCTGAAGATTTCTGTCCAGTAAGCATCTTGGAAACTTTTACATACAAAGAAGTATAAAAAGAAATCAGTATTGTGAATAAAAACAAAAAATGATTCCTTTTCTTAGGAGCTTGTTGCTCATAGCTTGTTGCTTCGTTAGAATTGAGGAAAGTAGAAGTAATAATGGGATGAATGTGAGATCTGAATAAAGAAAAAATATAGCTAAGGATGTTTTCAATCTTCCAGTCCAATAAAAGGATTCTGTTCAATTTTTACTGTTGTATATATAATATACTGTCTGTAGCAAATTTTGTATGTGAGCAGACGTTCCTTCTGGTACTTTTGGCTCTCTTGATATCAAGAATGGCAATTTTGCATAGACAATTTGAGAAAAAAATACTTCCAATTTAGGATTGGTTCACACTCAGGATTGCAAGCAATGTGTGTAGGGTTTTTTTATTGCTGTAGTCACACTGCCTGTTAGAAGCTTTCATGGAGACTGGCTCCTCAACTCATGAATTAGATGCAACTAGGGATCAGAATTGGGCAATGAGATGCTGGTGCAGATGGTGTGTGCATGGCAAGCTTGTTGCTGAAAATATAAATGATCTTAGATTAAATATGGGCAGTGGAAAGAAAAGCAGAGTTCCTCTAAAACACGTCGTTGTAGAATATATGGGGGATTGTTGCTGCTTTGGGAGGGGAATGAAAGGTCTGGGATGTATGGAGATGAGATACACAACTGAGCAGTTTAGCCCTGCAGTTGTTTATAAACATGCAAACCTCTTTCGTATGGATTCCTGTATCCATTTAGTATGTTTCTTGTATTTGAGAAGTCGGAATTTAAATAACCATGTTTCAAATTAGAAGCAAATAAACCCATCTTCTGAATCTGCCTATGATGTTGGAGAATTTATGGAGCTTGCACCAGCAGAGGGAGTTTCAGGAGTGCCCTTCTCCATGGGTCTGGAATTGCTTTTTGAGATCAACAAATAACAAAAAAAAAACCCTATATTGTTTTTTTTTTTTGTTTTTTTTTTGGATCTTCATTTCAGATAGAGGAAAGTAAATATGTAAAAGGCTGAAACATTTGGTAGCTTCCACCTTGTTGTTCAGAGAGGAATTTTGAGCGTGGCTGAGTTGGAGCAGTTGAACTTGCTTTACTCAGTTCGGATGTTTCCATCACTCGGACAAAGCTGAACTGTGACCCACTGCAGAGCTAATTTAAGAAGAATGCCTGTAATGTAATTAGAGTAAACTTTGCATTTCCTGTAGCTTTGTAATTGGATTTCCCATCCCAAAGAGCTGTATTTATTACAGTCACAAGGTTATGTGTTTTCTTTCTCACACACATTTTTAAATTATAAGTTTCCAGACTGCTAGGCTCTTTTTCATCATATATGAGCACAAGTGAATATATCCACTAGGTCTTTTGGCTTCGTTGCTAATGAACTATCATGTCATTTCAGGTCATAGGCTGAATATCACTGCAGAGAATGATTGTAGACGTTTGCACTGCTCCTTGAGGGACCTGAGCTCTTTGCTGCAGGCGGTGGGACGTTTAGCTGAATACTTCATTGGAGATGTGTTTGCTGCCAGGTTCAATGATGCTCTTACAGTGGTAGAGAGGTAGGTATGGGACGGGGAGTTTGCTGTTCTGTTTTCAGTACAGGGAAATATTGTCAGCGCTGCAGTGAATGTCAAAAGCAAAGTTTCTTTCTGCCATTCCATTTTATAATTAAACTAGAGAACCAAGACCTTAACACTGATGAATGCAACACTTACGTTTCCCAAATTACTTTCTAACCTATAACCAAAGACAAAAATTATTAATATAATGAGTTGGGGGTCAATTAAATGAGTTATTGCAAAAGGTTGAGGTACTTGTTTGCAGCACATGTGTTGGTGATGTAGTGGTAAAGTTTGATAACTTCAGAGGTGCATGTCATAAAGCTAAACCTATTTTTTTTTTGTTAAAAATATTGTAAAAACTGGAAAGCAGACTTTAAGAAACTCTTCCAAAAATTTAATTAGACCTCAGTTACAAATTACAGAACCACCTTCGTTACATTTTTATTTTACTTCTGCATAGGAACATTGTCTTATTTCATTCTATCACAAACAAGGAAGTAGACTCTAAAATAGTTTCAGATAGGCACCCTAAGTCTTTTATGTTTATATGGCTAAATAGTGACTTAATGACTAAATATAAACTTGCCAAGAGCTGCATTTGGTTAAGATGTTCTTCTAGTGGTTTTGTAGTAGATTTGTAGTGTATATGCGCATCTCACAGTTCCTTTGCACTGCTATTTATGTATTCACTTACAGGTTGGTAAAAGTAACGCTATATGGGTCCCAAATTAAACTGTACAACATCGAAACTGCAGTACCATCTGTATTGAAACCTGACCTTATTGATGTGTGAGTATGAGATAAAAGCTACAAATGATAGTATTTAAATTCAGTGCCTGCAGGGGTGGAGGAAGCTTTAGATGTCCTAAATTTGGGTATTCTTAAGCATTTGTTTGGTAACTGTTTTGAAAAATTGCTAGCTATCCAGGAGAACATTTTCTTGTAACTATTAAAGCCAAGACTTCTACTAGCATTCTGTGTTCTTGGACCAGTACTTCCTCAAATTGAAAGACTCAGATTCTTTAAAGGAAAATATACTTGGAGTCAAGAATAAGCCTCCTTGCGTTAGCTCTAAAATCAAACCATTACTTTACTGTGCACTAAAGACCATGAAAACACAATTATTTTGTGGTATGATTAGGTGGTAAAATAACTGTTAAAGGTGGTCTTTTAAGAAACAGATCTACTGTCTGTCTGTAGTTCAGGTTTACATATTTTTTTTCTACCAAAGTCAGATCTATAACTTATGTAGATTTTTTTTTTTTTAAGTGCCAGGGTTTTGCGACCCTTGGTTTCCAAGACAAATGTATGACGCATGTTATGGATCCCACAACTGAACACCTTCAGTCCAGAAGCTGATGTGAAATGTAGAATCTTGATGGTGTTAGTAGCAGAACGCTGTTCTTGATGACCGCTCAGGGACTTGCCATTGTAATGACTGTGTTGTACAAAGCTGAAAATTCACCTTTGATTTCATCATGTTGTTCCCTGGACTTTGCCTAATAATCTGCAGTTGTTAATCCTGAGTTTTGTGGAGATTATATTGTTTGAATGGTCTATTTCTCCTTTTATAGTTTGAAATAACTCAGGAAGCTTTTTACATCACCTATTAGTGAGGGGTTTTCATTCCTTCCTTTTGGGTATGTCCAGTGTTGCAGCAGAAACTTGTGATCCCTTTTCTAATGCTAATTTAACAACTCATTGTCTAATGCTTGGAGGAAGCCTTCTGTGTGTTCACTAAGAATCGTATTAACTTATGGTTTTTAGCACTGTGCCAAAAATAATGTTTTCATCTACCAGTTGATTGTAATTTGACTTTCCTAGCTTTTTTACGCCTTTGGCTTGATGCCGCTTAGTCCAGGTACACTGCACTTTTAAACAAGCCTGGGGAAAACAATTTCTGGGACAATGTAATGTTTTAGTCCATATCTTTAATTCTTTTGTAAAAAATGCACCTCTTTTCAGTTAATGTGGAGTACTTTAGGCAATAAATACACTATAGGAAGGAGAAGGAAAAGCTTTGCTATTCAAATGTAAGGTTTAAAAAGAGACTTTCCTGCTCTTTCCTGTTGTTTCCACATTCTGCTGAATGTGGTGACAGTGTCAGGGATTCAGAAAGAGGTTGATACAGACCTAGGAGTTGCCTGTTACAAGAAGTAGAGATCTTAAATGCAGTCATTATGCTGGGGACATGTGCATGTTTGACAGTCTTTATTTTTTGGAGGATCATAGCCTTTTTCTTTCTTTCTTTTTTTTTTTCCCTCTTCCCCCCTAAAAAAAAATCTGCAAAATAGCAATTGGCTATGAGCAATACTTCCAACTGGGCAATATGTTTCACAGGCTGATACTGTATGTAACAGTAGATGCCAAATGATATCCATAAGGCAACTACTGTCTAGTCCCCCTTTCTGTCAATCAAATGGGTATGCAAAATGATTCATATACCGCAAAGACTAGGGAGTGTGGTGAGTGCTTAGCAGAGTATCCAAGACTGTAGTGTCATAGCACTTGTCAGTCCCCATTTGTTCTTGTTCTTATTATTTTGTGTGAGTTCTTGGCTGTATTCTGTTTTCCTGCCTGTTTGTGCACAGAGCTAAAAGGTCTGCAGAACTCATAACACACTGAATTGCTTTACCTTTCAATAAGAGCTCAGTATTTCCTAAGCCTGTACAGATATCCCAGACTCTTTAGGTGCTAGAATCTGAGGGTATATACTTAAGAAAAGAAACAAGTTTCCATTTTGCATCCTTTATTGTTCACCGGCACAACAGTCATTCTAAGCCAATGTAGTACATTTTTAAAGCCATCTTCATACCCCACCAGAGAAACATGATGATCAATCAAGCTGGACTCTAAATTTTACAGAAAAAGCTGCCAGCTTTATCAGAAAGAGCAAAAAACCTGTCCTTGGTAGGCCATCAAAACTGCATCCTGAGCCTTCCGCGGCCGTTCTGTTACGTACCTGTTACCTCGTGTGTCTCTTACGGCTGTCTGGGTCCCGCTTGCAGGCACGCGCAGTCCCTGGCGGCGCTGCAGGCCTATTCGCACTGGCTGGCGCAGTTCTACAGCGAGGTGCACCGGCAGAACCCGGAGCAGTTCATCTCCCTCGTGTCCACCGCCCTGGAGGCAATTACACCCCTCATCAGCTCCAAGGTATCTTTGACTTTCAGAGCAACAGCGTTTCATGTAAAGCAAGATGAATAGCAATGCCGGACAGCAATGTGACATAGATGGCTGCAAGAGTTTTTTGTGTAATACTGTATATATAAATTGTGTTGGTTATGCTTGCTGAGTAAAGGCAGCTCCTCGTGCTGTCTGATACCGATGTTGTATGGTGAGGGTCTCTGTGGTGGTGCTACTGAGGACCCTGACCACACAACCTCTCTGTTTCAGGTGCAGGAGAAGTTGCTGTTGTCTGCATGCCACCTGCTAGTCTCCTTAGCCACCACAGTGCGACCAGTGTTCTTGATCAGCATCCCAGCGGTGCAGAAGGTGTTCAACAGGATCACAGACACTTCTGCTCAGCGGCTTCCTGATAAGGTGATCTTTGACACAGAAATACATGATATATAAGATATATAAGGTGCCCCTGGGAAGTACTGCCTCAGCTCTTGCTGCTTTTAAAAGAACAAAATAAAGAAGTTATTTCTGTGCATTCGATATTCAGAAATCCAAGTCGCGCAGTTTATCAGTAATCATTTATTTTATAATGAAAAAAACACAGTTGCAACAATTAAAGATTACTCTTTTATTTGCTGACTCGGCCCCTGACTGTACACCTGCTTACTTTGTCTTTCCAGTACAGACATGTTTATGGATTTACATTTTCTTTGCAAAGCTAGTAGCATTCTGTATTCCTCACTCCAAGTGAGTGTTTATGTTACAAAAGTACCAAAAAACGCAGTAGAGATTGGGATACTGTCATATTGTGTACTAGCATGGAGATAGTGCTATACATACCTGCAAGCTTAACGAGTAAATGAGGTAAAGAGCAATAAGGGTGGCATCATCTTTATTTTAGAGAGAACCTGCAGCACAGGTCCCCGGGAGGACTCCCAGTGCTGGGAGCCAGCTCCAGCCCTGAAGTCCTGCAGCTTGGCTTTTTTCTCTCAGCTGCTGCTTTTGGCTGGGGTTCAACTTCTGCTGTTGAACGCTTTGCTCTATTTGTCTAGTCATCCAAGACAGCAGCACTCACTCCACTGTCAGGCTGGGGTCATGCTCTGGGTTGGCAGTTGAGCCCACTGCCCCATAGCAAACCCTGCAGAACTGCCTCATTTTGCTGGATGTCTTGTTGCTTCCAGGCCCAGGTGCTGGTGTGCCGAGCGCTGTCAAACGTGTTGTTGCTGCCCTGGCCAAATCTTCCAGAGAGTGAACAGCAGTGGGCAGTTCGCTCCACCAACCACGCCAGTCTAATCTCTGCCCTCACGAGGGAGTATCGCCAATTAAAATCCAATGCCATCTTGCCACAGAGGAAAGTGCAACTGGAGGACAGTAAGTGCCACGTTTCTTATCTATGTTGTCAGGTCTAAGGTACAGCACAAACTGTTGAAGTATGGAGTAGCTAAGCTTTTTCTTCGATAACAATTTTGTTGCAGAAATAGTGCAATAGAATAAGCAAGGGGAAGAAAGGAGCAGTTACAGTCTTGTCTTCTGTGAAGTGATTCTCATTCTGCCTCTTCAATTCCTGTGTAAAGGGTGCTCTACTCCACACTGCCTGTAAATGGCTCCATAAAAGCACAATCTTCCTCAGCTCCTCAGAGAAAATTGATGTTTGCGATTAAAAAATAGCCACATACATAGCCATGATTGCTTTAAAAATGCTTAGCAGGCTGATGCCAGGGTTATCAGACTGTTTTATAAGGAACATTGACCAGAGGCAGCACCAGTGAAGATTATGGCTGTGGGAATCTGAAAGAAAAAGTAAAATTTTCTTCAAGACTTAGTGAGTTGATGAGAGATGTCTATAAGCACAGGGAGAACCCTGCCTTGATGGGGTCCAGGGACTCTTGTAAGCTTCAGTTGTGTGTTTGGCTGATTTGAGGGAGGGAGAAGTGAGTTTTTTGGTTTGGGATAGTTTTGGGGCATGAGATGACCTGGTGGATTTTGGAGAATCACTGAAAGAATTGTTTAGAAGCCTGTAGTGTCACAGCCTTGATGGATCAATGTGCAAACCTGATATGCTGGTCAAATCTGCAGAGAAGGAAGGAGTGGGATGGAGGGGGCCATCCAAGCCCCGCGGGAAGAATATCAGCAGACTGCTCATGTGGTTTCAACTGAGCCACTCGAGTTTTGCCAAGATTTGGGTTAGTTTATACAGTGATTGTGTGTCACTTGAGTTGCCACTTTCAGTCAATTGACTGTCTTAAAGTGCTTTTTCTTTTTTTCAATTGGCTAGTGACTTTTTTATTCTTTTTTTTAGCAATTGTGTATTTGAAATAATGTAGCTCACATCTTCCCCTCGATCTCTGTTTTACTAACCAAGCAGCTGGTACTTCTGCAGGACAGTAGGACTGTATAATTTAAGAAGGCCAGTGGCTACAGCAACCTAATTGAACTTGTTTAAATACTTAAAACATGCAGTTGGGAACATTTTATTCACACCTGGGCTTGGCATATATGCTGTCTTGAAGGCTTTAGTTACTCTTTGCATGAATTTGAATTTTGCTTCTTTTCCTGCCTCTGGTGAGTAGTTTTTGTATGTGAAGGGAGTATTGTGTCTTATTTTTCAGCCAAAGTGATCATCCATCAGACGCTCAGCGTTCTGGAAGATATTGTAGAGAGCATCTCTGGAGAATCCACCAAGTCCCGACAGATCTGTTATCAGTCGCTGCAAGAATCCGTGCAGGTCTCGCTAGCCCTCTTCCCAGCTTTCATTCATCAGTCAGGTATAACCATAGGAAAGGCTTTAATGTTGTGAGTAGCTTTATAAGCAACTGATATCATCCAAAGTCCATTGATGTAAAGTCGTGGTGCTCATGTGAAAAGTGTGGGTTTGTGGTGCCGAATAGTGTGAATCAGTGCTTCGGGGTGGCTGTTCAAATGGAAACTTGTGAACTGGGCTGACCCTTCAACAGAAAAGGGAGACCTTGTGCTCTGCCATCTAGAAAATGGTCATGAGGGTTTGGCAGCCTCCGAAAAGATTGAGATGTCCCATGTTCAGCAGTGAAGCGAGAATGGAAGTGTTCCCGAGCACACAACAAGCTTTAAAATGCCATGTCCATCTCTAAAGTGTGTTTGACATTCAAACTTGTGAACAAAGAGGAGCAGTAGCTCTCATCAGGTTGTCTCAAATGATTTTTCTGCAAAGAAAAGCCTCCTCAGGTGTAAGCAGGTCTGTTGCTTGGAAGTGTTGTTACCAGTGACTGGGAAAGTTTTTGTATCACCTCTGGGTGACTTGAAAACCTGGGACTACTGCAGCTTCTCCTGTGAAGAGCAAACTTCCTGGAGTGGAAGTTTCTCAGCAGAGCAGACGTGTTGAGAGGAAGAACAAAACTGAAAAATATAAAAGACCCAAGAGCTTTATGCTGAAACGGTAGCTCCACAGAGTTGCTGTCTGGGGAGGCAGCCAGCAGCCTCCTGCAATTACGTTGGCTACAAAAGGCTGCCCAGAGCTGCACAGCTACAGCTCAACGTGGTTATTCAGTCAAGTGTGTTGTGGCTGATGGAGAATTAGCTGATCCTGCAGTGCTGATCAGCTAATTGCACATGCACGTGCTGAAAACTGCTTCTGAAGTCAGAAGGGTCCTTTCAGTTCCTGCCAGAAAACAAGTTGGATTCTGTCTCTTAGCTGCTCCAAACGGTATTAGATATTTTGGACTTCCTTGTGTTTCCTGTTAACCCTGTAAAAGCAGTGAGCAAGTGGCGATTGGCCTGGATCTTTGCAAGAGCTTTTTCCAGCATTCTGTGCAGGCAGACAAGATGAAGGGTCTTTGCCGATTGCATGGGGTTTGTTCTGGGAGTTGTTGGGTGCTGGCTGTGTCGTCTCTGGCAGTTTCTGAAGTGAATGAACAATCTTTAAGCTCTGTGGTACCAGCTGTTGGTTTCCATTTCTAGTGGGAGCCTTGCTGCTCTATTTCAAAGAACAAATGGGCTGCCAAGTACAGAAAGCACAGCTCTCTTATAAAAAGACTTCTTGGTGCACTTCAGTGCTGTCCTAACACATTCTTTTTGCTTTTCCGTTATCCTCATAGATGTGACAGATGAGATGCTGAGCTTCTTCCTTACTTTGTTTCAAGGATTGAGGGTGCAGATGGGAGTGCCTTTCACTGAGCAGATCATACAGACCTTTCTAAACATGTTCACCAGGTATTGTCCCATATTCATCACTTTCCTGTGCTTCAGAATGATTAATTGCAGTGAGTTGCTCTCACAAGTCCATATCCTTCAGGAACATAGTGCTTCCAGCCTCTTAGTGGCCAGATTTTTGCCATGTCCCAGGACTAAATCTGAGGAAAATGATTCTGGAGCCTGAAGCAACCCAGCTCATGTGTATCCATACAGGCGACCGGGCTATTTCAACTCTCCCACAGTCTTTCTAGTTTTGAAAGTGTGTGACACTGGACTCCAGCACTGCTGATTAGCTCCTACCCAAGATCTCCATGTGCTCTAAAAGCTCTTGATGTTGGGGGAGGATGTCTGTGATTTCTCAGTCAAAAGCCTAGTGTAGCTCTTTCAAGGCTTAGTGTATTTGGTCTGTAGTAACTGGGCAAACTTGAAGGCACTGGGTGTTTACTGTTCTGTTAGGTAAGCATGCAGGGTGGTTCTTAACAGTGACTTTGTGTTGTAGGGAGCAGCTGGCAGAGAGTATCCTCCATGAGGGCAGCACTGGCTGTCGGGTGGTGGAAAAGTTTCTCAAAATACTGCAAGTTGTGGTACAAGAGCCAGGGCAAGTTTTCAAGCCTTTTCTACCCAGCGTCATCTCACTGTGCATGGAGCAGGTCTACCCCATCATTGCAGAGGTAGGACTCCTGTCACATGGGGTTGGGAAAGGGGGAGGTTGTGCGGGAATGTGGGAGCAATTAAGTTTTTTGCTTTTTCCTGTAAATGTCGGTTCCTATATAGGGACAAGTGGGTAACTAGACAGCGGGAATTGGAAGTGGAGTGGGCAGAGGACTTTGTCGGGCGTGTCAAAGAAGCTAAGTTACAGATGTGCTTAAAGCAGAAGGTGGAACTCATAACTCAACAGTGAATTTTTAGTGCTGTTCAACAGTCTTTGTTATTGATGCTTTGCTTCAAGGGAAATACTTTGATGTGCTGCTACCTTTGCTGCAAAGCACTGTCCTGGGTGGCCACCCCACAGGATGCTCTTAGTGGTGGATGCCAGCACAGGAACCTGAGTTGTTCTCTTTTTCTTCTAGCGCTCATCTCCTGATGTCAAAGCAGAATTGTTCGAGCTGCTTTTCCGGATCCTCCATCATAACTGGCGGTACTTTTTCAAGTCTAGTGTTTTGGCCAGTGTCCAAAGAGGAATAGCAGAAGAGCAGATGGAGAATGAAGCACAATTCAGTGCCATTATGCAGGTAACTTGGTTACTCTCTTGGCTGTCTAGAACTCTTTCTGTGCTAGTTGCTGCAAATGTGGCTCACTCAGATGGCCCCTTGAGTAAGATGTTGAGTTAAGAAATTGGTGAGAGAGAATGCTAATTCCTCTCCATGCCTCCATCCTCATTGAGACCATTTGACCTCCTACAAAGCTCGTATTTAACGTTTTGTAAATGTTCTCTGTTGTAAGAACAGCCTGTGCTTGTGTTCAGGATGTTACTTGTTTGTGTACTGTTTTTCTCTGGACATGGGAGTCCAGAATTGGCTCAGTCTTGGAGATGCTTGGGCCACTTTTGGACATGTAATAAAGTGGCTCGTATGAAGGCATACTCTGCTGTTTGCTGGTATTTACAGCTAGTGAAATTCTGCTGCCCACCTCTGCTTGTCTGTTTCAAAGTTTCAAAGTCTGTTTCAGTGTCCGAAAGGAGCACAGGGCATAAAAGAAGTTTTATCCTGAAGTAAGCATAGAGTACCAGACTAGCCCAGTGGGGTATAGCAAACTTTATCCTTAGGCTCTTCCCCATTTCTGTAATTCCAAGTTCAACCTTTCAACTTTCGCTGCTAATTTCTTTGTAATTTCCTACAGTAACACGTTAAGCCCATCTGTCAGTTGCCTTGGTCTCTGGATTCCTATTGAAAATAAAACCTCTGCACGTGTATCCTGGCTTTGTTCTTGCTCACCACAGACCCCAGGCAGTGTCTCTGGGAAATACCCCAAAACCTTTATGAGCTAACAGCCTACCCAGGGCACTGCTCTCTGCAGTCAGTTTTCCTCTTCAGGGAATGCCTGGTCAGCTGTTCCCAATGGATCTAGCTCAAAAAATCGTCCTGTGAATTTAGAGTATGATCAGATTTCCACTAAGCTGCTTCATCCCCATTGACTGGGCAGCTGCAGAGGTGATATTAAAGAACCAGCTTTTTGTGCATTAACTGTGCTGAGAAGCAGCAGAGGCTGCAAGGATTCTTGAGGGGGGCTGCTGTTATTGGACATGGGGCAGTCCAGTGCCCTGCACAATCAGTGTGTAGGAGAGCCCAAGTTCTTGGTGTGTGTCTCAAGCCATGCAATAATATTTCCAGGTGAGATCTGTGAACAGATTCTGTTTGACAGGAGGGTGTTTTGGGGGTGAAAATGTTCTTGTTCTGCATGACAGGTTTGACATTTTTATGGTATCGACCCCCTTCCTTCATGTCTACTTTTATTCGTAGGCTTTTGGACAATCCTTCCTGCAGCCTGACATTCACCTGTTCAAACAAAATCTCTTCTACCTGGAGACACTGAACACCAAGCAGAAGCTGTATCACAAGGTGGGTCCTGTTTGCCCAGCACATGTTCTGTGTCTTGTTTGGGGGGAATCACTCCCAGAAAGGCGATGCAAGGCAAAGGGCAGTTAAAGGCTCTTGTCTTCCAATCCAAGGAGTATGGGAAAGCTGCCTTTGGAAGCGCTCAGATAACTCAGCAACTGAAAGTCAGGATTTGAGTGCTTATTTATCACAGTTTGTGGTTGCCATGATCCTGCTGCATGTTCTGCTGGTCAGAATGGCACTGCCATCTCCCTGGTGCTGTGGCCATAGACACAGGAGGGGTCCCAGCTGTAGCCAGTCAAAGCAAAGTCTTCAGATGTGCCTATGAGAATGAAGGAAAGCAAAGAATATACCTAGTGACAGCAGGATTTTTGGCCTGGCAAAGTGGAATTTGTGCATCAACAGGACAGTGGCTAAATCCCTCTGTCCCTTTGACCTGGTTCAGCTGCAGGGTATTTACTTGAACTTTACTGTAGAGTCACTGCTAGGGGTTGTCCATTGCTGTCACATGAGACCTGTGAGACCCCTCTCATTTTTCCTTGTTAGCTGCTGTTATGAAGGGCTAGAGTTGGAGTCCAGGATCCTGCCTTCCTGGTTGCTCTAGGAAAGCAGAGCTTCCAGTTTGGCGTTTGTGGTCACAACCCTAGGACACCCTTCGTGTTAAGAGCTGCTTCCAGGCAGGCAACCAGCTGCCCTGGGTACTCGAGGTGCTTTCAGGAGTCCTGTGCGGGGTTAAAAACTGGCTGCAGGTTGAATGGGACCTGATGTTTGCTTAAATGCCAAGGCTTAAACTCGAATCAGACTTTGTGAGATAAATGAGGCCAAATCCTCCCTTAGCCCCGAAGGAGGTATGGATCTAGTTTTGTTTCACCCTGTTGCGCTCTAGGCCTGGTTCAGCTTGGGAAAGCTTGCTCTGTGCATGCAGGGACTTGCAGCTCTCCTTCACAGCTCAGAAGCTGCTGTTGGTGCAGCTCTGCTCGCCAGTCCAATATTGATGAGTTTTTGTTATGTCCGAGGCCGTGCGCTGGCTGTTGTCCTCCTCGCAGGAGGATTGCTGGTGTGCAAACATGTAACTAATGGGGTGCTACTTTTCTTTTGCAGAAGATCTTCCGGACAACGATGTTGTTCCAGTTTGTGAATGTGCTACTTCAGGTGCTTGTCCACAAGTCGCATGACCTGTTGCAGGAGGAGATTGGCATTGCCACTTACAATATGGCCTCAGTGGACTTTGATGGCTTCTACTCAGCCTTTCTCCCTGAGTTCCTGGCCAGTTGTGATGGTGTGGACTCTAACCAGAAAAATGTGCTGGGAAGGAATTTCAAAATGGACAGGGTAAGAGGGGGGAATGCTTCAGAAGAGTACAAGTGATCCCAAGATGTGCAGTGTTATTTTACTCCTGAAATATCTTAGCCAGCAGGCAGAGGCTTCTCTGTGTGGTGCTTTGAGGCGTCCCCCTTCGGTTACAACCACGTCCATAGCTGGCAGTGCGTAGCCAAGACTTACCAGTGTAGGCAGCCAGGCTGCCATTTCATCTAATGGGCAGCCTTGTGCCCTGGGAGTTACGGGATATATTTCCTGGCGGGAATTTTCCCTGGAGTAGACAGACATTTTCTAGAGTTGGTTGCTCGGATCCTTGCCAAATTTTAGCGGCAGCTGCTTGCCAGATGTTCAAGGGCTACAATATGGGTGGCAGCAGTGTAGCTGCTTGCATTTCCTTTAAACCCCTTGTGAGTGTGAAGCAAATGGTCTGTAACCTCCCTACAGAACGTTGTGGCAGCACAACAGGGCATGGTTTCCCTCTGCTGAAGCTTGCTTGTCCAGTGAGTTTCCTGTTGGAGGCGGTGGGGATTTGAGGCCAAGGTCAGAGTGTGTGGGAAAGGAGGCATGAGAGATCACTGGGCTCCAGAAAGCAGTTGAGGGAAAACCAGCCCTTGTTACAGGGCATCTGGAAGCCAGGATCCCAGAAATGCACTGAGCAGGGGCTGTTTGGTGGCCTGTGTGTTTGTGCCCAGCTGTGTGTGGAGGAGCCAGTGCCATGAGCAGAGCTGCAATCACCTCTTCGCTTGGGGCAGCTCTGCAGTCTGGGGTCCGTGTGTGTAGGGATGCAGAAACTGGCATTTCCTGGGTTCAGACTTGGATGAAAATGGTCTGTCTGCTGTGAAATACATGTGGGTGCTTGTGACCCCCTTGGTTTGTTTCTAATGTCTGCAGTACAAAAGTGCTTGTAGATGGTATTATCTTTGCAGTACAATGTCTTGTTTGATCTTTTCCAGGATCTGCCATCATTTACCCAGAACGTGCACAGACTGGTGAATGACCTGCGTTACTACAGACTCTGCAACGACAGTTTGCCCCCTGGAACTGTGAAACTATAGTTACTGCACTGGACTCGTGTTTTGATCACTGTAGGGAATGGATCCGCATTTCTTTTGCCATCACATTTTCTCTCCTCCCTGGTTTCATCAGTACCGCAGGACGCGGAGTCTTGCACATGGGCACATGTTCTTGGATTCACGCACCACGCTTCCTTTCTTCTCTCCCAAGGGCCCGGTTGGAGTCAGCACTGTCTACAGGATGTGTCTTAACGCCCAGCCCAAAGGGCAGCTCCACAATAGGGGCAGTCCCCTCACTGGGGTTTCGTGTGACTAACGTAGCACTTTGTTGCGTCCAGAGATTACTGTGGAGTTGTCTCGAGAGATCTTGTGCGTATCAATCATGAGGCAGAAGCGCCAAAGACTACTTCAAACATTCGTACCTTCATGTCATTCCACCTTCCTGCCCCTGCCCGGCTCTCAGAGGAGGAGACTCATGATGTTGGGACTGTTTTGGCACTTCTGTCACTCCCTTTGTTTTTAAATTGCCTTGAAAAACCTCCCTGCTGTTTGGGGGGAATAGAGACTTCTTCGTTTTTTTTGTTTTTGTTCTGTTTCTTTTTTTTTTTAAAAAAAAAAGAAGAACGTTTTCTCATCATTCCATTGTGATACTAAAACAACATGCTTAATGGAAATAAAGTGCTTAATTTGTTGTTTTAAGTAACTTGTCTTAGTTCCCTGGCAGGGCTGTCTGTCACCAAGCCTTTGTGCTGGGCTGGCTTTCTCCCTGTAGGCAGCAGTCCCTGCAGCCCTGCCCTGGGATTGAGCACTGAGCCCTGGCTGCAGCCCTGCCCCATCCACGCTCTGCAAAAGGACTTCTTTTCTCAATTTTACCCTCATATTTACAGCCTATTTTGCCTGTGTTTTGTGTCATCCTTCCAGCTGTCTATTGTCCCAGGTGATAGAGCTGTTTGTAGAAAGGAAAGTTCCTCCTGATGTTCCAGATGTCACAGGACACGGAGCTGGAGAGCAGCTCCTGGCCAGAAGGACCCGTTGTTGCTGTCTGAGCACAAGGTTCAAAGTGAAGTCCCTGTTCATGTTGTGCCAGCTTTCATGGCAAAGAGTCTTCGCTTGTGCGGCTGGGAGAGATTTTTCTCTGGTGTCACATAGCTAGTGCAAAGTGTTAACCTGGTTTTAATCATCTGCTGTTTTCCTCACGACCATTATGGAGGCAGCCACAGCAAGGGTTGTATGGTGAGAATGGTGCCTGTCCTGGTGAAGGGGACACATCTGAAGTTGTTCAGATCCATGGGGGTCCCACTGTAATGTGTCTGACAGACTTGGGTTGAGGGGAGATGGCTGCATGAGGGACATGTCTGAGTGTGAGAAGCAATGGGTGAGCACTTGTGGATGGCATAGCTCCTGTTGTTCAAGTTTAGTGAAAAAACGATGACAGCCTCCAGTGCACATATTTACCCTTTAAAGATAACGTTTGCTGTTTGGAGAGTGTGTTTGCAGTCGGAGCCCTGCATGTGGATCATCTGAACAAGGACCTGTTTGACAGCACAGCAGCTGGGGTCTAGATGGAGCAGGGCAGCTCTTGCTGGCCTGCTGGGCCTGTACGAGTTGGGTCTCTTGCTGCTGACACAGCCCTCGAGGTGAAGAAGGCTCTTTTCAAGAGCAAACCTACGTCCCACTGCACCAGGCGCTGACCTTGTCCCAGCCCTGGGGCCTCCGCTACCTTGGATGTGTGTGCACACTGAGCAGGTCCCCTCCGCTGGGTGGTCGCGTGGCCTCTGACGTTGTGGCAGGAAGGGACTCGATCCCCAAGAACAGCTGAGCTTGGGCCAGGTGCTTCATTTGCTCTTGGTGCCACTCTGCTCTGAGCATGGCGCTGCAGGCTCCTGAGGGCTCCATTTCTTGCAAAATTATGGGTCAGTCTTGTTTGCTCATACAAGGTGAAAGTGCGTGTGTTTTCCCTCGCTGACTTGCTGATGAAGGGCAGCAGTTTGGAAGGTGTCCAAGCCTGGACCTTGCAACCTGCAACCCCTTGCGCCAACACTGCAAAGGGCTGTTTGACCCTTGCTGTGTAGAGAAGGTTTTCTCCTGTGCCAGTCATCAGACAGTGCCTAGTGCCACCTCCAAGCAAGTCCTAGGCATAACGGCACCCTGGCCCGGCAGGGGCTGAGCCAGGGGCAAACCATGAAATTCTTCCGTTTCCTGAGTCTCAATGCTGGGCCCGTGTTCTGGGGTGCTGGGCCTTGCCAAGGGCCCGTGGTCCCGTGGGTGCCGTCACTGCAGCACCCAGGTGCTGGGCACCCGCCTTCCTCTGCAATGGAGCTCTCTGGGCCAGGCTGCTCCGTGCCGGGATGCTGCGGGCTGACTTGCACGTGGGCTGGGGATGCTCTGTGTGAAAATGCCCTGCTCCCTGCAGCCACGCTCTGGGCCGGGCTGCTCCGCACTGGGCTGCTCCGCACGGCGCTGCCCGTGATGGGGTGTTCGGGGCCGGGGTCTTCGGGGCAGGTAGCGATTCCAGGGCTGCCCGCGCCAGCGGCTGCTTTAAAGGGGAGGGCCGGAAACAGGAGCCGGCCCCGGCCTGGCCGGGCCATAAAGCCGCCTCCAGGCAGGCGGAGGCCGCTGCGGCCAGGTCCGACCCTCCGGCCCCGCCATGGGCTCCCTGGGGCGCTGCCTGGCCCGGAGCCTGTTCTGGGGGCAGCCGGGCCCGCGCCGCCCCCCCGGGCCGCCCCTCCGCCACGGCTCCGGTGAGACCCAGCCCCGCTCCCAGCGCTGCCGCTGTCCCCATCCCGCCCAATGCTGCCGCTGTCCCGTCCTCTCGCTGAGCGCTGCTGCTGTCCCCATCCTACCCAGCTGCTGCCACTGTTCCATCCTGCCCAATGCTGCTGCTGTCCCCATCCTACCCGTGTGGCACCCGCTGTCCCCATCCTCTCACTGAATGCTGCTGCTGTCCCCATCCTCCCTTCCAGTGCTGCCCACTGTCCCTGTCCTGTATGGCAGTGCCTGCTCTCCCTGTCCCGACCAAGCAGTGCCCACTGGTCCCATCTGTGCCCTGAGCAGCACCTGCTGTCCTTGTTCTCCCATAGTGGCACCTGCTCTTCTCCATCCTTCCCTGAGTGCCATCCCTCACGCCCCCAGGTTGTCTGCCTGCCCCCAGTCCCCAGCAGTGCTCACTGTCCCCTGCCCTGCCCCGTGTGTCCTGGGCACCCCATGGCCCTGTGGCAGGGTGCGGGCAGCGTGCGCAGCTCACAGGGCACTTCCTGGGAGACAGTGCCCGGGGCTCCTGTGTCCTCCATGCGCCAGGATGGGGCAAGGAGCAGGGACTCGTGGTTGCCGTTGCCTCCTTCATGGATCTGGAGGGGTTTGGTGTCCCTGCAGCCCAGCGGGGCTGCATGCCAGGGAGCGGATGGGATGGGAATGTGTGTGGAAGCCGGGCGGCAGCTGGCAACGGCCAGCAAGGCGCAGGGTGAAGCAGGCGGTGAGGAGTGGTGCTGGGCGCTCTTGTGCTATGAGCCCAGCCGGGGGGCAGCTAGCAACAGGCGCCTGCCCTGCGCCCCTTGTCCTGCTCTGGGAGGTGATTCCTGGGGCTGGGAAGCAGCATGGCAGCGTTAGCCTCTCCATAGGCAGGAGTCCATCTCCCTGCCCTGTGCCTCCCAGCAAACAGTTTTGGGGTCGGATGTTGCTGTCGCAGCTGAGGACTGGGAATGGCACGGGAACCTGAGGCTAACAGTAAAACACTCATGCTTGAAATAATCTCTCTCCTCCTGTCTTGCTCTGTCCCCTGCTGCCCCGGTGATGGATGGGGCTGTCTCCCTGCTCTGTTTCCCTGGGGAGTCTCTGCCCCCTCCCTCCCTCGCCTGCTGCCCGGTCTGTCCCCTCCTGCCAGCTCTGCCCTCCGGCTCTCCCTGCGGGTGCCAGGTGATCCTGGAGCCACCCGGGCTGCTGCAGGGCCGGGCGTGATGGAGGTGCTGGACCTGCGTCCCCAGGCGGGAGAGCGGGACCAGCCGCTGGGGCTGGAGCATCCCGAGGCAGCAGAAACTGCTGCCGGCAGCCTCGGGGGGCTGTTCTGCCCCATCGGAGCACCAAGATGCGGGAGCCGCTTGGTGCTGGGGCTGTGCCCAGGGCTTGGGCTCCCTTGGGGCAGGCAGGAGCTGTTTGTGGAGCCCGGTCCATGGTGCTGGACAGGAGGGAGAGCAGACAGGGCTGGCAGGGGCAGCGGGACACGCGTCTGGGTATGCGGCGTGCTGCAACCCGTGCGCTCTTGTCCCAGTGTGGTTCCAAGCGGCCGTTTCCCCATTATGGACACGTCCTTCCCAGCGCCGGCTGCTCGCTCGCGTCGGCCGCCTGCAGCCTCCCGAGGGCCGGTGACGCCGAGTCCTCCCCGTGCCCCTGCCCCGGATGCTGGCGGGCGCCCAGCGGGGATGCTGGCTGGTTGGCTGGCCCCGAGGTCCCCAGGGAGCCGGGACATCCTGCTGGGCCCTGCTGAGGGCCGGGGGGTGGAGGGGCCGTGTTGTCCCCGCTCCAGAGCTCGGATTTGCTGCTGCGGCTCTCGAGGTGTCCTTGGCCCCTGGCGCGCGCCCAGCCACGGCAGGGCTGAGCGGGGGGTGCCCTCGGGGCTGCGGTGCATGGTCCGGTTAGTGACACAGCCCGGCGTCACCCTGCACAGGGGCTGGCGCAAGGAGCAGCTCGCTCTGGGGCAGGGAGGAGGATGCATCACGTCCACCCCATCCCCTGCCTCCTGCTTCGTGCAGGGCACCTGTGCAAGGTGGGGGACACAGGGGACCCCAGCACCTCTCTGGTGTCGCTCAGTGCCAGCACCGTCACCCTCCAGCTTCAGCAGGAATAAGTGCCTTGGGGCCACCTGGCCCTCACCACTTGATATCGGGATCCACTTTCCAGTGCGGAAAGAGGCCCCAGTGCCGCGGTTGAAGCGGTGACCTGCCCTCCCCGCCACCGCAGGCCCGGCCGAGCTGCAGGAGAAGACGCTGGTGCTGGTGAAGCCCGACGCCGTGCAGCGGCGCCTGGTCGGGGACGTCATCAAGCGCTTCGAGCGGCGCGGGTTCAAGCTGGTGGCCCTGAAGCTGCTCCAGGTACCTCCTCCCCACGGAGCAGCCGTGTCCGCCGAGCTCCCCATGGAGGCCTTCTACAGGTCTTCTCCTGCCCCAAAGCCTGGGCCGGGCGGGAGGAGGGTGCCCCTACAGCCCTGACCCGTCCCTCGCCCCCAGGCCAACCCGGGCATCCTGGACAAGCACTACGAGCAGCTGCGCCAGAAGCCCTTCTACCCGGCGCTGCTGGCCTACATGACGTCGGGGCCGCTCGTGGCCATGGTGAGCCCGGGGCGCTCGGTGTGGCCGGGGCGCTTCACGGCAGCTCTGGCGTGGTGCCGGTGCGGGGCTCACGCCGGCGGCGGCCGCAGGTGTGGGAGGGCTACAATGTGGTGAGGTCCACGCGCGCCATGGTGGGGGACACCAACTCGGCCGACGCGAAGCCGGGCACCATCCGGGGCGACTTCAGCATGCACGTGAGCAGGTAGGGGCGGCGAGGCGGCCCCGCGCGCCGCGGCCCGGCCCGGCCCCG
>JAWLRI010000217.1:5120049-5131787 GCA_034781795.1 Crypturellus tataupa | reverse complement strand
GGCCCCCGGACGTGGAGACGGACGAGTGCGTGTCCGAGTACCGGCACCTCTACAGCCCCGACATCCTGGCGTGAGTGCCGTGCGGCGGGCGGGCGGGACGGGGCGCGGCGCGGGGAGCCTCTGCGCGGCTCCGCTCTGAGCCGCTCCTCTCCCCTCCGCAGCGGCCAGGTCGCCTTCATCACCGGCGGCGGCTCCGGCATCGGCTTCCGCATCGCGGAGGTTTTCATGAGGTACGCGGGGAGCGAGCGCGCCCTGCGGGGCCTGGCGCCGGGCGGGCTGCTGCCGGGGACGGAGCCTTCGCGGAGGCAGTGGGGCCTCCTCCCGCCTGGGGCAGGGGGACACGGCGGCCCGTGGCACGGCACGAGGCTGGGGGCAGCCGGTCCTTGGTGCGGGCGGGAGACTCGGACAACCCGGTGCGCAGGAGGCTCTGGTGGGCTGGGATGTGGGGACAGCCCTCCGGAATCCTGCCCTGTCGCAGGGCTTGGACAGGGCTCTAGGGCTTGTTAATCTGCCACCTTTTGAGCCCAGGGCTTGTCACTGTTGTATCCTGTTGGGAGAAGTGCGTGCTGCAGCAGCGTTGCTGCAGTACCCCAGGGACTGAATTTCTAGCCGTCCTCAGGGGACTGAGCTGGCTGTAAGGAGCAGCCACCTCTGGTCATTCTTGCTTGGCCCTTCTTTGCAGGCATGGCTGCCAGACCATCATCGCAAGCCGGAGCTTGGAGCGGGTCTCGGAGGTAAGTCCATGGGTTCCAGCAGGAGCTGCAGGCAGCATAGAGATGTGTGAGCTCTCAGAAACCTTCCTACCTTCCTGCTAGAGACAGGGGTGAGAGCATTGGGAGTAGCTTGTGCTGCCCTGCCACCTTGTTGGTGAGGAAAATGAGATGCCAAGAGGCCAAGTCTGGTGATTTGGCAGTAAGGATACGGCATCTCAGGATGAACTGGAATCCCAACCTAGTTTGGAGGCAAATCCTCCTGGATCTGGGGTTACATGGGTTAAGAGATCTTGTTCCTCAAAATCTGTTATTTCTGTGTTTTGAGGAGTCGAAGGTGTGGGCCTAGAAAGCAGAGACTGAAAAAGTTGCAGTAGGCTGCAGCTGTCCTAGGTGCAGCTGGGTGGCCCAAGCACTCACCCTGTTTGTCTGATCCTGAGCTGACATTTGACTGATCAAAGTTTCAGTTCCTCAGCACTGGCTTGTGCTGTGATCTCAGAGTGAAGGCAGCTATGAGGGAGTTTTGCAGAAATGTATGCAGAGTCCACTGACATACATAAAAAGATGAAAATTTCAGCTGGGCACTGATTTTGCTACTGAGTTTGCATGTCTCCTATTTCCTGAAGCTGCTTGGGACAGTCATGTTTTTTAACAACTGCCTTAGAGGTGATTTCAGGTAGAGGTGCTGGGTCACAGAGCCTGCAATAGCAGTTGGTTTGTGTTTGCCCTTTTGCCTGCTATAATATGTGCCTGTAGAGAGGGGCCTGGCATCATCACCTCTAAAGATTAACTATGTCCAGGCTTGTGCCAAAATACCTTTGTACTTGCCCTGCAGAAATCTTCCTGAGAAGATGCTTTTGCAATACTAGGCCACTGGGTTAACTGGGATTAGTCGGTTGTGTCATGAGTTCTTGCCTGATGTTTGTTTGGGGTGCAGCATGCAGGAGCTTCCCCCAGCACCCGGGGCTTTAGCTGCCACAGTGCCACCAGGATGAAGCTGTCCTGCCTGAGGATGTCTTTCTTTTTGTAAAGAGAGTGGCTGTGCTGACTGACAAATGGAGCTGCTTCCAGGAGGGGAGGTGACAGTGATAGTGTTTGCGCGGGCAGCCGCTGCTGAAAATGTGGCAGACGCTGCTCCTGCTCATCACTTGCCTGTTAGAAGGTCAGAGTTCCCCTTGTCGAAAGAGAGTTCCAAGAAGAATCTCCCTTCTCTCTTTTCCAGGCCTCAAAAAAACTGATGGCAGCCACGGGCCAGCGATGTCTGCCTCTGTGCCTAGATGTTAGGCAGCCCCAAACCATTATGGCAGCAGTGGATGAGGCGCTGAAAGAGTTTGAGCGGATTGACATCCTTATAAACAGTAGGTAGCTGGAGTGGGCATGGGGAAGATGTGCCCAGTCTCACTGCTGGGCAGGGCATTTCCCTGCACAGGAGCTGTATTTGACTAGGATCTGGCTTCTGGCCTGGGGGCATCCTTGGCAGCTGATGCCACTGAGATGTACAGACAGAAGAATCTTGCAGAAAGTGAAGGCCTGGCTGTCCTTACTCGTCTCTGTGTCGGTCATCACTGCCCTCCTGCACCTGCAGTCTGCTGTCCCTGGGCTGGCTGTGCTGCTGCTCTGCTGTTTTATCCGTTCTTCGGGCCCATTTCCACATGCCTGGCTCCTTGTGCATCTGCCCCAGCTGAGTGCAGCTGGAGCCCAGCTCACAAGCTACAGAAGGGACTCCCAAAAGTGCCCCCGTCTTAGGTCGTGTGGGTACAGCTTTAGCAAGCTACCATCTTCACTTTTACCTTAACTGCAAAGCAGAGCAGTAAAGCAACAAAGAGGCCTCCTGGCAGCAGTTTTGGTAGCATGTGGCACCCCCTTAGCTCCTCTCTGGTCTGGATGTGGCTCCAGCTCAGTAACCTTTAGGAGCAGGGTGTGTGTGCATGTTCATACCTACTCACTGTGCCTCTTGCAGAGTGTCCCGAACCCGCCTGATCCCCCTGCAGCCCTGTGCTGATTGTACCTCTGCCTGTACATTCCTCAGGTGCTGCAGGAAACTTCCTGTGCCCGGCCAGTGCCCTGTCTTTCAACGCCTTCAAGACAGTGATAGATATTGACACCATCGGCACCTTCAACACCTCCAAAGTGCTCTTTGAGAAATGTTTCCGGGTAAGTGGCTCTGGAGCCACAGGATGCAGTGGAGGAGCTCCTGGTAGGCAGGGAACTGGATTGAAACAAACCAGACTTCACTCCTGAGAAATTCAATGAAATGTAGAGGGCAGAAGAGCTCTTGCTTCCAGGAACATGATGTGCAGTATCTTGCTGCCCAAGCTGTGCTGTCAAGCTCTGTACCACCTCCTGGGAGCCAACCCTGCTTAGATCCAGTCCCTTCCCTTTTTGGGGTACCAACCCTTTTTGGGGTAGCAGCCCTTGTGCAGAAAGTGGAGTTGTGGGCTCTAAATCTCCCGAAACCCTAGGCTTTGATTTTTTGTGGCCCCTTCCCATACCATGCCCTGTACTGGGCGAAATTCTTGTAAGGGAAAGCAGCTGCAAACTCCTGCTGCTTTTCCAGCTCCTGTCATTTCCTTTGGCCCTTACTTGTTCCTATTTCCTCTTGCTTTCCTGGAAATTCCAGTCCCTCCAGTACAAGAGGGATGTGGAACTTCTAGAGAGGGTCTAGCATAGAGTGACAAAGATGATTAAGGGACTGGACCATCTATCATATAAAAAAAGACTAAGCAAGCTGGGCCTGTTTAGCCTGGAGAAGAGAAGATTGAGAGGAGATCTGATCAATACGTACAAATAGCTGAGGGGAGAATGTAAAGAGGATGGGGCCAAACTCTTCTTGGTGGTGGCTGGTGACAGGACAAGGGGTAATGGGTGCGATTTGAAACACAGGACACAGGAAGCTCCATCTCCATGTGAGGAAGAACTTCTTTCCTGTGAGGGTGCCAGTGCCCTGGCACAGGCTGCCCAGAGAGGCTGTGGAGGCTCCCTCTGTGGAGATCTCCAAACCCACCTGGATGCCACCCTGTGCCCCTGCTCTCGGTGTCCCTGCTGGAGCAGAGGGGTTGGACTAGATGATCTCTAGATCATTACTAGAGATCTTTCCAACCTCAACTATTCTGTGATTCTGTGAATCTGACTGTAGGCTGACTTGGCTCAGTGAAGCCAGATGGGCAGGGCTGATGGCAAGTTAGCAACTTGGAGGTGGCTGTGCCTGTGTGTCACCCTGCCTCTTTGCCCAGTTCCCTTGTCCCACTAGGCTCTTCTGCATGATCCTTTGTGGTGTTCCCTGCCTCATACTATGTCATTTCCTTCCCCAGGACCGTGGCGGGGTCATCGTTAACATCACAGCGACCCTGAGCTACCGAGGGCAGGCCCTCCAGGTGCACGCTGGCGCTGCCAAGGCCGCTATAGGTACCTACATTCTCCTTCCTAGGGTTCTGCAAGCTATGTAAGGCTCGTAGGGGAGCTTGTTGTTCACAAATATTGTGATGGGAATATATCTATAGGAGAAGCATGAACTGGGAGTGGCTACTGTGCAGTTTTGCATATGTCTGGCATTTGGTTGAGGCTCTCACCCCCAAGCTTTTTTTACCTGGATCCTTTACTCTTGGCCAGAGTCTCCCATTGTTTTTTCAACTCCCCTAGAATTGGTAGAATAATCTTTATTTCCTTCTCATTCCTGTTACAATCTCTTTCCCTTCCCAGACGCTATGACTCGCCACCTTGCTGTGGAGTGGGGACCCAACAATATCCGAGTGAACAGCCTGGCGCCAGGCCCTATCGCGGGCACCGAGGGCTTCCGACGGCTGGGTAAGGCATCCTGAGAGGCTCTCTGGCCCTGCATTGGAAGTGGCTTGCCAGGGTCTTTCCCAGAGCCCATAACAGGCCACCAGTGCCATGCATCTCATGGGGCACATGATGCAGACTGGGCCATTCCCACTGGGCCCAGGTGTTTTGTGGCTCAGCTGCCTTGACTTTCTTGAGGAGCAGGGAGCAACCACCTCTCCAGCTTCTAGGGCCTTTTTTTTTGTTGTTGCTTGGCAGTTCTTTGCTGTCTGCGATGCTGGGATGTAACCAGCTTCCTGGTCTGATGGTTTGGAAGTCCATCAGCAGAGCACCTGCTCTGTCATAGATGCTGGGAAGGCTCTGTGAGACCGTGTCGTGAACTCACTGTTGCAGCATCCTGCATATATACTGCTGCTGGGAGTGACATGTCCTTTTTTTGAATCCTTTTGCTCACGATATTCCCTGGGTTGTTCCCAGGGCTGCGTCAACGTCTCATCTAGTTTACCCGTAGCTTTCAGCCTCTTCTCCACACAAGCAGTGCTGACAGGCTGCAGTGTCTGGCAGGCTGTGATGATGGGCAGAGGGCCTCACAGTCCCAGCTAATACTTCTTACTCCTCCGTTCAGGTGGGAAGGTTGCCGAGAAAGCGAACCACTTTGAGATGATCCCCCTCCACCGTGCAGGGAACAAGACGGAGATTGCGCACAGCGTGCTCTACCTGGCGAGCCCCCTCTCCTCCTACGTGACAGGCACCACCCTGGTTGTGGATGGTGGGAGCTGGCTGACCTCTGCCAACAACTTCTCTGCCTTGCTGGGTATTGCTTCATCCTCTGCTAAACTCTAGGTGACGTGCATTTCCCCCCGGGGCATTAGAGCAGGGCTCGTGGCAGAAGCCCCTTGCCTTGCAGTGTAGGGCATGGCTGCCATATTAAGGGGCGTCACATTGCTGCCTTGCCCAGGTGCCTGCTCAGGTTGTACCTGTACCTAGCTCTGTCCCTTCTGCAGGCTGTTGGTCATGCAGGCATGTGTGTCACAGCAAGCTTTGGGGATCCTGAGCATTTGGGACTGGGTCTCAGTGTCCGCAGTGTGTCCCTGCGTCCCTTCCTTGTGTAAGTCCCTGTGCAAGTGGGTCTGCACAATGGGGGCCTAGGCTGAGGAGCAGCACAGGAATGAACTGTGATCCCTGCAAAGACCTCACAGGAACTCTCGCGGAGGTGGTGAGACCCCTGTGCAGTGCTGCCGTGGCCAAAACAGCTATGCCCAAGAGTACCTGAAGATCATAATGCTGCCTGGACAGATGAGAGGAACGAGAGCGGCATAAGAGCCCCTGTGTGGTCTGCTAACACGTGTTGGGCACGTGCACAGCCCTGCAGGAGAAGGGGCAGAGGTTGGGTGTTAGCATCTCTGCACAAGGGCAGCTGATCCAGGTCTGGAATCGGGTCTCAAACCTTCGTCTGCTTTGGGAAGGTGGAGCAGGGCCACCCATTGCACTGTCTCCAGAGCAGGCACTAGTGAACGCAGAGAGCGTTTCCAAGTTCTTGTGCACTTGCTGTGTTGTGTCCAAGCAGCTTCAACTGTCAAGGAGGAGGGAGTTGTTGCCTGCAGACCCCTTGCACAACCCATGTTTATCCCATGTTGAGATGCTCTTGCCAGCAACTGCCTGGGCAGGGTCCTACCTCGTGGCACTTACAGGGCAGGTGCCTCTCTTGGGAGCCAGCTCAGGCCTTCTTTGTGTGCACTGTGGAGCGAGGGCTGGTGTACAGCCCTGCTGACTGCTGGTACTTGCTGCTCCTCCACCTGTTCAGTGAAGGCTGGGCCAAATCCTTCATGCCCAGGCAAGGGCTGGATCGTGGTGGCAGTGGGCAAGATGGGAAGCCTGGGGGTTGGCAGTCCCTAGAGGGATAATTTGGGAAGTGCAGGAGAGGTTTTGGGGGAGCTTTGTGTTCAAGCCCCTGCTCAGCACAGTATCTCTTGCCACTTCTGCTGGAGGTTACTTGCATGGACACCTGAGTGCCTCCTCAAGTGATGCGATGCCCTGCTGCGCCCTGCCACAGGGTACAGGAAGCTACAGGGTACAGGAAGCCTCACGGTTTCTGCATCCCCTTTCCTCCTTGCTTGAATTCCCACAGTGTATGTTGTGGTTGTGTTGCATGAGGGCTTGTTTTGGCCGTGGATGCCTGCAGAGGTGGGAAGAAAAGTGGGACTTGGTTGCTGGGCCTTGTGCTTTTATTTTTTTGAAAGGGAGGGCTCCTTTCACCTCCTCTATTTCCTACCTAGTTCTCTGGCACAGTGGGTTCCTCAGGGCAGGACTGTGCTTTTGAGCTCTCTGCTGTCTTACAGATGTCTGGGCTGCAGGAGCAAACACGAATCAATGATGGACAGCCTGGGATTGACTGATGGACAGGAGTATGACCGAATGCTACTGCTCTGGGACATCTCAAGGTCACCTAGAGTCAGAGCTGTTACCTCTCTGACACGCGACTGGTGATGGTGACACTGCTGATCCTGTTGCCTGCCCGAGGGAGGGAGCAGCAGGGATGCTGGGTGAGGGACAAGCCTACCCCACTTCTGTGCTGTTGTTTCCTTCCAAACTGATATAGATGAGACCACAAGGATAGCAAGGGGTGCACAGGCTGTGACAGGCACTGTCCAGTTTGTGTCCCCCTTCAGGCTGTTTTCCTGGCATTTCCCAGCTCTCCGGCAGGATCTCCATCCCCTTGCCGGTCTCTCTCTTGTGTTAAGACAGCTGCCCATGCTATCCAGTAGCACCCCTCTTTGGGAGAGGACACACTTCAGCCCTTTCTGGGTTGAGCAAACCATGTAATTCCTCATATCACTGCTAACTGCCACATCTGTGCCTTGTCCCTCTGCGGGGATGAGGTTAGTGCTCACAGCATCTCTTGCCGTGTCACAAGCACTGGTGACTCTCGGGGCAGGCAGGGACCAAGCCACTTCCTGGCCCCTCGTGGGAGCAGAAATGGCCTTGTAACCTCCCGTGATGCTAGACCACGAGCAGGTTCCTCCCTGAGGCAGTGGTCTCTTGGGGTTGGACGTTATCCCAAGAACAGCGATGGGGTGTGTAGGCCAGTGCCAGCCAGAGCATGTACTGCTGTGCAGACCGTAGCTCTATAGGAGACCCGGAGATGTCCAGCTTGTTGCCAGCCTGGTCTGTCTGTCATGCCAGTCTCATGCTGTCCGCTTTCTTAATGCACTACAGATGAGAGTAAATCAAGTGCACACTAAGGTCTAGCCGAAATTCAGGCCCGTCCAAATTGGTCCTGAGCTCACAAGCTGCAGGGGACCACAGCAGTTCTGCACTGGGCTGCTGGCAGCGAACCCGTCCCCTGGGCTGGAGCCTCGCAGGGCGCCTGCTCGGTAGGCGCCTGCGGCTCCGCTCTGCAGCATTTGGTGTCCGGCTGCTAACCATTTTTAAGCTTCTCTAGAATTCTGTGAAGTCTGTTTAAGAAAATTGCATTTCCTACTTGATTGTAGACTTGACAAGTTTTGTTCCTTCCCCCAGGCCGCGAATAAAGATCTTCCGCTCGACTTCAGCACTTCTCATCTGTTCACATGCTTAGAGGGTAGATCCTGCAGACCTTACTCTGCCTTTAGCTTCCTTGAGCTTGGGCAGGGTTGCTGGCTTCCCTCTCCTGCTTGTGAGCCTGCAGCATCACCAGCAAGAGGGTTGAAAGGCCAACTCCATCTTAGGCTGGAGTTGTTTGAATTGTGTCTTGGGAGAGGATGGGAAATGGCTGCTACTGGGCCTGATCCCAGAGAGTTTGTGTGGACTGTGGCCAAGATGTGTCTTCCAGGAGGTCCCCTAGCCTTGCTGCGTTGTCCTCCCATGTCCTCCCCTGCAGTTGATGGTCTTGGTATTGAGGAAATGGCCTAATCCTGCCTCGGAGTGCAACTGGCTTCAGCCTCTGGCCCTCGGCCCTGACTTTGCTCTTCCCAGGTAATTTCGGATGAGTGTTTCCTCTCACAGAGGTAGTTGGGTGCCGCTCTTTGCTCCTAGCTGCCCTGGGGGCTGTTGGAGGTTTTGCTGTAGCCAAGGCTGTGGCAGCCCCAGGGTGCACGTGCGAGGGGCACAGAGGCTTCAGTGGGACCCAGCTGCAAGGAGCAGTGTGGGGCTGGCACAGCGCTGACTCCCCACTTGGGCCAGCAGCGATTACAGGGGTCCCTAACCAACCCAACGGGAACTGTGCCCGGCGAGCTGGGCCCCAGGGCAGGTGCATGGGGAGGTGGGTGGACTGGTGGGCCCGTGGGTGGCACGTGGTGTGTGTCTGCGAGAGGCTGGCAGGATGTAGGGTCCATGCTGAGACTGGTGGGACACCTGGAGGGACGTGGAGGATGCCCGGGCTCTGGGGGTCCATGGGATGCAGGGGGATGCCTGGATCCCAGGGAGGTGGGTGGGATGCCCGTGTCCCCGGCAGGGGGGTTCCCTGGGATGCCCGGGGGCCCGTGGCTACCCGCTCTCGGCCGCTCGGAGCCGCGGGCGCCGCACGTGCTCGCCGGGCCGGGCCCTTTAACGGCTCCCGGCGGCGGGAGGGGCGGGGCGGGGCCGCCGAGGGGGCGGGGCCGCGGGGGGGACACGCCCCCTTAAAGGCGCCGCGCGCGCCCCACGCCGCACCGGGTTGGTCCAGCAGCGCTAAAAGCGCGTTTCTGCCCCAAAAGCTTGAGGGTTTGTACAAAGTCTGCTCTCCCTTTCCTCACTGCAGTTATGTCCATAGTCCCGCATTCTTTATTAATCTGGAGAAGAAAGCACAGGTAACCCTGACACCCTGCAAGGCTCCGAGCCGGCTTTCGCTGAGGCTTCTCTGTGCAAGGGGACCCTTCCTCGATACTGTAACCCAAACCGAGCAATTCCCACTCTAATACAGGGGAGAAACACGAGCGGGGAGCACTTCTGGAGCAATAGCACATATTTTCTCTTTTTTTTTTTTCTCATAACTATTCATAATATGATGATTTATTTCACACATTAGCCGGATCACAGAAAGGAAAGGTATTTGCTTAGCTATTACCAAAATAAAAGCTATGGAAAGACTTGTGTTTGTTTTATCTCGGGTTACCTCTGACCTAGCGGACTTTGGAACCAAGCTGTGTGTCATTTCGAAGGTCTTTTACGACCATAAGGATTCTGTGATTTGCTTGTATAGCTGCTAATACCTATAACGTGTACCTATAAAACCTGTTCAGATTTGCATTTATGTTTTCAGTTCTTTCCACTAAAAGTGAACATAGTGAGATGTAACTCCAGCCCGAATGAAGAGGTATTTTACCCTTAATAAACAAGTGCATGAAGTTTGCAGCGGGGGTGCAGAAGACTGCTGGATGTTAAACACTTTGTGAAACAGGGCAAAGAGATCCTCTGATCTCCATCCAGCCACAATGGAGAAGTCTAACATCTCACCCAGCAGATCACAGGGGATGGCTGTATCCCATTTATCCGCACTGGATATGAGGGACTGTGGCTGCGTCAATACCATGCTGTTAAACAGCCCATCCACAGGCTTCTAAAGTTTCAAACATCTTTCTGTTGCATTAACTAAAGGAGACAGAATTCATTAGTTCTTTCTCCCGTTTCAGAGATCCATCTGCACAAACCAGTGCATGTGTAACTGATAGTTTTGCTCTTCTATTTTAATGTGAATTCTGCCACATGCTCTTACACATTAATCTTAACACATCTTCACATTGCCTCAATCTGCAATAGCCCAGAGTTCAAACTTTACCATAACTCATAACTAAGCAACATATGCATCAGTGTAATAGTTATTAACATCAATTCTGAGTATTAGCTACCTGGATCCACCAAGCTAACATTTTTGTTTGCATCCTTCTAACCCCAGAGTCTCCCTTTCCTCCTATTTCTGGTGTGAATCCGAGCACTGCACCTAAGCACTGGAAGGGGAAAAACAGGAAAGAAGAAATTTGAATACACGCACAGATGTGCTCCCAGTCAAACACACTTTTAGCTTTCGATGGGCGCCCTCTTGTGATATTTCAGATAAAGAACAAGCTGAATAAATGCTCCATATTCCCCAAAGAGTTTTGGTACTATTCATCCTAACAGTTCAAATGCAACATGACGGAGGTGGAAGGAGGCTAGGAAGACAGGCAGTTAAATAAATTGGTGCTCAAAATGAAAAGAAAAAGTAAATTATAATTTAATATAGTTAATTATAGAGCCAATAATCCACACCGGTGTGTAAGATTACTTTGCCAAGACAACAGATCTTGGTCAGGCTAATTAAAGCTACAGCTGACTAGAAGCAGGACGGTCACTGTGTACTTTTCTCATGCAATTTAGCGACCTGAATTTAGATCTGTAAAGCAGAAGAATAAGATAAGACCTGATTAAGACAAAGAAAAGTGAGTTGACCGGGTACAGCTGGTCAAAACTAAAGAAAGCAACTCATATGTCAGGTGCTTAACGTCCCGCGTCAATCCTGAAATCTAACAAGAAAAAAAAATAAGGAAAGGCCTGCCCCGTTCTTGCAGGCCAGTTGTGGGGTATTTAGGGAGGCAGGGGGCACCCTGCCAGCCCCCAGGGGTGCCTGAGCACCCGGAGGAGCGGGCGGGACAGCCTACCGGGTGCAAGGGGCCCGCCTGCTCCAGCAGCGCTTCCCACAAGAGGCTTCTCCGACCATTTCCAGTAACAAAGGCAAAAAGCCCCTAGGGGTTTTCCTGCTGGCCCACTGGTACTTCCTCAGCTAATGCACTAGCGAAGCACACGCAAACGCTCCTCCTATGGCCTCAAGTTGCACTAGGGGAGGTTTGGGTTAGACATGAGGAAGAATTTCTACATGGAAAGAGTGGTGAAGCCTTGGAGCAGGCTTCCCAGGGAAGTGGTGGAGGCACCATCCCTGGCGGTGTTCAAGAAACGTGCGGATGAGGCCCTGGGGGACATGGTTTATCAGCCATGGTGTTGAGGGGCTTACAGTTGGATTTGATGATCTCAAAGGTGTTTCCCAACCATAAAGATTCCATGATGCCACAGAGTCTTTACCTGCACAGCATCTCTGTCCCCACGCAGCCAGCCGGGCAGGCCGGGCTGCAGCCTCGCAGGTTTCATCCCTACAGACTAAAGGACAGCCCGCTCCATTTTAGCGCCCCCCCGGCCTCCGTAGCACGAGGATCCGGGGGCAGCGCTGTGCGGGGCGGGGCGGGCGCGGAGGGGCGGGGCTGGCGCCCCCCTCCGCGGCGCATGCGCAGCTCCGCCAGCGGCTGCGGCGGGTCCCGAGGG
>JAWLRI010000217.1:5039362-5119949 GCA_034781795.1 Crypturellus tataupa | reverse complement strand
CAGGGGGCCGCGGGCCCCGGCTCCATCCCCGTCCCCGCGAGCGGCGCCGGCAGCCCCCGCCGTTGTTCTGCGGAGCCCCCGGCCCCGGAGCTCTGGGCATCCCGTGTGGCGGCCGTGCGGGTGACCCCGCGTCCCCGAGCGCCTGTCCCTGCTCGCGTGCCCTGGCGCGGCTCGGGTGCGCTGCAATTCGAAGCCACCTGCTCCGAGCCCGGGTCGAGAGGCGCCCGGTGCTGCCGGCGGCTGCGAGCGGCCTCATTGCGCTGCTGCTGGAAGCAGCGGCACATCCAAGTGCTTGTGTGCATCTTGGGGTCTGCATCGCACAGAAGGCTGCGCTGCCCGGCTGGAGGGCCGCTTGGCGCGGTGTCCGCGTGCGCCTTACGGTGCATGACAAAGCAGATCGCCGAGCGCGGGGGGAGGCGGGTTGGAGCTCTGCCCGAGGGCCAGGAGCACCTGCTGGGGAGGCCGTGCCGGGAGCACCTGCGCGAGGCTCCTTTGTCTGTACCCGGGTCCTTCGCGGGGCTCTGGCACCGCTTGCTGCCTCCTTGCCCAGCCGAGCAGGTAGCAGCGCCGTGGCCCGGAGGGGAGGTTGCGAGCTCGTCCTGGCATCGCGTCCCTCGCACCGGCTGCTGAAACAGCGGTTGCCCCAGCCCTGCGAAGGGGCCGGGCTCAGCTGTGAAGTGCTTGGGACCATGCAGCAAGCGGGGGCTGCCGAGTGTCGAGGCCGGGAGTCCCCATGCTGCATGAACCGGCCCCGCTCGTCCAGGGCTGCGTGCGGCCTTCTCGCCACTGAGCGCAGTCACCAGCAGCTGATGGGCTGCGCTTCTCATCCGCCTGTGCAGCGTGTGCGTGTGTACGTATACACCCACGCTATTATATATATTTGTAAATACGTGTGTTGCTGAAAATGCCTGTATTTATATAGCTAGTTCCCGATGTGCTGAACAGCTGTTTCGGTACTGGTACGACCTGCGGAGGCTGAGGTGACACCCCAGGGAATGAAGCTGGAGTCCTTTGCAAATCCATGCTGGAAAAGAGGGAGCTGGTGGTGCTTCTGCTTGCTCAGAGGCTTCCCGTTAGCTTGCAGCTGGCAGAGAGGTGACGCGTGTTGGGAAGGCAGGGAGGGTTGGTGGACTCTAAGCTTCCAGCAGATGTGCCCAGCAGTAAAGGAAGGAGGTGGGGGAAATTCCTTGACAATTTTTCCTTTAAGCAGATGTAACTTGGAACAAAAAATGGGCCCCTTGAAAAATGAGAATCCAGATGAAGTTAAAGGATGAGCATGTTGCGCGGTGGGTACGATGATCTTAAAGGTGACTAAGAGGGAGTTTCAACGTGTCAGTGGAGATTACCCTCAGCGCTGGGGCCGGGAGGCTCCGGAGGGCTCCCAGGGATGATGAGCTGTCAGGCTGGCAAGGAGTTAATGAGGAGCCAGCGCAGAGCGGGCGGCCGCATCCCTGCCTGGCAGCAGCGGGAGGTCCCGGCTTCCTCCCCTGCTTCCTCTGAACCACTGCGGGAAGGTACCAAGGAGGTGCCGAAACAAGCAGCTAAATTTAAGCACCGCGAGTCACGGGAGCTTGCTGATTCACCCGGAGCTCGGAGGGCCGAGGGGTTAAGGGAAGCACGTGTGTAGAACGGTGCATCCCGAGGAGCTGCCGAGGGGCAATCGTGCTCAGCAGTGGCGAAAGCGCCGGTGGCGGCTACGGGCTGCTGCGCTGAGTGCTGTAGGATTGTCTGGCTGAAACGGTTATTAACCAAATGTCAGAGGGAAGAGACCAACTGGCGTAAAAGATTAAACAGGTTTGAATTACTGCTAGGATTTCTTCTCTGCATGATCAAAACCATCCATAGAAAAAGGGTGGGTTTCTTTTTGTTGCTGTTTGTTTGGGGTTTTGTTGTTTTCGAAGCAGCCTGAGTTGTTGAAATACTGTCTTAAACTCCGTGGTCAGGCAGTGGAAGATGAAAGTGTTAGTGTGGAGCGGCAGCATCGAGGTGTGGGGAAGCTCTTTGCTCTTCTCTGAAGTGAACAGAGCTATGGCCAGCACCTTGGTCAGAAACGTGGCAGGGGAGAGCGGGCACAGAGCTGCAGCGCTTGGCGCCCTCCCCATGGGGTTGTCCCAGGAGACTCAGCCCCATGCAGGTCTCTGATGGTCTCCGTATCGGGCAGACCCTGTCACGAAGAGGGCAAAAAAGCATCTGGGTATCGATTTAGAGAGCAGGTTAAGAAGCACAGAGCTGCGTTCATGCAGCTTCCGTGTCACCTTGCAGAGCAGAGGGTTGTATCTTCCACATACATGGGCTTTACGGTCTAATGCTATCGCGTGAGACTTTAAACCAGCAAATACATCTTTGTCTTGCCGGCTGTACAGCTGCGGAGTATGTGTCTGCTTGCAGCGAGGCAGAAGGCAGCGCCTCTTCTTGCCAGCTTTGTTAGGAGCTAGGAATAGAGGATGGGGAGGAGGAGGAACAAGTGTTGGTGATGCACGGGGAGAAGCTCTCCTGCTGGCGCCGTCTTTTTTTATCTGCACGATAATTGGAGATGGAAAAGCCTTTTGCACCACATGATCTCGGCACCTCAGTTCAATTAAAATAAGTCCCTACAGTTTGCTTGGCATATTTGAAAATAGGTTAGACAATACAGCGTCTCGGCTTTGTCTTCTGATAGAGCTCTTTGGCCTTTTTTCCCCTCCTTTGTGATCATTTAAAGCTTTGTTTCCGTGTGCTTTGTCTCCCTTTCTTTAATATTTGCATCCTTTAAATATCTGCCCTTGACTCCCAACCTTCCCCTGCTCCAAATCGGCCTATCCTTAACTGAACTCTCCATATTTAGCTTTAAAGGTTTCCTCTTGTGATGTTTTTTTCCATTTTCTATTATTGTATTCATTGTGCTTTTCTGACCTCTCATCACCTTATCAGCTTCTTGGAAAGAGGTGCCCAGCCTGACCTGGATGCTGCAGAAGGAACTGGGTCTTGGGTAGCAGGTATTCTGCCTTGAATACTGCAGACAGCAGATACAGAGATGTGGGGTTTATTTTATTTTTTAATGAAAACAAATCTCCAAGACTTAGCTATTACTTTCTGGAATGAAGTCTGGATGCTGTAGGCTTTAAACTGTAGGTTTTCAGTGTACTTTTCTTATAATTAAGATCTGTGTCTCTCTGAGCTCGGGTAAAACAAACAGAAAACCTTTTGTAAAATACCAAACCTTAAGAAAACCTCATTATTATTTTTTCCTTTATTTTTCTAAAGGATCTGTTCAGAGCCTCTGGTCAGACCTCTTACTTCCAGCCATCTGCTGACCATGCATATGCTCTTCAGCATCCTGCCTCTTCCCCTCCTTCTCCACCATCCCCAGAAATTGAATATTTTGGAAGTGTGTCATGGGGAAACCTCAATTTCTTTTTCCTTCAGTCGGAGGAGTGTTGTGGCTTTGCTGTTAGTATGTTTGCTTTCCCCTCTGAGGAGAGGAAATACTGGCTTTGCCTATAAAGAGATTTCTCAAAGTATTATAATGAGGATCCTTAGACCATGTAAATGTGAGCGAGGCTCTAAATTGCTTCCACTGTGTTGCCGCTGCTCTACCTCTCAAAGATTTTAATTGCAGTTTAGTTTTGGTGTCTGATGGCTGACGCTGGCTCTGGGATCGCAGCGAGAGTGGTGCTGTGGGTTTGTAATGGGCCTGAGCTCGCCTCTGGACACCCAGACTGTCACGCTCGCACGTATGTGTATTTTGGAAGAGGAGCAAATCTGAAATATTTTGCTTGTGTTGACTGAGGGCCCAGTTGTTTTTTTTTTATTATTTATTTTATTTTTTTTTCTTTCCCCATAGAAGTCTGTGGCAAAACTCCCATTTGCTTCACTGAATGAGGCTTAAGCTTTTGCTCACCTCAAATATTCGTCTGGCCCGGCTGGAAGCTCTGTAGTGATTAGCCCGTCTCCTCCTCCCCTCTCGAAGAGGTTATATCATCGCTAACAACACGTCTCTATGCTGCGGGAGCTTGCACATGGGAGGTTTGCCTTCTCCCTCTGAGAGGAGAAAGCTTCCAAGCCAAAATATTTCTTGCACTGTAGTTTGGGTAAGGTGGTTGCCAGCTTAGCCGAAAATGAGTTCTCAAACGAATTTTCTCATTTGAAGTGTCATAAAGACCCTTTACAGTCCCGTTTTGAGCAGCGCCTGTGTGTCTCAGTGTTTGCAGAGCGGTGGGATTTTTGTTTGCATTTTTTTTTTCTTTTCCCTCTTAAGCTCTGGCTTCCAGCTCCTTGAAAGCAGCCCTTCTCGGAGCGCGTGAGGGCGGTTGGGGCGTATCGTGCAGCAAACATCTTTCGTTGCAAAATGGCACAGCCACAAAAGAAATCAGTGTTTGATGATTTTTATGTGCGGTTGCAGTCAGATTGATGAATTGTCCCGGGTGGATCAAACCTGGCAGGACTGTGAATACTCAATGCAGTAGCTTGTCTGCAGTGGGTGGGAAGAGGAAGGTGATTTTATCTGTGATACCAGTTTATTCGAAAAACCCTTTATCCTACCTCTCTCCTTCAGACTGGGAATACAGCTACTGCCATGCAGGTTGTTGACTTTTTTCCCCCCCTCTCCTCTTTAATTATCAGGTTGGATTTTTGCGATCACTTCTCCACAAATTCTCCTGACAAAACCAGGAGGGGACGAGCTGGTGTCCTGCGGGACGAACTGGGGTCCCAGGGCAGAGGAGTGCACAGGAGGCGCCTGGTCCTTGGCTGGGAGCTCAGTGAGGAGTCCCCTTGCTGCTGGGTGTCGGGTGCTGCCGAAGGATGGGATGGGAGCCGTGACTCTCGAGGCTTGTGTGGGAATTTCAGAATGGTTGATCCCTTTGGGATCTTCCCAGACAGGCGCCTGGGGTTTGGCATCCTCAGGGATGGGGTAGCTGATGTGGGGGTAGCAGTTAGCCAAGGCACTTTGCAAGATGGTAGTTGACCCTCAGCAGTGTCATCTCTTCTCAAAATAAGCCAGACTTGAGTGTGAGCAATAAATTAATTTTTGGGGTGCAAAAAGAAAGCAAGGTTTGGAGTCAAAGGCAAACTTCCAGCGGAGCAACTGAGGGGCCTTGGCCGTGTCGCCTGAACTGGGGACATCCTTTCCCAGGCCGAACAGAGTGGTTGGCTATTTGGAAGGAAGGTGTTGTGTGCTCTAGACCTCTGAATCCTGCTGTGGCCTCTGGTGACCTGAGTGCTGGTTCTGCTCCTTGGCCAAGCACTGTGATGCTGTGATGGGGACACCTTGGGGACACCGTGGCATGGGTATGTAGCTGCCCATTGGACAGCAGCAGCGGAGAGGAGCAGGAGGGCTGGAAAAGGATCGTGCTGCGATGCCTGGTGGTGTGGCTGGTGGCAAGGAGGGAGAGTTGTGCCTCCGGCTCGGAGGCTGTGCCATAACTCATCACGGGGCAAAGCTTTGTGCGAGGTGCTAGTGCTAATCACAGAGCAAAGCTGGAAAACCCTTGGGATGCTCTTGCAGAGCGCTAGAGGTGCTTGCTGTCTCAGGCTGGCCCGGGTCCTTAGCCGTGCTTTGGAAGCTTTCAGACCTTTCTGACTTGACTGTTAAACGTTTTTCAATACTTGGTGTTTTTTTTTAATGGAGAGGGGAGAAAAAAAATGGGGAGTTCTTCCAGAGATTTGCTTAGCAGTTGCTGCACTATGGGGGACTGTATTCTAAAAGAATAAGGTAGAGGCTGATATGTGAAATGACTTCTCCCTTCTGAGCAGAATATTTCTAAGGTTATAGCTATTAAAATTGTATTGAGGTCATCGTAATTAACTGCAATACAATACTGTATCCCAACACAGCTACTTTCCCAGAGTTGTTTCAATCCAGTACCCACTTTAGACGGTAAACGCTTTCAAAGCACTTCAGAGGTGCTTATATCATTACATAACTCAATATAGGCACTCATTGATAGTCATTATAACAATTGCTTACATAATTTCACAATTTTAGTCTTTCGACTTTCGTTTGCTGCTTGTCAGATAAAGACCTGCTTTGAACTCCACAGCGTTTTCCCCTCCCAGCTGACTTCTGATTTTACAAAACAAATGACTTGCCATTAGCTGCAGCCCACAGCTCTGCTTGGGTGAAGAGTAATCTGCTTTCGCTGGGCCACGCATGCATGAGATAATTGGGCTTCTAGTACTAGAAGTGTCAAAAGCTCCTTTGCCTTCCCCCCACAACGCAGCTCCATCCTTTTGAAATCCTGCCGAGCGGCGTCCGCCCGGGTTTCTGCTGCGAGGGCGCGGGACTGGTTTCTCTGCGTGCATCTGCAGTGAGCAACGCGGTTCTGTTTGTTTTTCGCTCTATCACCTTGGAAAACTGGGTACTTCTGTGCCCTTTGGTAATGCCGTCAGACTGGTTCTGGTGTGTCTCTCTGGAAGCCGACTTTCGTATCTGGTAGCATGTTCTTTTGATGCTGTGGGCTGCCTAGTGCTTGTTAGGGACGCGGCAGAAAGTGAGTTCAAACAACTTGAAGCTTAAAATGCTGCCTGACTCATCAGGCCTCTATCTGATGGTTTGGCAGGAGGGCACGTTCACAGGGATGAGCGGGATTAGGTACCGATTTGGTATCTTGCTACTGTGCTCATAAAAGCGCCTGCTGACACAGAGAGCGAATCTGTCCTTGGGGAGCTCTGTGCTTTGTGTCAACAGCTTTTGGGCTCTCGCGTCCCAAAGTCGTTTCCATCTCCCGTCCAACAGCAGCTGGGCTATAGGTGCAGGTTTCAGGCTTCCCACCTTGAGGCATCAGCCCTCCTGTTGAACGCTCATGTGTGTGTGTGTTGCTGCTCCTGGTTGATAGTGGGAAGGTTCTGGAATAGCCGTGGCTCGGAGAACCCATTCCCCACACAAGTAGGGCAGTTGCCATTGATACCTGTGCCAAGGTGGGGCCCTATTTGGGAACCCAAATCATCCAAGTGCAGAGAGTTACCCCAAGATTAACAAGACCATGGAAAATCCAGTTCATGACATCTGCGCTGCTCTGAGTTGGATGGAAGTTGTCTCTCTTGCTCCTTAATGAGGGTTCGAGAAGGGTTTTTCCCTCCTTCCTAGGCTCAGATGGAGCTGATAAGAGGCAGAAGGGATTTGCCAGGGAGAGACTAAGTTGTTGACTGCCATATAAAGCACAGAGGAGGAGGAGGAAATGTGATGGAAGCCCAACCTTGGGAGCAGTTTCCTCACCGGCTACTGGGTTTTATGGCCAGCATTGAGGTGATCGGATTGTCTCTACAGAGAGAAAAGTGTCTTGAAAGTGAGTTTAAACAGAGCTCAAAGAGAAAATCAGTGGTGTGTAGATGATGGTAGGTGCTTCTGTAACACTCTGCTCTTGTGGTTTTGAGGGAGGCTTTTTTTTCTCTCAGCTGAGATGAGGAAATGAGATGTAAATGTGGAGAGACAAATGCTCTCCTCCTTGCAGGCTCTTTGTGCTCCAGGAAACCCCCCTGATGAAAGGGCTGCCGGTGACTGGGTCCTTTCACCTTTGTGCAAGTGCTGAACGGCCCCGCAGCTGCGTGGGGGTTGAGTTTCCTTACCCTGTGCTGCTCTGCAGCGCCTCGAGGCCCAGGCCTCCTTGCTGGGCTCTGCTGCGTTAGCCCTGGTTTTGATCAGGTGGTTCTTCCTTCCCCAACACTCAGGAGAAAACTGCCCTTAGAAGTGAGAGGTCCTGGAAGCTGCTCAGGTGAAGGTGTCCAGGCCACCTGGAGTGTATCATGAACTGAACCAGGTCTGGACTAAGGGCTGCCCGTAGCAGTGTGCCTCCTTTAATAGAAAGAGCTGCCTACGCTGCCGAACTGATGGGGGTCATCTTGAAAGTACTAAATCTGCTTCCTTGGGGTTATCGTAAAGCTTTGAAGGGGTAAACAAGGAGGCGGTAGTGGTGCTCTGCAAACGCTTTGGTGCTTGGTTAAGTCACACTGGCTGATTCTGTTAGATAATGCTTGGAACGGTCTGGTAGTCATCTGTGATTTTCATAACGCATTGTATTTCCTAAAAAAGAAGTTACTGCTCCCTCTGCTACAATATCCTTTGGTAAAGCCCCAGCAGCGTTACCCTGGGTTTGAGTCACTGCTGCTTCTGAAAGGGATTTTCGGTTTGCAGATTGCAAGGCTGGGTTCGCTTCCTTTGCTCCCCAGAGGAGGAATAAACCCAAGTGAAGAGGATCTGGTGTTGGGAGCTGTATAATCTGGCAAGACTAAGCGGAGCCTGCAAAGGCCCTTGGAACCGGGTGCCGGCAGCGCTGCGGAAAATCCATTTGCCAGGGTCTGATAGGAAACTCGGCTTGAGGAAAATGTGCGAGGGGTAGGAAGGTGCCCAAACCAACAGCTCTTGGAGGAAAGAAGCTTTGAAGGTCGAGAAACAACCGGTGAGTGTTCAGACCCCTTCGAGAGCAGTGACACGGTGCCAAGACTGGGATCCACACGGGCTGCTCTAGAGTCCTGCAGAATTATGCAAAGCATGGCATGAAATTAGGAGCTCTTTGAGGGATGGTTTTTTGCTCTGGGGAAAAAAAAAGTATAACTTTGAAAAGGAAACTTTTTGTGGGAAAATAATATTCAATCCTACTTTTGCTATAAAAGTTGTTATCTAAGGAAGCTGGGAAGCTTTGGCTTTCACCGCTGCCTTTGGCTGCAGGGGGATTCGAGGCGCCTGTTGCCTCCCCTTTGCATTCCTTATTTTTCCAGAGGAGTGGCAGCTCTTTACCCTGCTCGCAGTGTGGGTGGGGAAATTGGAGCCGAGAAAAATAATACTCGGCTGTCCTCGCCGAGTGCTGCTCCCGTGCCTGCTAAACTGATGCAGCCGGTAGCTAATCCAGGCATGGCTCCTTGGAGCTCTGGGGACTACTGTGCTGGCAGGAATGCCGGGGAAGGCCGTGGAGGGAGCAGAGGCAGGGCTTGTGGGAGGGAGATGCTGGAAAGCTTCGTGTGCAAGAGGAAAATTGTTCTTGAGTTTTGTGCTGCAGCGCTCCGGGGTTTCTGTGGTGCTTCTTGGTGCTCTTGGGGTGGTTGACTGGTGCTGTGGCAGTTAGTGAGCAAAACAAGGATGACGGCAGGGGAGAGTCTCAGAACTGCTCTGGTCTTGTTTTTCTGTCCCGTCAATCCGCGTTGAGGACTCGCCTCTGTTCCAACAGTCCCTTCTGAAGACTAGTTGCCAGAGGGGCATAACTAGATGCACTTCTTACAAAGAAGTGAGTCTTTTTGCTGCTTTGGACTCTGAATCAAGCCTGTTTGTATTAAGATAATCTTAATTTTGGCAGTATTGTGGTGTCAGTCTGGCTATACTCGCATATCTCACACTTAACTGCCTGGTTTGGGATCAGACTTATATCTTGCATTTACCTAGGCTTTAGCTCTGTGGTCCGAGAGGCTTTCTGTTGTTGCCAACTTCCCAAGCTTTACAATCCATGAGCGATCCACATCTGCTGTGAGAAGTGCAAGCTCCTTCCCTGTGCAGGAATCCAGTGATTCACGTAAATTGTGGAGGAGTTCTCACTCTGTTGCAGTGGTGTTCGCTGGCCTGTGTCCATCCGTGAACCAGGTTACACCTCTCAGTTATGCTGCTTCTTGCCTCTATGTTTCATAGTTTGCTGTATTTGAGTACTGGCAGCATTTCTTGTTACTCGTTATTATGATCCTACCTGCTTCAAAAGTTACAGTGTGCAAGATATCTTTTGGAGAGGGTGAGTTAATAAAAGAAAGCCCAAGATAGCAAGAATGTATGTTCTAGGGCATGAGTTTTCCCTGTACTACTTTCTGTCCTGGTTTGGAGGCAATGAAAACAAAGTTTGCAGGTCTGGATTTATGATTTGGACACTCTGTTCTGTAATCAAGCAGGAACACGCGCTTTTGTTGCAGGGAGTTTGCTTGGCATAAGACTAGTTACTGGAAAAAAAAGGCTCAGTCTTGTATAATGCCCGCTTTGGAAGCGTGGCCTCCTAGCATGTTTTATTAAGTTACTCGTTGTCTGTTCAAATCAGCCATGAAGCCTCGTGTAGGCTTTATGCCTCAGTGCTGAATTCCAGCAGAACACAACCTTCCCGTCTCGGATCCTGGGCTTTGGGTTGTAGCGTTTGTGCCTTCCCCAAGGGTGGCTGCAGCCTTATGTAAAAACTCCTGCTTTAAGGTAGAAGTAACCTAGAAATAAGCCCGGTCTTGAATCCAGTCTTCTGCCTCTGAGCTGTGTGTTTGAAAAGGTGAGAACAGGCTTCGTGTGTCATTAGAGGAACAAAGGCTGAAAACCGAAGCCTTCAGTACTTTGGGGTGTGGAGGAAGAGCCCTGTATTCAAGCTTGCTTAGACAAATGAATATACTTGTAAGAGCAGCTCACTGTTGATTCCTTTGAGCAGTTAACTCTGGAAAATCTGAGCGACAAATGCAATTAAACTCTATTAAAGCCATTTCAGTATAACTTACATTCCTATAAAGCTTTCAGGCCATCCTTGAAGTTCTCTTTAAACAAGTTTTAGTGCTTCTGTAATAAAAATGGATGGACAATTTGGAAAACATTGCACTTAGGTTTGAGACGACATTAAAAACATAATGAAACTGGGCTCCTAAACCATGTTCAGAGTGGGGTTTAGCTGTTGAAGTGTTGTGGAGCTGGTGAGGGTTGTCCATACAGGCCTTGTGCTCAGCCCTGCTGAGTAGCACACACTGGAGGAAGTTCTGTCAGTGTGTAAAGACAACAGGAGAGACTGCTGCTGCAGGGCATGGGGACTGGTGAGGACTCCTACGGTTCAGATCAATGCAATGGCCTGGAGGAGGGTCTGGCTGCTCTTGCAGAATATACTGATTTCTTTTGGACACTCTGGTTTTGGCTTGTTGTGAGGACAGGCAGAAAGGATCTGGGTCCTCAGGATTTCTTGGCTGCAAGCTTATTAAAACATGGTTTTTGGCTTCTCTTTCTTCCTGTTGAATTTTGAATGTCTTCCTTTTGAGAGTCTTTGTTCTTGCTCTGCCAATCTATATGGCACTTGTATAAGAGACCATTTCAGCTCTTAGAGTGGTATGCTGGAGACTTGCAATCTGAATCTTCTTTGGGTTTGTTCTTGGTTCCAGTTAACTTGGAGTCTTCTTTCACCTTTCAAAAAGGGGAGATAATACGATGCAGAGGGAATTCTCTGCACGCTGGCCCTTTGCCATCTTGCAGAGATGGCTCTGTTCATTAGATGTTGGTGTTTTCTCCTCTGGTGCTGCCTGCACCTGCAGGAAGAATCTGCTGATGCTTCGTACACCAGCATGTGACACTGGGAGGCTGCCTGGTGGCATCCTGCCCTTCGTCTCGGGGACAAAGCCGCCAGTGTGCAAGACTGGTGCAGAAACTGCCAGAAGGAGGTGACACTGAAAGTCGGTGACATGGCAGACAGCTTTAGTCTCAGCTAAATAGCAAGAGGGAGGAGTGGATTGGTGTGTAAATGGCTTTGTTAAAAGTTGAGGGGTTTGTCTCTTTACCTGCACAAATAAAAAAGGAGGGAAATTTGTTCTTGTTGCTGAACTTGCTCAGTTTATTTAAGGAAATGCTCAGACTGCTACAGCTTCTTGCACTGGGTCTGTGGGTGCTTCCTTCCCTGTTCTGGTTCTTTACCTGCAGGCTGATTTTAAAAGTGTGGTATTCTCCCCTCTCCTCCCCTTAAATAGGTTTGATCCTCGTGTTACAAGAGAAGAGGATAAAACAGGCTGAAGGCTGAAGTGGTGACAGGCGCGCTGATGTGCGCAGAAGATCGGGGTGGAAGGAGGTGCAGATGCAGAAAGCCTCTTCCCCGAGTGCTGCTTCTGTTTAATGAGAAACCTGAGCAGACCGAACCTGCCTGCTGCTCTCCTCCTGGGCTCTGACCAGGCTCGGAGAACAGCGTATTTCCACAGCAAACCTGGACCAATGCCACCACTTGCAAAATAAATAATGCAGCTCTTGCATTGCTTGCTCACAAATGCTGCTTCCTGGAATAAGATCTGCCCCCCTTGAGGGTGTTTAATAAGTTAGTTAATTAGGTTTAACTGCTGCATAACAGACACCCGCGCTAAGGTTTGTCCTGCTTTCTGTAACGCCAGGTCCTTTAACAAATCACCTGGCTGGCCCTGTGGGAACAAGGGGCAATCCCAGGTAATCAGTCTTCCTGCTGGGTGCGTTGATGGAGCTGTGGAAGGGATGTAAAGGACTGGAAAGGGTCCTTTGCCTTTGGTACCCTGTGCAGTAGCGATCTGGGTCACAGCAGCCTCGCAAGCAGCGACACGAAGTTGGGCTCATGTTCTGTCTGCCTGTTAATGCTCCCTCTCCAACCAGCACCAGGAAGAGAGGTGCCCTTAGCCCAGACAGGTGCCGTGATAATGGGGATTGATTCCTTTCCAGTGATCACATTGCAACCCATTGATTGCGGGGTGTGTGATCGAAAGAGAAGGGCTGGGCTGGGGCAGTCCGTGGCGTTGGCGAGTTGTTCGGCTGCTCTGGTGTTTGGCTGCAGGAGGCTCAGCGGTTTCAACTGTAATTTGCACGTGTCCCCAAGACAAACACTGCAGCTTCTCTCACATGAGCAGCCAGCACTTAAATATGCATTTTTGGAAGGATATGGTTAGCCTGGAGACAAAGTATATGTGTTTCTAAAGCGGGGGGATAGGTGGTGCTGCTTTTTTGGTGTGTGTGGTTTGTAAAAACACCTGAATACCTCCTCTCTGTATTTAACTGAAGAGTATGAGTCTAGAGATGCTGCGTTCATCCTTGCATAACCATGAGAGATACTTAAATTTAATGTACTCTCTGTTAAATCCCTATACCTCACTTCAGGCCAAGGATTCAACTAAACATAAAGAAGAGAACATCTGGCTTGAGCCTTTTCCTGTACTCTAAAGCATCAGTAACTAAAAAACTCCTGTATTTGGCATAAATGCAAATGTGGAAAACTTAACTTCTCTTTTGCTGCAGTTCAGAGAGTTTGACTTGGCGTATTATTTTTCTCCTGAAGTTGAAACATATCCAGAGTGGATTTTTTTTTTTTTTTTAAGAGAAAAGAGTGTATTCAGCACTGAGATGTGCCTGGATTTTCATATCCCAACTCAGTCAAGCAAACTCTGGCTTCCTTATACACAGAATTGATGTGGAACCTGATAATTCAAAAAGTTTTTTTTTTTTTTAATGAGCCTCTTTTCCTATTCAAAAGGAGCTACTATCTATCTAGAAGTTAAATTCAAAGGACTCTAAAAAATAGTTATGTGTAAATTGGTATCCAAAAAACCCTACAGGCTACAGACTTGTACTCTTTTCTGCCCCATGACCCACTGTGTTTGGGGCTTGTTTTGTCTTTTCCTTTGATTGAAACCCTGTATTATAAATAGGCGGAGGGGATGAACCGGTACACCCAGCAGCTACTGTCTGGCGGGTGGCTGCTTCTGTAATCCCGTGTGTTGTCTCCGTGAGACCCTTCTCATCTGCAATACAAAGTGGACAAACGTGGTACCGCTGGATGCAGCGGGCTGCCTGTCAATAGCCCCTTGCAAACCAGGCTGCTGCAATCCAGAGACTTTGCATGGAGATGTGGTTTGGTGTGTGGGCCTTTTCTTGAGGCCAAGCAGAAGGCAGAGGCCAGCTTTGGGCATGTTTAAATTAGCACTGAGCCTTGCGCTAAGCTGGGCTGAGATCCAAGCAGCGGAGAGCAGGCAGCAGAGGGGAGAGCGGTACAGCTGGAGAAAATGAAATGTAGAGACTAATAGAAAAAGCTCAGCAGCTGGATTAAAAGCAGAGTTTCATTTTCTCTTTGTAACACTCGAGAGTTTTCATTCAAGCAGAACCTCCAAACGCGTGGGGAGCGCCGCTAACGTGCGCTGTGGCTTGCAGCGAAGCTGATCAAACAGCTACGCAAACATTTTGGAAACCTCTCTGGCCTGTGAGCAGAAATGGTGAAAGAGAGTATTTACTTGCTCCCTCCTCTGCATACTTGAGGTCCGTGCCCACGGAAGGGCTGGGTGGCTGCTTGCTGCCCTCAAATGTTCATCAAAGACCCCAGAAGGAAACAACCCTCTGGAAGTGGGAGCTCGACTAGCCTTGCCCCTGGGGCTGCCTCGTGCTGTGTTGAACGTGCCCACGGAGGCTCCCTTTCCTCCTGCAGCAGAAGGGACAAGGGTGAGATCCTTAAATGCATCTTTGACTCCCCTGCTCCTGTTGAGTCTGAGAGCCAAGTGTTGGGCTGCCTCTGGGTGATTCGTGTCATTGTGCGTGTGCTGGAACCAGCAGCGATGGAGCTGCCCGTGGTGCCACGTGTGACCACACGTTTCTCTGCAGGCCACAACCTCGCTGCTGGCCTTAGAGCCCTTGCTCTAAGCAATTTTCCTCAAAGCTCCCATTCGAGTACCTAAATATTCTCTTTCTAGGCTAAGCCTTCATCATCTTGTAGGAATGCTTTCTATAAAGTGGAATACGGATGTGTTTTGAGCTTAGACAGATGCTCCTTCTTGCACAGATGCTCCTTCAGCAGCTGTGGCTGCTGCTGTCAAGTCAAACATGGTGATGGGTTCTGAGTGAAGGTCTTCATCTGCTGTTTGAGTCAGCGATTTGTCTATTGTTTTGGGAGTAATTTAAGACCCAACTAGGAATAAGTGTCCCCTCTGTGATCCAGTTAAATCTCGCCTTGGATTACTGGTTTTGTGAATTTTCCCTGAAAGAACCGGTCTGTCCTCGCTGATTGCTCAACTGGGCAAAATGTACTGAGTCAGATGCCAAGTTCAGACAATTTGGGCTCTTAGTCCTGTGTGCTGTTCCTTATCTCAACAGGTCTCCTGTTAACAACTTTCTCCAGTTTCTAGGTTCGTTTTGCACATAATCCACGTGGTTGGCCCCCCTGGGGTGGTTATTTAGGTTCAAGGTAGCACTAAGTAACAGCAGTGGACTTGTGTGGCTCGTGGATACTATTGAATTACATTCCCTGCTTTTGTGCTTCTTCCATCTTCCCCCTGCTCCCCCTCAAAACAGCCGTCGTCACCAGCAGCAGACGAGAAACCAAGCCTGAGAGCAGAAGTTGTGTTGAGCACCACAGATTTGGCATCATCCAGACTTCATCTTCACTCTATTTCCTGTGACTTAGATTGGTCTTTGACCCATAGAGCAGAAAACCAAGTAGACCACAGAACAAATCCCTCCTAAAGAAGAGAGAGAACAACTTCAAGGCAAAAGGATCTCAATTTTTTACTTAAATGTCTCAGAATGCAGTTGTACAAATTTGGGGTAAGAAGTGCAGTTTGTTAGCTGGCCTGCCCAGAGATGAGTTATTTATGAGATCACTGACTGTGGTGGCTGCTGTGAACCTCGTTTTTTACCTCACTCCTCAACCAAACCTCTTTTTGGAGCCTGACTTAGCCTCAGTTTCTGCCCGAGCATGAATGAAAGCTTCTGGCAAGCTCAAGAGGCTGTGAGGAGCGTGTCAGCTGGTGATCGTAGCCCTCCCCTCCTTGGGAGACCGACACTTAAAACATCCGCTGCGCTTGTTATACTGAATCCATCCACCACGTGGTGGAAACACGGAGCATCCTGAGGTTGAGAAAGGCCTGGGCTTCCTTTTGCTTTCCCCCAACTTGTCTGACAGGGGCACTCACAGCTGGGGAATCCCTCATCTCCCTGGAAGACTTTCACTGTGCAGCTGCCAAACCTGTTAACTTGCGTTTGGAGATGTCACTGTTGGTTTAGATGAGGCTTGAGAAATCATTTGCTGGATTTAACTGCTGTGAAGCAGAGAATTTTATTTCTTTTTGTGCTCTGCATCTTGGGGAAGCTATTAACAGTTGGTGCAACGCTAATCCCTAGCGTTGGTGTACATACTTGGAGGTGGTTTGGTCAGAAGGGGTTTTTGGAGATGGGGAGTGTTTGGCAGCAAATGATGTTATTTTTGGAAGGCCCAATGCCCTTCCAGTATGAAGAGCCTGTGAATGCAGAAGATGACATGTTAATGTGGTTGCTGTGATGAGTAGTTCTTGCTCTATTGTTGAGATGTTAGTTGACTTCCTGAGCTTCCTCCTCCTCCCCAGTCTGTTTTGCTTTCCCTGTCTCTGGCAGATTTCTAAAGAAGCTCCAGCTAGCTGAATGCAGCCACATATCACTTACCTGCAGATACTGCTTATCAGGGGGGCAGGCTGAAGAGGGGCTGAGAATCACTGCTTGTGTAGAACAGCTGCTGCAGTGCCTTCTTGGGGTCATTATCTCTGCTGATGGGTGCAGAAACTTTTATTTTTAAGTTTAGAAATGAAGATGCTTCCTGTAGCAATCCTGTGGTCTGCCTAGGCACAGGAGAGCATTTCAGACACCTGGCTCTTCAAGGCCTGTATCACAGCATGTGGCAGGCATGAAATTTAGAGATAAGACTGTCAACAAGAGGTGGGAAATGTGCTGAATTTAGCAGCTGTGCTCTTGGGTCTGTCTGTCTTGGATCTTGCTTATGAGATGACCCTGGGTGCAGCTTGCTGGCTGGACTCTTGATGTTTGTGTTGCCTTGAGGAGCCAGCTCTCACCTGCTCTCCTGGGAGGCCCTGAACAGACCTCGTGTCCGTGGCCTGTTCTGGCTTTGGTCTGCAGACCAGGCCTCATCCCCGCCATGGGATGCGCAGAGCTGCTTCCTCAGGTCCTGCTGCAGTGTTTTGTTTCTGCACATTTGTGTCTGCTTTCACCTCAAGGCACATTGATTCAAAGCAGTTTAAGTCTCTAGCTTTCAACTGGATTTTAAATTAGCTATTTAGACCAAGCCATCCTCTTTCCTGTTAGCGCTCAGTGTTTCTAACTGTTTTTCCCTCTTCAAGAGGCGTTTGTTTGTAATGAGCTGCAAACAAATATTTCAGGCAGAACCTCTGTTTGGATGTTTCTTGCTCATCATAGCTCATCAGTTTGTGTTTACATCCGTGTGTGTTTAGTTTCGTATTGGAATCTGGTGGAGTGTTAACTTCTAGGTTTGAGCTCATGGGAATAGCGTATTTGACTGCTCTTTTTTCTATGCAAGTTCGTGCAAATAAATGAGTTTTTGGCTAAACACAAATCTGTAACTTTCAAACAGTTTAATGGAGCTGCTATCCCAAAACTATATTTAGCCCTAACTGATGATTTTTTCCAACATTTCTAAAAAGGTGAGGTTTGTTCCTTAGCTTAGTCATCCAAATGAAGAAATGGAGAAAACTGGCAGTGGTAACTGGAGAGAGATCTTGGAGCTTCATCTAGAAGGATGAGGCTGGGAGGTACCACCAGGCAGCTGTGAGCCCCTAGCTGGATGCCAGGAGGTCTCTGGGGTTGTCTGTGCTCCCTTGGGCCCCACGGGTGCCAGGTGGGCCCAGATAGGTGCTTCTTATGTTCTTGTCCTCCCTGGCTCGTGAGCTCTTCTGGCTGCTGGAAGTTACTTGCCACTTAAGAGTCGGATTATGGGACCTCTGTTGCAATTGATTATTTTATACTCAGAGGTTTTTAAACCTGGACAGCAAGTATGTGTGGGTTAGATCAGCACAGTCAGAGTGCAGGGCGCTTAAAACTGCATTTTGTGTGATACTGTGTGTGGGCACCTCTAACTTCAGGACTGTGAAGTTTTGATTGATTTGAAATAAATAAATAAAGAGGGCAGGTTCTGCGGCACCTGCGCGGGAGAGGGGGTCTGTGGGTGCCAACGTGAGGGCTCAGTTGCTCCCAAGCCGACTGGCTGTATCGGGCAGCGCCGTGAGCATCCCCTCCGCCGTCTCGTGCTGGTGTGGTGGGCGGGTTGTCAGAGGTCCCTCCACTCTATAGGATGTCGTGATAAACCTTTTAGTCGTATCAAGTGCTCTCACGTTTGATTAAATGTCACTCGCTCTTGTACTGTCTCTATACACAGCAAACAAAAGTTCTTGCAGCTTTTGAGCGTGGATGTGCCAGATGCGTTAGTGGAGCTGACGTGTTCCTAGCTGTTTGTATTGTTCCAGGCAGCGTTGTTTGACTCGCGAGCAGCGTTTGTGACTCACTGCAGTCAGGGCGCTGTACGAGTTCAGCAGCTCAGCTACTATCTGTCTACTCAAAAATAAACCTACCCCAAAACCAATGTTCCCCATGAAATGGGAAAAGATACTCTTGTTTTCTCCTCCTCGTTTGCAAGCTTGGGCCGGCAAACCTGGCACACACTGAGCTCTGGGGTTTTTCTCATCTCCCTGGTTTTCCAAGATGCGTGTCTTAGTGTTGATGACTTATGTCCTGCTGCATCCTCTGTGCTTGCAGGCTGCTGCTCGGAGGAGGTGGGATTTCTGCGGCCAAGGCTCTGTCCTGTCTTCTCCCCTCTGCCCCCCTGAATTCCCCCTACGCTGGAAAGCACGTGAACATGCGAATGAACCACAGGCAGCTCCGATGGGGTGTTGCAAATGTGATTAGTGGGTGTTTCTGTCTGTGTAAACACAGACCTGGGCTTCCTAGGGGGGTAAAATCAAAAGAGAAGAAAAAAAGCAAAGAGCAAAACTCTGCTGCATTGCCGAGGTGGAGGCACCAAGTGTGAGCGCGGCTGCACTTGGTAGCTGCTGCTTTGGTAGGGCAGCTACTTTGGTCCTCGTCACCTTTAGATGTTAAGAATCTCCTTTGAGATGTAGGCTGTTTGCTTCCTTCCTTGACAGGAGAGGCTCAATGAGTCACCACCTTTTTGCCAAGAACAAACAAAAATGGCGAGTTTGCCTGCGTGCAGGCGCGTCGCATGGGCCCTGCAAGGAGCTTGTGCACGTGAGAGCTGAACAAATTCAGCTCTACAAAGTGCCTGGAGACTCTCCTATATGTCAGCTCCGGCAGAGGAGGAAAGGTCAGCGTGTGTGGTGGGAGCAAGGGCAGAACCCTCAGCACTTCTGAGTACAAAACTAACTGCAGGAGTCTGTCTTTCTATCTCTTAACGCCTGCTCCTTCCTTGGATTGTCTCTGTGCTAAAGGAAGTATATATAAAATAGATTAAGGCACCTCATTTTCTCTTGAATGAGGGTTTTTTTTTGTTTTTTTTTTTTTTTTTAAGGAAAAAAGGCAGGAAGATGGAGTTGTTTCAACAATTGCAAACTAACTACTGGGTGAAGCTTTTCTGAACATCTCCTGCTCTGTGTGTCTGCTCTGATACCTGCCAGCTTGTGTGATTATTTTTTCCTCTCTCCCCTTTCAGCACTGTCTAATTGTGAAAATATTTCAATTGTGAAGCTTAAATGTGAACTGCTCCATGTTGCGTTACTGCTGAAGCCCGTTAATTGGGCCCTCCTGCAGGGCAGTTCATTAATGAGCTTTCCCAATTAAGACAGGACCTCTTTAAATAAAACAACAACAGAAGAAGCCCCCGCCACACACCAGAAACAAAAACCCATTGGAAAAGATCACGTTGCAAGAAATACTGTGCAGACCTGTGATCCAGGCTGGCAGGGAAACTGTATCTTAGTCCAGTACCAATTAACCCCACTGTTCTGATTCTGTATTCTCCCTTTAATGAGAACGGCTGCAATTTGGTGTCAGTCTGAGCAGTCTAACATTAGCTTGAATCTTGCTTTTTATGGGAGAAAAGGAGAGAAGGAGGAATTTAAAAGAAGTTTTCTTTAATGTCTGGAAAAAGAAGCTTTGAGAGTAACGCTGCTTTTATGGTTACAGGTAAAGGACCTAACGAAGTACCTTGATCCGAGTGGGCTTGGAGTCATCAGCTTTGAAGACTTCCACCGAGGGATCAGAGCTATCAGAAATGGAGGTGAGTTTGCCGTTGTGCTCGAATGAGGCTAGAGAGGCACCAAAACTTACACCCCAAGGCTTTAACAGAGCTGATAAATCACTGGGAATGGTTTTCTGAGCATCCTTACCTGCTGCGTCGGGCAGAGAGCAGGAGGACTAATGGGTTGCACTAAAGTTTGTCCAAGGTAATCCCACAGTTGCGATGCTGGTTGCCTGTTTTCTTGTTTATTGGGAAAGTTACTTCCTAAATGTATGCTGAAAACTGACAAGCTTCTAGAGGAAAATCCCTTCTTGCTTGGTGTCTGTCATCACTTACAGTTGTGTGGGAGTTTGCTGCTGTACTACAGCAGTGACTGCGAGCTGACCCCTGCTCCAGCCACGCATCCGTCTGCGGGATGGGATCATATCTCTAGACTCTGGGCACTGATGCGTTTGCCTTGACTCCAGCTTTTTGTCGGATCAGCATGCACAAGTGATTTCTAACAAGAAGCACATGAAATGAGAGCTTTGAACCGACTGGTAACGTTTAAACAAACAGGCCAGCAACAATGCTGATGTTGCTCTTGACATGATTATTTCATGTGCTTCCAGAGCAATAGTTAGGTGAAATGTTAGATATGTGTCTGGTTGGTTGGCACTGCATTGATTTGCTAGGGAAAAAATAACCCAGATGCTTTTTCAGGGGATTGATCTCTAATGCCATTATTCAGAGGTTCATTTTAGGGGCAAATGTGGTGTTAAGGGCAGGCTGTAGAAAAATATTGGAAACATGATGCAGAGCACATTTAATCTAAAACTTGCAATTATCAATTGTCACGCGATCCCATTGCACATTCATCGATAACTTTGTTTACAGTAATACTTGTCTTCAACTTCACTGCATTTTTCATGCGGCAAAGAACATGCAGTTTGTCAGCGGAGGGAGTGTGTTTTTAAAGAGCAATGGTAGCAAAGGTGTGAGGAGGCTGATATTCCTGTACAAAGCACCTTGCTTCAGGAGCAGCAAAATCCCTCAGAAGTAGAAGTGACCCTGGTTTCTGTGCAGCACCCCCCTGTCCCTCCCTTCGTACTCATCTCTTCCTTGTACGACCAGGACTGTAGAGCTTTATGGCAGCCCCTAAGTTTTGGCTCTGTGGCGGCTCGATAGAGTAGCTATTCTTGAGCTCTCCTGCTGTAGAAGGAGCTGCAGCATGCTATTAATTTGTAATAAATTGCTATTGGAGAAGAGCTTGTTTCTAAAAGCTCTGGCTTGTGTTTCTCTTCAATAATTAATTGCTCTGGTATTGTGTTATATTAATTGAATGGAAAAAGCAGGTCCAGACAAAGCTTTTAAGACCACTATTTCTTAAACTTGTAAGAGACTGCTATGGATTTCTTACAGTGCTTAAGAAAGGTAAAGTACTGAACTCCATGTTTCTTTTATGGATGTGCAATGTTAGAGTACAGAGAGGGTTTCCTTGAGTTTTAAGAGCTGAGCAGTTGTTTGTTGAAATGATCTTGAGGATTTATTGCTGCTGCTGAGAGAGTCAATATTGATTACCTAGAAGAGGTATCCTTGCTGCTGGGCATCTCTTTAACACAGCTCTGTTAATTAGTCTGGCTTTTTTTTTTTTTAGTCTGTCTCTGTTGTACTTGCTGATATTCTGTGGTTCAGTCAATTGAAGGGAGGATTGACCTGAGGTTTGCAGCTGGTGCTGGGATTTCTCACTGTTCTTCAGCTGTTCCTGGGTTTCTCCCAGACCTTGGAGCTGCCTGGGGTTAATTGCAAAATCAGAGTTGAGGTAGAGAGATTTGCCCCTGCTCCTGGCAGGGAGGCTGCTGGGTGCTCTCAGCTCATGGGCCTGAGGGGCAGGGCTGGAGATGCTCCTGGCGCAGGTTCCTGGGACGTGTTCGTGCACCGCTGGGCGCTGCAGCAGCTCCTCGCACCCTGCTCTGCACCAGCCCTTCCTAGGAACAAGGTGGTACAACTACTGGGACACCCTTGTCCTCCCTGACACCCTGAGGTGGGTGGTGTCTGTTTATTTTAAATTTAAACCTTAAATTTTATAAATAAAGACTGGCCAGTCCTGCAACAGGTAAGTAGCAAAGCAGAGCAGTGTTGGCAAGTCAGGGAAGAGAAATACTTTTGAGAAATGGAAGTTGAAGTCCCTGAAGTGCTCGAAGTGCTGATAATGTAATGGAGTCGATGCTCACCTGAAAGAAGCAGAGTGTGTTACAGAGAATGCGTAAAGACACGGGATAAGGTCTGTAATGCCTCGTGAATCCACAGCCACAGCAGCTGTGCAGCACCTAGGTACCATCCATGAGCTCTGGGATTTCTTTGTAGTTATCATGCAGGGAAAAAGAAGCTGGGAGTCGGAATGACTGCCCTGCATCCATCCTGCCATAGCAGCGAGAACTAGTGTGGAGATGTCCCTGTAAGAAACACGGGTAAGGATTTGTATGCAGGCTAGGTAGAAAACTGGGTGAAATGTCTGTCTTGAGGTAAGGAACTCACTAGTGGGATATTAAATATCTCCTGTTTTTAGCTGACCAAAGGCTTTTACTGGAACTCAGAAGTAATAATGGAAAACACCATGTAACTTGTGCTCTGACCTGATACATCAACTTTATTCAAAACAAGAAAAAATACACCACAAGGTTTTGCATAGGGATGGGCTCTCTGCAGGTACCCTATTGTACAGGGAATGAGCTGTCTGTCACTTGGAATTCCTGTTGGCTAATCCAGAGGAAGATGCATTCCTGCAGTTGTGGCTCCTTCTGTCTTGGATGCTGCTCCCTTAACAAAAGGAACTCTGTGTATTGAGAGCGGGCAGTGCCTCCAGGACAGTGAGACATGGATGTGCTCAGGGGAGGGCCAGAGAATGGAAAGAGTCATATCTTTTCAAATGCTTCAGCTAATAAGTTCTTTGGATTTGGGAAGATGGAAAATAATTCTCCGGAGCCAACATCCAAACCTGGAAGCTGTAGCGGAGTTCCTGTTTGCAGGAGCTGCAGGCTCTTGGCAGGAGCAGGAGGGGTGCAGGACTGGGGGCTGATACCTGGAAATGCCGCCCCTGACGCGGGGCTGTAGGGTCGGGAGCTGGCAGCCGGGCTCACTCCCGAGCGGCATTCCAGGGAGGGATCCCTGTGCCCTGGATAAGCAGCATTCTGCTGGCGGATCGCTCGGCTCGCTGAGGGCGTTTATGCGAGCGCTCTCCAAGCGCACGGCCGCAGGGCTGGCACGGGGCCGTGGAAGGAGGCAGCTCTGCGGTGGACGCAGGGCAGCACATGGAGGGTTGCCCACACGTGCGGGCAGGGAGCGCGGGCCCAACTAGCCTGGCCCCGCGCAAGCAGGAGGTGCAAAGCCCCGTGCACGAGCGCGGTGCAGGTGCTACTTGCGTCTGGCACCCGTGCGAGCTCGAGGAGATTGAGGATGCGCATCCACAGGGCCTCCTTGCTCTCGGTGGCAGCAAGTCACCCTCTACTGCTGCGCCTGGCGTTTGGCTCCTCCACGTGCCTGGTGTGTTTGGAGCAGGTGGGTGTCAAGCTGAGAATCCTTTCTCCACTGTAAAGCGTGTGCCTAGCCTTCCTGCTGAATGGAAGCTGTTCACGTTGCATTTCAAAAGCTTATAAATCTAGAGAGCAGAGCAAATCAGTTTTCAAAACCAGATCCAAGTTATCCCTGCGTTGCTAACCCATGCATATTGGTTATATGCTCCGCAGCCCTGCTTTCAGCAGAGCTGTGTTCCCAGCTTGCACGGATGCAGTATCTGTGCTAGCTCCTGATCTGGCATTTCCGAGCCCCTCTCCCTGCATCTGATGGTGCTGGGTGACATCTCTGTTCCCATCACGGCTCTGGCTGCCCGTGAACCACTTAATGTTTGCAGGAACCTGCTAGGCAGGACACGCAGGGGCTCCAAATGAATTTCCTTGGATCCAGGCGGCTGCCGTCCCTGTGCCACAGCCTCGCTCGGGCTCCCCAGTGTGTCCGAAGGTGCAGAGTGCACTAGGTACCCAGTGCCGACTGGTAACGCAAACCGCTCTTGGGTTCGTGTGTACTTGTACTTTCCTTTGGAAGATCTGCATTGCAGATGGCTTTTGCTACGCGGAATTAAAGCTTTCATTGCACAGGGATAATTCCAGAAGCCCCAGCTTGCATTCCCTTACGCACTTCCAACCCAGTAACTATTTTCCGATGCTGTGTTTTTGTGGGCCTTCAGCATTCCTTTTTCCAGGCTAATGCTGTAAATATGGCAGGACTTGCACCAAGCTACTGGTAGTATCCAAGCACACCTCTGCTGGCAGGAGTACCTAAATAAACATTTAAGGCTTTTGTTTTATAAAAGGAAAGTGTTTTTTTTTTTTTAACTAAAGCTCGGCAGATGGAGTGAGATCTTGTGTGCGCACTTGGCTAATAACTCTCCGTGTATCTGGTGCTGGTGGAAGCACTTCCCACCTTCTCTTCAGATCTGCTGATGGCTTTACCCGTGCAGCATTGCTGCAGTGGAGACTTTCCTGTTGGTCTGGCCTGTTCCTAGCCCTGGCTACGCTGTCCCCACCAGGCAGAGAGCTTGTTGGCTGGCTGAAGGTAGTGCAGATGCCTCCTTGTTTACAGCCGTTGTTCAGAGAACAGAGGCTGCCCTGAATGGGAAATCAATTGCGATTCAGGAGCAAGAATAAAGTCAAAATTGCTCTGATTGCATTCTCTGCTTTTTTTTTTTTTTTGCATTGCGTCTTGCTCAGCCCTCCTCTATTCTGCCTGTTGGAATAAGGGGCTTATGAAGATGAGTGTAAATTCTGCTTATGAGAGAAGTGAGGACTTCTATATTGTGTTGAGATTTATGTATGCGCTGAAAGGAGGGAAAAAAAGACTTTCTGTTCTATTCTTTGTAGTGCCTTTCTTTGTAGATCAGAGCTCTCCTTGTCCCCGCCGCACAGGGGGATGCGTATAGCGCTGTGATGGTGCCCACCAAGTTGGAGCTCGTGTGGTCCCAGTTTGTGACCTCTTCTGCTATGTGCATAAAAGGCCAAGCCTTTCTCAGAAGCACTGAACTGAGTTTTCTCTTGAAATAATGGCACTTCAGCAGTTATTCTTGGCAGCTGCTGGGCCTGCACGTGATGAAGATATGTGAGGGTCCTCGTCTGAGTCGGTCTAGTGGTCCTGCATCAGGGAAGGAGACATCAGGAGTGCAACGTGCTCGGCCGCGGGGTGCTGCTGGCTGAGGCGGTGTGAGGTCTCTGTCCCTCTGCTGCAGAGCGCCCTCCTGCCAGATGACGGTCCTCCCGCACAGGGGGATCTGGGGAGGAGCAGCCATTCTGCTATGAAGACGCCCTGCATCAGAGGAGATGCTTTCACAGATGCCTATCGCCAAACCTCGTGTTATCCTCTTGAAATAAATCCCTACCTACGCACCCACCTACCTCAGCAATGTGGAACTGTTTGCTTGTAGCTGTTTGCTTGGGCTTCAGCGTGATAGAGAAGCAGATATGTTAGAGGAAGGATACGCTAACAAGGGTGTGTGTGTGCAGAAGGGCTCTTCTGGCTCATGAGAAGAGTACGTTGTTTTCTTTGTTATTTGCATTTGCCTTTTTAATACAAATAAACAATTGGGTTTTTATTTTTTTATAACTTGGCAACACAGTGAACTGTTACATCAGGGCTGGAGCTGGCTACTGTCCACGCGCCATGCCAGAGCAGGGAGGATGCCTTCCCCAAAACAGCCTCGCCGATGCCATGCTGCATTGACCTACTTTCACAGAAAGCACAGGAGCGTTGTAGAAACTGTATCCGTAGGCCCTATCGCAGCTCTGGAATAGGGTTGGCAGCAAATTACTCAAATGTGCTGCCATAAAACTGCTGCTAAGGCCTAGCAGCCCTCGGGCTCCGAGAGAATGAGGTGGATTTACACAAGAATCCCTTGCAATTTTTGAGAATTCTTTCGTTATGAATATTTTGGTTGCATATGCCAAATAAATCTTGCTGCATCCTGTCACTGTCGGAGTGGAACAGGCTCCAGGTCCAAAATGGGGAAGGAAAAAAAAAAAAGAGGAATTCCTTTAGCTCATAGCAGTACAAAGCTGCCCTTTACTTCTTGTTGCAAGCATTAGTCTTTGATGAAATGACCAAAGTGTCATCTTCTATGCACAATTCCTTGCAAGGGAAAACCTTACTGCCTTGCCAGGCTTCTTGCCAAAAACAAACAAACAAAAACAGCCCAAATTGCAGAGGAGTACGGAGAATAACCAGGGACTTTCCTGTGTTGTTCTGATGAAGTAAAATCAACTTGTGGTGTCTTAGACTCTCTGATCATAGCCCACGCTGACAAGGGCAAGCTGGAGTGGGTGTAAACTGCAGTTGAAAGGGTTAAGTTTAGCCCTAAAAGTGAAGAAACCATCCTTATCTGGCAAAGGAGAAGAGAAGGCAGTACAGGGATGACTTATTTTTTTGGAGATGGTAAATATAGAGAAATGCAGAATGATGTTTTATTAGAGCCTTGAAGAGACTCTTAGAGCTCTCCTGTCTGTGCAAGAGTAAAACCAAATGTAAACTTCTGTTACAAAATAGACTCTTCTCATAATCCATCTGTTGTTCTAGTGTTTCTCCATCATATTTTTTCCTTTCTGCGTAATAGTGTGTTGTTTTGTTCCACATCTGGTGTTACTAATCCTTTAGAGAGCACTGGGCCAGCCGCTGCTTGGCGAGCAGGGAAGGCGGCGCTGGGGCTGCAGGTGGGTCGTGGTCCTGGTCCAAGTCCTACGTATTGCAGTTCTGCAGGTTTCGATGTTGTGATTAGGATCCAGAATGAGAGATTATTAATTTTTGGTTCAATGCAGGAAGCTGAGGAGTGGCTTTTCTGTCCTCACCAAAAATACTTGGCAAGGGGTCAGGTTGGATTTTGCACGATGAATGGATTTTGATTTCTAAGCTTAGGTAGCAAGAATATACCCAGCCTGTCATTCTGCCTTTCCGGACAGACCGTCTAGCCAGAGCTGTCAGACAATTTCTCGTTGGGAATCCAGTCAATCTGGTGTTATTAGTGAAGGGATAATTACTCATCTGCAACTTCTGCTTCTCCGAGAACACCGCTTGACTCTCGTGGCCTGGGGGCTTGTGACTGAGCAGTGACTGTACCCTTGTGATGCTTCCACAGATGGATGTGGCAAAAACCTGCTGCTCTCAAGTGTTTTCTGGGCTCATTCCTCGCTACGACATGTGACGTGGCTTTTCTGCCGTGCTGAGAGATCGGTTGTAGTTGTTCAGCTGTTGAGGTCGGGCTGTGATGTGTGAGCAGCAGGTTGGGCTGGCTCTGGTGGTAGCACATTGCCCAGATGCAGAGGTCACCTCGGCAGAAGCCGTCCCTGCGTTTCTGACAGCCCCTTTCCAATTTCTTCATGACCTTGATCCCTTTCTGTCTGCACCAAGCCATGTCTCTTCTGAACTGCCGTGCATGTCCCTTGGATGGCTTTTTACTTAATGATCTCTTCAGTGCTTCCTAAGTGAGTACCAACTTCCCAACTAAATCCGTCCATTTAGCACTGGGGCAGCTCATTTCTCTTCAAAGAGGAGGCATTTCTGCCAACAAGGTGCCCAGCGCTGAGCTCATTGATCAGATGGTCACAGGGCTACACTGCAGCCACCTCTGCGGCAGGATTATTGCCCGTTCAAAGGCAGCGTGTGCATCCCAGCCCCTTTGCTTCTGTGTGTTTTGTGAGTGCTTGTGACTCTGAGGCCATGGCTGAGGCTCTCAGCTAACTTTTTCCACTTCCTTGGTTCTGAAACCTGCTGTATTTTGAATCTAGGTTATAACACAGCCCATAGCTATGGAGAAGTCAGCAGAAACAGTATGATGACTTATTATAAAAAATGCTTCTCTTAAGCCAGTAAGATCTTGGCATCATTGTGTTTGACTCTCTGGATTTATTCTAACAGGTATTGTACCGCTGAATTTAAAAGGTCAAACTCTTTAAATATAGTAGTGTTTCTAAACTGTTGCATAGCTGAGAGCAATCAGTCGCAGATAATTTGGTGACTCCTTTCCAGAAAACAGAATATTACCTTGAACCTTTGAAAATTGGCTGAAATTACATTTACTTAATTTTTTTTTTTTTTTACATAAGTCATTTGAAACGACTTTGGAATAAAGTATGGTTCCCCTCCTCTTCAGTGGTATGTAGTACACAGCTTGGCCATTTTTTAAGGGATTTTTTTGGCAATGTTACAAGTTCAGCAGGGCGTTTCATCATAAGAGCTTTAAGGAACATCTTCCTATTAGCCTGCATAGTCTTCAAGGGACTTGGAAGGAAAGGGGCTCCAAAGAGCTGCACTGCAGCCAGAGCTCCATGCTGGCTGCTTGACACTCATGGTGATGGACAAGAATCTTCTCATCACAGTCATCACTTCCAAAGGTGCCTCTGAGCTCTGGAGTGCTGCACTGGGAGAAGCTTCCCTTTAAGGCATAATTTAATGTCTGTTCTGCCTTCCTATATTTTCTTTTCCACGTGCTCACCAGACAGATTATGTTCTGGCCTGGAAACTGGCTGCTCCTGGTTCTTGATTTCAGACCTGCTGGTGGTTTTGCAGCTTGCCTTTTGGAGCCAGAGCATGGCTGTAGAAAGCGTGTGGCTCTGCAGGTCCTGGCCAACCTGCCAGTCCCCCCTCGATCCCCTATTGCCAGAAGGTGGGAAAGCGGCTCTGATCTGAGCTGCTTTCTGGGGCTTACTGATGGCTTTGAAATGGTTTTTAGCCCCAGCTTCACGTTAGACATCGTTAACCTGGGACATGGCCAGTGGAAAGTGAAATGATGAGGAAGACCCGTGTGTGCTGAATGGCAAAGAGACACTAGCATCTTCCTGTGATGAACTGCAAACTCTCTAGCAATTTGGATATTAAAAGCCATTATCGTCTTAATGCTTGCATCCAGGCCAGGAATTCTTCTTCAGGAAAGCTCTGTCTAAATTCACCAAGGCTGTACGTTTGTATTAATAACTGGCTTTGCTTGGAGCAAGTCCATTATAAACATCTGTCAGGCACAGCATGGGGAGCTAGGAGTTGGGCTGAACTGACTTCAACCATTATCCTCACGTCTTGCGTGGGAGCTGGAAGGTGGGGAAGGCTGGGAAGTGCTTGGCATGAACGGTGCCATCCAACCACTGCCCCAGCTGCGGCAATAAACTGGTATTTACAGTTGCTTGTGATCTCTCTTCTGAGGTCCTGCCATGCTTACCTGATCTCTGAGGTAAAGTGAGGGTAGATTTATGCTTCCAAGCTGCTTGCGTACCACAAAGTTCATTCTGTTTATGTTTTCAGACAGGACTTGCAAATAAAGCCTGAGGGTCTTTGCTGAACTAAGAGGATAAAAAGGAATATTTGATAAGTACCAATCCCCACAGACCAAAAAATTACCTGTTACAACATTATCCATGAGGAGATCAGGTGAGTGTTGTGTAAGCAACCTTAATTTTGACACTCCTTGAGAAGTGTCAGAATTGAGAGACACCGAGAGCCTGAGCTTTTTACTTGGATGTGCTGTTGTTGTAACTTGTGGTTGTAAAAAGAAGCCCTCAGTGAGTGCTCTCAGCCAGTCGTTTTATCCCCAGAGGAATCTGCGTGTCAAGCTGCTTTGTGTTGCAGTCCTGTGTGAGGAGAGGGTCTGTGGTGCTGGGGAAAGACTTGAGGTTGGGGAGATGTTTCTTCCCCCTGGGCCTACAGAGACCAAGTTCCTTGTGAAGATGCAAATGTCAGTGGAGATCTGCTGTCCATCTTAGAGGGCACAAAGATGACCCTAGTGACATGAGAAATCTCATATGGAAGGGCAAACTTCCTCTGTTTCCAGATTTTTTTTTCCATGAAGGCAGAGGACCTCAAATTATAAATGTGCTCCTGCACCCTTTGGTGAAGGCAAAAGTAAAAGAGATGGTGGCTGGGCTGGTGTCAGCTTCGTCCTGCAGCTACTCATGATACGTGCATGTCCAGGTCTAAAATGAAAGCGTGTGACCCGGAGGTGCCTTTGGAGATAGTAACTTTTGCATAGGGGCTTCTCCTATAAGTCTTTGCAGTGCGTGCCAGGTCCTTCTGAGCCCTGTAGCCTTCAGTGCCAATTTGGGATTTTTATTTTCTCAGACATATTCCTGCTGCCTGTATGACTGGGCTGCCACCAAGCCTTTAACTAGGATTCTGACTGTGTTCCCTATCTGTTTTTTGTGTGCCATTCATGCAGGTCTTATTACTGTATTGAATAATTCAAGTGTGTGAGCTGCACGAATCCACACTGTTCAACTGCCTTTGAGTTTGTGGCTCTGTGGCTTGCAGCAGTACGCACAGTGTATGTTGGCAGATGACTTAAATACTTCTGAAAGGCTCTGTTTTTCTAGGTCATTCCTATATGAAGTAGATAAAACTGGCTCTGTTTCTGACCTGTGTGTCACTACTGTACCCACAGCTCTTCACTCAAGGTGCCTTTTCACTGAAATCCTCTAAAGCAGCTTTTGGAAGCTATTTCAGGAGCCTTCTGCGCTCCCTGGCTTCCTTTGCTGTAGCTCTGTGCTCCGTGTTGGGTTTCTTGAAAAGCCCAAGTTACTATTGCGTCTCCGAGGCCTTTTGAAACGCCATGATTCTCCTGATGGAGAAGGTTTGAGGCCGCTGCGGGAGCACAGCTGAAATCCAACTTCTCACCCTGGGCTGAGCAGCCGTGACCTGTCCTGCTTTCTCCCTGACTCTGCGTGTTACTAGAAGCCTCTCGCCGTGGTGCCCTTGGCTGTGGGGTCTGCTGCCGGCCGGGCTGCTCTAGAGCTTGGCCAGTGAATCCGGGTGCTTCACAGATACCGGACAGAGGTTGCCCTTGGCTTGCGGTCTGGGCAAATGACAGGACAGCAAATATGTTGTCAGTGGAGAGCACACAGACGTGCACACAGACGGAGATGGTCCACATCACAAGCCATACATGACAGTGTTTGGATCATATTTTTTAAAATTCTGGGAAAAAAATAGGGTGTCTTAAGAGTGAAGGGAGATGTAGGCTACAATTCAGTTTCATAATCCTGGGGGTCCCCTCCCATAAGCAAAGCAGCACTGAGGAAAGCAGAATCAAATGTGTGGTGGGGAGAAGAGGGCTGCTGTGGCTGGCTGGTCAGCGCTGGACTCGTGGCAGCTGTACAAGGTCAGGAATTTAAATGAAAATGAATCTCCATCTCCCAAGTGATGATGTGGTTGATGCAATGGACTTTGGGGGAGTAATCTTTTCAGTGGGGTTTGAAGGGTGCTGTTGGGCAGCAGGAGACTTCTCAAGGTAGAGAAGTTCAGTTGCGCACAGGTACAGGGAGGGATGTTGAAGGGATGCTAGAGGACAGTTTGAGGTTATGGTAGTGTACAGATGATGCCTAAAAATGTGCAGGCTGGTGCCCCTAGAGTAGATTCAAGCAGCAGAAAAGCTGTGGATGGTGGCTGTCATTGTAGGGGAGGTGGCAAGCAGAAAGAAAACCCAGGAGCTGTGTGTTGTGGTGGGCTTGTTGCCCAGGCAGGACTGCAGAGGAGGAGCCAAAACACAGACTTAGTGTGGGCAGAAATGGAGGGTTTGCAGGAGAGAGCCTGTGATGTGGGACAGTGTGAGCATGCAGAGAATGCCAGAGCAGGCAGGGGTGCCACCAGGCGAAGGGGCAGTTGGACTAGAGTCTGTAAAAAATCCTGCTGTTGTAGCAAAGACATAGACACCGACCACGAGTTGAAGGCTTGCTGCATTGCTCACAGGTATGGATAGGGGGGCAGGTGTGTCATTGTGACTGTGTGTATTTTTTATATTTTATTTTTTAATTTTATTTTTTATTGCTAGAAGTGCAAGACAGCTTGCTGGGAGGTCTTGTTCCAAGTACGCTCAGCTGGTTTGTGGGCCCTGGTAGTTGGAGTGGTGCATGCACCATTCCCGTGGCCCTGGAAGGACTGCAAGAACATCCCTCTCCACATTTTATCTGCTTTCCCTGCTTCTTCCAGATTCACTTTAGATTTACTAAATGATACATTAGATGTTCCTGGTCTTATTGGTTACAACCATTATTTCTGTATATTCTCTATCGGCAGCATCACCTTAGTTGAATGACTGCAGCAGCAACATTTTATCACTGCTTTATCTAAGTGCCTGGCACCCTGTTCACACACACCAGCCAAACAGTTCAGTGGAAATAATCTGCAGGGGAAAAAAAGATGTAACATGCAGCATCTAGCTCCTTTGTAGGGTGATTGGGTAGTAAAGCTCCCTGTGGAGCCTCATGGAGCCTGATTTTGGGGGTTTAGTATTTTAGCTCTGCTCAGCTGTTTAACAAGATCAGGGAGAGCGACCAATACAGAACTGATAATTTGGGAGAGGCTGGTCATGACCACTCACATGGGCGAAGCAAATGCAAGGGCAAGCGCTGCTTATGGGGAGGTGGCAGAGCCCAAAGCTCAAGACATCTGCATCTTTGGGGTAAAGCAAGGGTTTTCAGTGGTGCTGGGAAGAGGTGGCTTCAGGTGTCCTGACCACATCACCATGGAGGAGGAGGAGGAACCCAGGTAGGCCTAGGAGATGAAAGCACACACGGAGAAGGAGGCATGAGAGAGAGATCAGCTGGGATTTGCGTTGGAAAACAGAGCAGGAGAGCAGAGTGAATTTGCACGTTTTCCCCTTGCCAAGTGTCGCGATGATTGGAGCAGCGTTATGTGGTGCCATCACTGGTACCCCGTGTCCAGTCCATTCAGCATAGAGGAGCGGCATCGAAGCCGGCCCGGCTCCCCTTGCACGGCTCTTTCTGCATTGAAAACGTGGTGTTTTTCTTGTGTGTGCAGCACCAGTGGAGCAGCTAAGTTCTCCTGGGCTTTTTTGGCTCCCTTGGACAGGAATTTGAAAGCTTAATGCAGCCTATTGTGCTGAAAAAGAGGCAGCAAGCTCTCCATGGCAACTCTCCCTATATACAAAGGACCATATGGCTTTTTAGGAGAGGGAGGGAATGGATCAAGTAGAAAAGTCAACCTTTGTTTTGTTCAGAATCGTGCAGATTTGGGAGCTTGGGGATGGGGAAACACTCGGTGTTCCCTGCTTTTGCCGAACAGGCCATGGGCAAGTGTGCACCTCTAATGCTGAGACCTGGAAAAAGGATCTCCTGAAGTTCATAGCTTGCTGTGCAAGTAGATGGGGTGTGAAACGAGACGCCCTCCTCAGCTCACTCTGTGCAAGCAGGTAGAGTAATCGGCTATCCCATTTTCCCCTCCACCAAGAACCGCGTGAAGGCCTGGGAATGCTCCAGGAGCAGCACAGGAAACGCTTGATTTGGGCAAGAATTCCAGTGAAGATGGTCGCTGTTGGGCAGTAGCTGTGAGCAGCTTGTGTTCGCCCACAGCTTCCAAACAAACTGGAAGCCTTTCCTTGATGGCAAGTTCTGCCTTTGCAGCTCCCTTGGGAGGGAATGATGTGAACAAGTAGCTTGATCTGTGTCTGTGGAAAATCAGGACCCTTCTAAGAGTGATGGTTTTTGGCAGGGGGAATAAGCAGAAGGGAGAAGCCCCGTGTGCTGGCTGGGGTGCAGGAGCTGGGCGTGCAGAGGGGATCCCTGTCCGCTGATCCGACTGGAACCTCCAAATAGGTCTTGGACATTCCTGTTACAGGAGCACATTAGTCCTCCACTTAGCAGCAGCCGTCACCTGTGGGAGGTGCAGTTATCCTGTCTGTTCTGGGGACGTGACATAGATTGTTTGAGCTTTCCCAAAGAGGTAGGGAAAGGCTCCTCTTCTGAGTGTGAATCTCAGTTCCTGTGGCTTTGCAGCCAGCAGGTCCCTGTCCCCAGTGGGACAGGGCTGCATTTCCTGCTGTCACCAAGGGCGATCTCTAATGTCAGACTAGAGACTGCAATGGCAAGTCCCTAATGGCAAATCTGTGTGGCTGCAGTGAGCTCTGTCCAGCTTGGCTGAGCAAGTGTCACTCCAGGCAAAGCCCAGCGGCTCGGCCTATGGAGGTCAGGATGGAGCGATGTTTGTGAGGAGGGAGAACACGGTCTGAAAATGCTTGTCACGCTCAAACTGTTAGCAGGGGAGGTGCTCTGAGGCTGCCTTGTCTAAAACGGTGTGCTCATGCCTGGCTTTTTCACATGCTCTCTCACTGCCTTGTTCAGGGTTATGAGCCAAAAGACCCTTGGATTGGAAAACCAGCTCGTAGCAGCCCTGCTGGGCCATTGCTGTGAGCAAGGGAAGCGGCGGGGATGTTGAAGTCATGAATTGCAAACAAGAACACCTTTCATTCACCGAAGCTGTGACCCTGCCACGTACTTGTTGTAGAGCGTGTTGTCGTACACCAGTTTCTGGAAAAGTAATTCTACTTATGCCTGGTTCTGATCTATTGTCTTGCCACAGAGAGCTGCGTATCCAGGTCAGGGAAGGTGTCGTTTCTGAGAATGCCATCTGTTCATCTTCACCCCGCTCCGGCAGCTTCGCAGCCTGTAAAGGGCTGGGGAGATGCATCAAGGTGGTGGCTGCAGCATCTCCTGGAGCCCTGACTGTGTCTGCATTTAGTGGCCATGTGCAAGAAGTGCTGAGGAGGGTGTGTGGGGTGCAGTGTGGGGTGCTGTGTGCTCTGGGGGAGGAGGGCAGCGGGGGGATGCTGCTGCAAACCCGCCTTCTTGCTCTGTCCTATGCCCCAATCCCTAGCTCCACTAATGAAAAATGCCCCTTGATGCTTGGAGCCGGATGTGAAGCGGGAGCAGTGCGAGTCCCTGCTGTGACTATATAAGGAATATGCCCTTTGGAAGTGCTCGTGTCTGATGCCATCTGGGTGCCTGGGCTGCTCCACTGCAGCAGAGCTTAGCGTGACTTATGTGCCCCTTCGCTTCGGACTGCAGCCTGGGAGCGCTCCGAGTCGGCTGTGCCGCCAGCCTGCCGGGAAGCCGCTCGCCTGCCGGGCGCTGAGGGCAGATGGGGCTTTGCAGCTCTTCCCGTCTCCTGCCCGTCAGCCGCAGGAGAGCCTGGTCCTCCCAAAGCGCCGCACGGCGCAGAGCTCCCCTGGCAGCGCTGACATAGCGCCTGCCTCTGCCTGGCCAAGTTCCTCTACATCACCCAGCCCCAGTGCCGCAATGCACGCAGCTCCAAGGCACGCGGGTTTGAGCCTGCTGTTTATTTTGGGACTAGAGCATCTGATCTTGATTTGGTGTGTGCAGCCTGGGATCTAGGTCGTGTGCTGGATCGGGCATTAGCCGTTGCTTGGTGGAACCATCATTCACTTCCTCAGCATGCGGGCTCGGAGAAGCTCTGCTCTGCTGCGGGTGTGTGTTTGGGGGTGAGAGGCGGTCATTTTTTTAAGAAATCTCCTTGAAAACCTCCTGTTTTCCCCCTCTCCTGTGAGGGTGGCTCCTGATGCAGCTGGTCGCAGGAGGAACGGTGAATGATAAAAGCTTCGGTGCAGCCTGCTCTCCCCGCTGTTCCCATGGTAGTTGGCTGTCGCACATAGAGCTAATGTATTCCCTGCCCACAGCAGGATTAGAGCCTTCTGGGAGAAGAATAAGAGGATACAGGAGAGAGCGATAGGGAAGGAATCGGGGGTAACGAAAAGGAGACCATGGCAGAGCCAGTGCGTGGTGAGAAGATAGGGAAGAACCCAGGTGCTGGCCCCCTTTGAGCCGGAAGGGGCCTCCTCGGACCTCTGCCAGGGAACAACCTCCAGACTGCCTCCCCACCGCGGTCGTGTTGGGATGCCTGGAAACCGAGGTCCTTTCTGAACACTGACAGCACCGGTGCGTGCAAAAGGCCTTCTTGCCCTTCTGCTGCTTTGGCTCCAAAGTTGCCTTTTATTTGAGGATGCAGATTTCCTCTTGGTGATTCTCTGTCTCTGTTTTCCTCTGCAGATCCTGACAGCCAGTTGTATGATATGGGATATACCCCTGAGGAAGAAGCCTCGACCTGTCCTGATGAGTTTGATGACTTTGTCACGTTTGAGGCAAGTATTGAGTGCTGGGAATACCTGTGAGTGCCGGCTGTGCTCGGGGGAGGCTGGAGCGTGGAGGGAAGGACTGCTGGGAAGAACATTGACTGCGGCAGGGCTTGGGGATGCTCAACCCTTTGTAGAGGCTGATTTTTTGATCTGTGAATGAATGACCCTGAAAGTTTGCAGCAAGCATTTATGATGCTTAAGTTAAAATTCAGTTTAAAACAAAATCCCGTTGCTCCTAGTGCTCTCTCAGCTTGCAGGATGCCAGAGCATGATGCCGTGGCTGAAAGAAGGAGTTTCTCTTTATGGTGAAATGCTAGTGAGGTGGGAGAGGTGCTGCAGTGTCGGGCACATCTGGGCGCTGGGGTTTGATATTGAAGAGCACGAGCAGAGGTTTGAGATGTACCAGCCGGGAGCTGGCCCCAAAGGCCCAGGGAAGCCGTCAGGCATCGGCACTTGCCCCTGTTCTGCCAGTAGACGGCAGAGCAGAGTGTGGATTTCCCCCTTAATCTCAGACGTGGAGAAGGAAGTGTGGCCTCTCTCTGTTTCCTCCTGGATCCCTTAGCACAGGACCATATTGCAATACCAGGCTTGAGCTGTTCTCCCAGCTAGCGAGGAGGCTGCTGTTACACTGACCTGTTTGTTGTCTGCACCTGGGGCTCTTGCTGTTTGTTCCGTGTCTTACTCTGCTCCTGCTCTGCCTTGCAGCCTGGGGCCGATGACTGCTGCTATTTTCTTCAGAGCAAAGAGCCTGCTGGGTTTTCATTTTTTCTCTTTTAATTTTCCCCTTAGGAATCTCCTTGTGTCATGGTACCCCAGACTCTTCCTATCATAAAGATTTTTACTTGCAAAAGGATCCCCTTCCAGCCTGCTCTGCTTATATTTATGTGTAATTATATATGCTTTCTTTATAATTAGTTGCCTATAATTTGCTGTTTTGTTCTTGTGACTTCTTGATAAAAGGTTAATACTATGCTTCTGAGCTTCCAAGTGATAAGTTAGGTGTTGGGCAACTTGTCTTTCTCACATCAGTGAGAAGAACAGGTCCATCGTGTGGAGTGACTTATAACTCTCACTTGGACAGCTTATAGGTGACAGGAGGCCATCAGACCTCCCAGCCATTTGCAGAGTTTCTGGTGAGCCGGTTGGCTGATTCCTGTTCTTCAGCAAGTGAATGGGCTTATAATGTCACCCTGAGCAAGTTCCTTTGTCCCTTAGGGGAACTCGTGTGAGCAGGGCTGTAATAGCTCCAGATGCTGGGTTCCTGCACCAGAAGGCTTTCCAGGCACGTCCTGCATCACCTCCCTCGAGGCTGAGCCCTCTCTCTGCAGTTCTGCAGCAGAGGCTAAAAGGAGTTCTGCTCTTTCATTTTTCATTCCCTTTGAGTATTCTAATAAAGCTCACCTACAAAAAGAGCCTACAAAAAGAGCCTACAAAAGCCAGTAATAGCTCCATAGGAGGGAAGCCAGGAAGAGAAGTGTTTTCCTATTCTTCCTTCTGTACTGTAAGAGGTTATAAATGTGTTTTCTAATGGCTGGACTGGGCGGATTAGAGGTTGGCAGACCGAGTCATGGTGCTCGTATTGGTGAGGGTCTTAGCTTCTTGCTCCCTGGACCAGCTTCATGCAATGCTCATCTCCCAGGCTTGGAGCAGGGATGTTTTCTCTGATAGCTCAGCTCTTGCAGCCTGTTCTGGGAAGCAGCACCCACTGGAAGGGCTGTGCTCTGCTGGGCTGCTGCCAGTGGGCCACTGATCTCCTCAAACAGCAAGATGAGCTGGAGGAGGAGGGCAATAAATGCTGAAATCTCCTTTCAGGAAGATGTAAATGGGTTCTTATACTGAACCCCAGGTAATCTTCAAAGCATCAGAGCTCTGTCGGTGTCTGTTTGCTTAATATGCTGGGTAAGAATTACCCTTGTTGTCTTGGATACATGATTCGAAATAATTTCCAACCTGCAAGGATTTCATAGAGGTTCAGCAAATGAGAACATCATCGAGAAATACTGCTCAGTGGCTGTGAGAGTAAAAATAAATCAGTGCCTTGGGGAATGTGTTTTTTTTGTTCTCGTTTAGCTGAGCAGTGAGCTCCCAATGTGCCTTTTCTTCCACATGTCCTGTAGGGTTGTACCATGGAAAACTTTGCCTTCGGAGAGGCAGAGCATGAGAAATCCTGGTGTGGAGCATCTGGTGGGAGCTGCAAACGAGTGTTTTTTCACCCCTGCACTGAGTTGCCCGGTCTCACGGAGCTGCTGGGGCCTGTGAGACCATCCTTGGGTTACGTGCAGGAGCGAGATGCTCTGGAAGGCCTGAGGCAGCACAGAGAGTAAATGGTCTTTCCCAGTAAATATTCTGCCTATCCTGGATTCACGTGGAAGACAGGAGATGAAAATATCTTCCCCGAAATGAAGGCATTGCCTTTCTGCTGAGTAAACCTCCTATCCCACTGCACCAGAAAGCATTTTGCATTCTCAAGTGTCCCTGTTTTGGAAATACGGTGCACAGCAAACAGGCAACACTAAAATTGGACTTTACTGTTGGACTGCCAGGCACCAAAACTGCTTTCTTCAAGACGACTGCTTTGTTGTAAGCCTCCAAGCACAGTTGGTGGATTCTGAGACAGCAGGTGAATCCCTCTTGCTTTGGCAGGGCCTGGGGCTAAGGAGCATGGCTAGTTGCCTTCCTCTTGGGTCGTGGTAAGGGAACATCAAAGGCTGTTTTATAGGTGACCTGAAGGACTGATGCTGCATTGGTGGTGTCACAGTGGTCCGAGTAATCGTGATTGCTTTACCTGGGTACTCCCATAAATGACACAAAAGTCCCCTTGATCGAGTGCTCAACTCTTTGACATGTTTCTGCCCGGTCATAGAGCTTTTCTCCTATTTTTGTTCAAACAGGGGTAAAACAGTGCTTTAAGCAGTATAAATGAAAATGTCTTCCCTTTAAGACTGCTCTTGGTGACTCGTGCCCTCTTCTTTTTGGTGATTGTGATGAGAGAAAGCCCAACATGCGAGGAGAACCCTGAACACCCTGTGCTGGTGTCCTTCAGCACATGCTTCACCTGAAGAGAAGAAACAGGCACTCTGAATCCAGCAAGGGCAAAAAGTCCCTCAAAGGGAGCAAGATTTGAGCTTCGACACTGCTTACTAGCACCCTTATAGTATCAAATACTGTTACAGTTCAGCCATGAACTGTGGTGATCCATCGCCAGAATGGGCTTGGTATAGGAAGAAAGGAAGAAAAGTAAAAAGGAAGAATGTGGTGGTTTTATTTCTTATTCCAGTGGGTTCTTGTTCCGAGGGTGCGTGTGTGAGGGGAGCATGGAGCACCTGGCGCTGCCAGGGATGTTTGCAGATGTGTCCTGACTGCCGAACTGTTTCCAAAGAGGATTTCTGCTGGTGCAGCTCAGCAGAGACAGCTGCTTGAGGGCACCAGAAATGCAGGGGCCCGCGCTGCTGCAGCCACATGGGTCTGCACATGGCGGGACTGTGCTGGCAGGTGGCTCCTCCAGTCCCCAGTGCTCCGTGCCATGATGCAGGATAAAGGCCAGGTCCCTGCGCCCTGGTTCCAGGACAGAACAGCATTGATCGGCCAGAGGGTTGTGTTCCCAGCTGCAGTCCTGGTCAGTGCATTTCTACCCCAGGCAGGAGGTTGTGGTGGCTGCGAGGGTGCAGGTTATGAGCATCGTGCATCCTCCTCCTGCAGGGAAACGTCACCCAAAAATAACGATCATCAGTTTGGCTAGCCTGCCTGCTTGGTGCGTTCAGAAGCTGCGTGACTGAAGTTTGGAGCATGTCCATCCAGGCACCCAAGTCTGCACCCCTTTTCCCCCTCCAGGCCAGGCTGCCGCAGTGTTGCTGTGGGTGGTGGGGAGGTAGGAGTTATCCCGGCCTCCCTTGGCAGCCGGGGCATGCGGAGCTCTGCCTCGCGCGGAGGCCCACGGAGTGGTCTGCATTGCCCAGGGCATGGCAGTGAGCTGAGGTTTGCTCTCTGGGCATCTGCTTGTGCCCTCCTGCCCTATCCAGAACCGCCGCCTGCTCTGCCCCCTCTCCTGGGGGTGCATGGGCCGTTTGGAGCCGCGCGGATCAGAACGGCTGACATGCCCCAAGCAGAAGCAAACGTGAACGCTGGGTGTGCTGGGGCTGCCGCGGGGTTGGGCTGGGAGGGGAGCGGGTGGGCACGGCCCCGGCCGGGGTGAGGCAGCTGCTCGGGAGCACCGGGAATAACACGAATGCCGCTGGGGTTTGTGTTTTATGTTCTGCGAGAGCTCATGCTGTGCGTCTGGAAGAGCACAGAGGGACTCGAGGTCCTTTTTGAGAGCTGCAAAGTGGAGCAGCCAAAAGCCCCGAAGACGAGGGGGCCGCAGCAGGCAGGATGCAGTGCAGCGCGCAGGGCGCAGTGCAGTGCACAGTGCAGGGCGCAGGATGCAGTGCAGCGCGCAGGGTGCAGCGTGGCTGCAGCAGCGGCGCGGGGCGGTTGCCATCTGCTGGGCAGCGGCAGGCACGGGCAGCAGCGGGGACGCGCGGGTTCTGCGGAGCAGAGCAGCACGCGGGCGGCCCAGCGATGTACGGGAGGCTGCTGCGACCCTGCAAGGCCAAACTTCGCCGTGTGGTGGCTCAGGGGCCCCCGCAGCCGCCCAGCCCTGGGTCTCTCCCCTGCAGCTCCCTAGTGCTGCCAGGACCTGGTGGCTGCCGCCTGTCACAGGTCAGCGAGCCCACGTCACAGCAGCCCTGCTGCAGCACCTCGAACGGCAGCGATCCGCCCCGGGAGCACAGCGGTGTGTGAGGGCTGCACTCCTGCCCCTCGCCTCAGGCAGCAGGAAACCCTCGCTGCACTTCTCCCTTTTGGGCGTTCTTGACTTTTTGATGAATTTTCTTGTATTTTTTCCTGTTTTTAGTAATGAAACTTTCCATTTCAGATGTTTCTCTTCACCCTCCAAGCATAGCTCACTCTCCTTCAGCAACCTTAATTCCCATTTTGGCAAGGAGAATTTTTCTCTTCACGCTGTGTGCTTAGAAATCCCGTCCTCTTTCTGCTGTCAGGACAGCTGTGGTATTCTGGCGATGGAGCTTGTAAATCTTTAACCATTTTACTTCCTTTTACCAATGCTGTTCACCCGCGTGGAACGATGGGCCTCGGCAGGCGTCTGGCCGGATGCCCCATGCGCTCACCCAAAACCTCTCCAATCCTGTGCGGGGAGAAGTTCCCCAGAAAGCAGCATGAGGCAGCATGAGAAGGGAACCCGCAGCCTCCCTGCTCCTCTGTTCAGCTTTCCTGGCTCCCTCTCCTCTTGCTGTTAGTCTAGCTCTGATTTTTCCAAAGGATTTACTTTGAAAGAGCAATACGTATTTTAAAAGCCAAAGCCTATGTGTGATCTTTATTGATTAATTACAAGAAAACATGGTAATTAAAAAAAAGCTGAATTTGGACTTCAAAATCACTGTGGTGATAACTTTGTAACAACAACAACAAAAACAGAAACTGCCAAGGAAATTCACACGTTGTCTAGACCTCAGGTCTAGAGGCGGATAAATCGTGTTAGAGTGTCTCTCTGAAGCAGGGCTCTAGTTCAGGATTATGGTAGGAGAAATGTTCTTTACTGGTTGGAAAAGATCCCAGCTGGAGTGTTTGCCTTGTGCAAAATGGGCTGAAAAAATATGAAGACCTTGAAGCTTTATCTTTAACTGGGAGCCCAGTGTGGGAGCTTGCCTGCAGCACACGGAGTGATATGGGGCTCGGGGTGATAGCGAGCATCAAGTGGAGCTTGGCTTTGAGCAGAGAAAGGAACTTGTGGAAGCAAAATTATCTTAGTAAGAATTGGAAAATATAAAATAGGCAGGTGTAGGCGTTTGCTAATTAACCTTGCTGCAGCTTTCTTTAACATTGGGTTCCTCCTGTGCTGGACATAGTGCAGCTATAGTAGAAATTCCCTCAAGCCTTGCAGCACAAATAGAAAAGCTGAAAGAAAAGGGCCATGACCCGCTCACAGTTACACACTGGGCTGGAAGACAACCTCAGGTTAAACCAGCCGTGCCCTCTCACCGTGTTCGTCACCAGAGTTTTAGACTGTGCACAACAGGTTAACTTGGTTATCAAGAAGCAAGACAGTTCCACGCAGCGTTATTGAACGTGTGGAATTGTGCCTGCTCTTTGGGACCCTGCGCTTCAGGAAGGATGTACCCTGGAGGAGAGCAAGAGTAATCCAAAGAAAATGAGAAAATATAACTTGTGTAGGTAACTAAAAAAAGAAGTTGCTAATGCTACGGGACTGTGGCTAAGAGAAACTGGAGTTCAAAGTACATAAAGGGTCTCTGCAGAGAGGAAAGGAGTAAATTCCTCTTCTGTGTCTTTTGCATGAGGCAAGATGAGTGGTGTAAACTGCATGGAAGGGCTAGGTTAGACATCAGCACCAACTCTAATTACTAGTGTGAGTTTAAGCAGGTGCTTGGAGAGGAGGTAACAGCTTTGGGAGAAGAGTGTAAAGATCAAATGGACAAACTTTGCTAAAAGTGGCTGGTACTGACTGGGAGCAGGACTGAAGTGGTGACTTCCAGACCCCTTGTTTTGTGGATGAGTGTTAGATGGGTACAGATCCTCCAGAGTAGCCAAATCGTGCAGATTAGATGTGGCCATTCTAGTGGTAATTTGACTGTAAAAAGATGAATTTGGTGCTTTCATCAGTCAGAGTAATGGTATGGGGAGGGCGAAGGGACAAAGTGTGAAGATCCTCTAGCACATTCAGTGTTGACGTAGCCAGAGTGCTTCAGGCATGTGCTTCAGGGCCTGTCCCTGACTCCCTAAGGAGGATTCAGATAAAAATCTCAAGGAGAGATTTGGAAAGATGGTTAAAATGAAGAAAACCTGGTAAAGATGCTTCCTTTGTTATTTTTACTTTCTTTTTCAAGTATCATTGTGATTCTAACCATGGAGATATATTAAAGGAAACCCTCAGACTCCTAGGTTTAAGCAGTGCATCACAAATCTTGCATTTGCATGGACTTTGTGTCTCAGTGCCCTTGGGTCTTGGCTACCTTGTGGAAGAGGAGGAACACGAAGAGCCAGGGAGCTTCCTCCCCTTTAGCATCCCTTCACGTCAGTGACTCTGAATGGGCTTTTGTGTTTGCTTAGGAAGCAACTGCTTGGATGGGGGCAAAACAGAGCTTGGGGAAGAGGTGGGTGGACGTTGGTGTGTTGATAAACTTGGTTATCACTGATTACCAAAGCACCAGCCCTCCTCTGAGAGAAATGGTATCGTGGGTATCATAAACTGCTGTCTGAGTCACCGAAACGTTGCTCATCTATCAGTAATAAAGTGCTCCTGATTTTCTTGTAGCGAGCAAGACAAGTTCTATTTGTATATTTATCTTAATTATGGCTATAAGGAAGGTGTTTATTGTTTAATGCTTAAGAAAGGTGGGATAGAGCTTTGTGCTCCTGCAGCGCCAGGTGTGCTGCTGTCCTGTCTGCGCTGAGGCGCTCGCAGAAGCGGGACCGTGGGCTGGTGCGTGGGGGCTCGGCGGAGCTCGGCGCTGTTATCCGCGCCGCGATGCCGGGCGGTCACACGGCTGGGAAGGGCGCGTTGGCTCTCACATTGTTATCGCGGCGCCTGGGAGGTCAGGAACAAAAGGAACTCTGTTCGGAGACCTGCGCTTAGTCAGTAAAGCCGAATCCTTCCTGAACTTTGCTTCCCTCCTCCCTCCGCGGAATCGCCGGGAGCCTCTGGCCAGGAGCGGACGCAGCGCTAGGTTTCGCTCGGGCCAGGAGGCCATGTGTCCTCAGGTGAGCCTGTTTTTGATACTAAAATACACTAAAAATCACTGGATTTCTAGAAGGAGGCAGAGGACCAGCCTGGGGCCCGCACTGAGCCCTGGTGCGTCGGCACGGGCGGCCGGGCGCCCCTCTGCCCGCCCCGGCAGTGAGTTTCCCTGCTGGGTCTCTGGGAGCCGGCGGCTGTTTAGGAACCCTCTGTCCTCCCAGGATTGGTGCTGGGCACGCGTAGGTGCTGCCTCCTGCAGAGCTTTGTAGTGTGTTTTCTTGGAGAGTGTCTGCAGAAGGGACTGTGGGACAGACTCTTGTGCGGTGCTGAGGACGCTCTGTGAGAAACGAGCGTCGCGTGGGGTTTCTGGTTCATGGGTCTTCGGTTTATTTTTAATTTGCCCTGTGGAGTAATGAAGGGTTCAGCTGGCTGGCCCGGGGGTGGTGCTGAGGGCAGGACTCCCTGCAAGGCAGGTTTTCCAGGTGTCCCAGAGCGGGCTCTCCTGCGGTGCTGTGCCCAGGGACCAGCTCCGAGGACTGTGTTGTGGCAGGTGCGTAGCTGTCCTCACCCCAGGCTGAGCGGGGACACTTTGGCTTCTCTAAAAATATGTATATTGCCTGAATTTGCTGCTTCCTGCGTGTACAGTGACAGAAATCAGTGCCTTGCTGCCAGCAGTGGCCCTGGTGCGGGGGCTCCTGGGAATGCCGAGCTCGAGTCCCTCGGAGCGCTGCGAGCCATGGGGGCGCTTGAGCGGGCGGCCGGGGCTGCCTGTCCCCTGCCGTGACGGAGGACGCGGCACCCCCTTTCCTGGCGGCAGCTTCCTGGCGTTTGCGGTCAAGGACGGCCGTGCTCGGATTCCCAGCCTGGTTCCCAGAAGCAGGGGCTTTCTGGAAGGGCTCTGTGGAGCAGCGCTTCCTGCAAACGGCTTCCTCTGCCGCCGGCTGCTTCGCTTGAGGTTTTCTGCTTCTCCCTGAGGTTTTCTGCTTCTCCTTGAGGCAGTGCTTTCCCAAAGCACAGGTAGGAAAGGGGAACTTGGATCTGTCTGGTGACACATGCACTGGTGTCTCCATAGGCCCTGCCGTAAGCACAGCTTGAACTTTCTTGCTCTAGGACAGCGGCCTTGAAGGCAGGAGACGTCCATGGTCTGTGCTCAGTTCTCTCCCTCTTGGTACAAGAACCAGTTAAAGCTTCTGGCTGCTGCAGGTCAAGGCAGTAAAGCAGATTCTCTTGCAAGCCTGGGATGTTTAATGCCTTTTTTTTTTTTTTTTTCCTAACAAGTGTGCTTAGAAGTGCAGGAGGAGGCTCAGTCACATGCTGCTTTTCTTCTCCCCAGATTAAAATCCTGGAATGAGCTTGTGGGGCTCTGCAGCCCTCCAAGGCTGGAGGATGTGCAGGCTGTTTGTGGTGGCCTCAGGGTGTCTTTTGGATAGGTGGGGATATATTTCTGTCACTTCAGGCACTCGCTTGGTTTCATAGTTTTACAAAAACTGCGTGGCTCTGGCATATCATATAGGAAAGATTTTTGAAAATTCTGTTTTTAGTGCCTCTGTGCTGCACAGGCCTGTGTGCAACGTGTGCAGGGATCCTCTACCTGCACAACAGGGATGTTAACCCCAAGCACTTAGCTTTAGTTTCTGCTACTTCGGGATGCCACAGTGCACTGAATCCTAAGCTTAGATTTTGACTGAGGTGTGATTCACTTTAAGAGCCACCAGGCTTACAGTTGGTGACATCTTTTGAGAACAGCTGGTATTTGGCCCCTCTGGGCATCTGTGCTGTGGACTATGCAGGCACAGCACCCAAACGGAGAGGCCCCTGCTCAAAACAGCTTAAAAGCCAACAGAACACCTGCAAAACCGCCAGGTACCTTAAGGAAACCTCTGGGAGGAGAAGGCAGAAAGTTCTGCCCTCTTGGCTTAACTGACTTCATACAGCCCCATCGTGAGAGGAGCCCTTAGCCTTCCTCAAACAGAAAGCAGGTTATCTGTAACGTCAAGTGCCAACTCCTTATGTCCCTGCAGAATGTCATCTCTTCGCTGCCGTCGAGATGAACCCTGCCTGTGCTGCTTGCTCTAGGTGCTAGGCTAGTCGCTTGGATAGCAGTGACAAGGTACAACGATCTCTCAGCTTGTCCCTGCTCACATATTGCAGATGACTCCCAACAGGGTTGATGCTTCTCTTCCTGCTAAAATGCGTTTGTAATTACAAGCTTGGTATAGAGGAAATACTGACAGAGAAGTCTCCTAAAAGGGTTGTGTTGGCTCAGCCTCTTTATCAGGCCACATTGCATCACTTCTGATGCAGGTTTGCTATTTATTTCCTTGAAGAAGTGAGGTGACTCAACCTCTCGAGGCTTTAAAACCCTCAATGTTTCCCCAAATATCCTTGGGTAAGCGGAGGTGTGCCCAGGTGTGCCCAAGTGGCCGTGGTCACATTCAGCCTGTGAAACTCTGTGACTCAGAGGGCCTCAGAGCCCAGGGGAATTAACGGTGTAGAAACTGGTGTGACTCTCAGGTACTCAAAGGTGAGAGCCTGGGGCTTGTGGGTGATGTCAGGGTGTGAGGAAGGTGCATTTTAGTAGGTAGTAAATACCATTGTGCCACTGCCTGAAGAAAGTAAGATGAGGAAATACAATAACTTTTGGGTTTTGCTTGTCTTGTAGAGGCTGTTGGAGCCCAGGGCAGAGCAAAGAGCTCTTTTGGGCTTTCTCCTAGCTGACATATTCAGCAAATGCATTCTAATGCCACTGGCCCAGCCTGAGCCCTGCATGCAGCCCTTTGGCAGGGGTGCGCGGGGCAGAAAAGCAGGATATGGAGGAAACCAGTGATGCCAGTGTCCCCAGAGAGGCATTCCGAGTACACTGGAGCCTGTGACTGTGCGTAGGTTGAGGCTCTGAGCGAGGCTGAGCATCCCGCCTGGGCACCGAGAGCGGCTCTGCTGTCACAGGCCACGTCCCGTGGTTGCGTGCCACTTGTCACCCGAGTTAAGACTCACCATGGGGTGGGTTTGTTCCCAGAGGTTGGTCGTAGCCGCTCGGAAGCCGGTGGCAGAGCCTGGCAACACCTTTGTGACGTGCAGCGTTGCCCATGGGATGTCATTTCCATGCAGGAGCACAAGTGCTCGTCGCCAGCCCTTCCAGACCTTCTGTGGCCTCTAGAAAGAGGTGGTATTTTAACCTCGCTCTGTCCATCTGTTTGCAGACTGATGCTCCAGTCACCTAAACATAATTCTGCTTTTAGCTGGAGGTAGGAGGCATTGTGTACGTGTGTGTTCCCCAGTTTTGGGGTCTGAACTTTACTCAAGAGCACCTAAGATTATGTTTTATTTAATTAAAAACTTTAAATATCCCAGTGCTGGTGATATCGCGCCGTTTTGAATGTGCGGGTTGTGCTGCTGAGTTGCCTTCAGTTGCCTTGGCTGTGCCAAATGCAAGGAGCTGTGGAGCCTGTATCGCATGACCAGCCGTATCATGGTTGTGGTTTTTATCTGAGAAATGAACCTGCCTTCTGCCCCCGCTGGAAGGGCAATCCCGACTGAGCGTGAGATCTGCCAGAGGGTTTTTAAATGCTCAACGTACTAATCAGCTGTGTAGCAAGACCATAAAAAGCTTTCTGCAGATCCCAGGGTTTCACCTTTGCCCAGGGCACGGGGTTTTGCTTTTGCTTTGTCAGGCACTTTGTTATATCTTACCTTGGTCTCCTGGCTTGCCTATCTTTCTTTTGCATCTTTTCTGAGGTTTAGTTATTTAATCTGTAACGAAATGTAAAGCAAAGTTCTCCTTGCTTGTGCTCAAGACTCTGTTTAAAGTTTCAACTGCCCCATAACTCATTGACCGAGTAGGCTGAAATTTAATGGGGCTTTTGAAGTTTCTTCCAGACTATATTAAAGGAGAATAATCTAGGTCCAGCTTGATACTGTCTGGTTTGGAGGCTCTGTTCAGTCTGAGGAGCAGGGTATTACATGCATGCAAGTGCCTGAAGAGGGGCAGTTGATGAGTTGCTGTGGTGAGTATTTGGCGCTGAGAAAGCTTGTTCCCTCGTTTGGGCTGTTCGTGCTGATATTTCCTGTCAACAGGATGTTTCTTAACAATTTGATAGGCAAAGCATCTAATTGAAGGACGCTGGGGCGGTCTGAAGTCCTGCACTGTTTCACTCCTGATAGTGTTTCGTGCTGGGAGGGTCAGGGCCAGAAGTGACAACTGTGAAGGATTGACGTTAAAACAGATTGCTTTGGGATTTTTTTTTTTTTTTTTTTTTTTTTTTTTTTTTTTTTTTTTTTGCTATTGTTATGGGGAGATTTTGTTTTTGATTTTGGAGTGGGGCTGCTTTTTCGGGAGACTGGGGGGAAACTATCTGCACTAGCAGTTTTTATTTTATGCTCATTACAACACTTTAACATATGCTTAAATTTAAGCCTTTCCAGTGGGAGGCCTTTTTTTGCCTGAAAAAACACTAGAGTTGGCTTTGGAGTCTGCGAGCAAACTTATTTCCAGCTTGGCTTTAAACCCTTTCTTCAATCCAGGGAAAACAGGCAGGGAGGAGCACTTCCAAAGAGGCCGTTGGCTGCGCGGACGCTGCTGCGCGCCGTGTCCTAGACCCGATATCGGGCTGCTCGTGCTCCACGCGCACAGAACCACATGGGTCTGACCTCGTCACCCGTGTCCGGCCCCGCGAGCGCAGTGCGTGTTGGAGAGGGCTCCCCACACCCCCCAAATGAAGAATAACTGGTTGTGGAGCCGTGTTGCAACACGGTGGTGTTGGTTATGCTCTAGTGCAGCCTCTCCTAACCTTGCCTTCCGTAAGTTATCCACGTGTGCCTTCTGGAGGCTCCTGGGCTGTAGCTGGAGCGAGTGCCGTGTCGGAGGGGCCCGGAGCAGCCTCGCCAGGGTGACGTCCCTGCGTGTCCCTCCTGCGGGAGCCTGGAAAGTTGGTTCCGGTGAAGCTCTCGGTTCAAAAGCTCCGTGTCCTCCTCCTGCTCGAGTATTAAGAGACTGACCAGTGCTTCTAGGAAGTACAGCATAAATCCAATTAAGCCCTTAAGTATGTCCCTAACTTGAGTTACATAAGTAGTCTTGCTGGATTTATATCTTCTAAATAAGGTGATTGGGGGAGTTTTGTTTTTTTTTTTTTTTTTTTAGGCTTTTGCTTCTATTTTGAAGGCTAGTGGAAGCCACGTCCTCTGTTTACTCCCTGACACTGCTGGCTGTTCTCTGCAGCATCATCTCTCTGCTGAAGTGGAGCTCACTTGCACAACCCTCTCTTCCAGTGCTGGCTTTAGGCTCTGGGCCTGCAAAGACTAATGCAGTGTTCAGCTTCAGGGAGTTGTCTTGGAAAGAATTGGTGATGTCTGTAGGTCAACACGGACCCATGAAAGCAAAGCAAAGCTTCTCAATGTGTGCATTGCTCAGTCTCCGTTCCCCAGCTGCCAAACTCATTTCCTTTGCTATCAAATGCGTATCTAGTATATGAACCAAACTGCTGTTGAACAGTTCTCATGTACCTCAGCAGAGATGACCTGTTTCTGTAGAGAATTACTGATGTGCTTTATTTGGTTGTCCCTCTATCCCAGCCTGCCTGCTATGGGCAGAGATCGTCCTGTTCGGAGCACTTGTACAAATTCTTGGTAGCCTTTTGGCATCGGATGTATTGAGGTAGTCTGAGAAATCATGGATGAAGATCATTAGTCAGTGAAAGCCTTTGTATGTGGTAACTGCAACGTGTAATTTAACCTGGAGTGAGTAATTATGCACCGTAGAGATGAACGGGTCCATATGAGGAGCTGCACACAGCAGGTCAAGCGCATGGTCCCAAATGCTTCTTGGAAAACATGTGTGTAGGAAGTAGTGCTGGGAGGAGTATTCTGGGGACTACTTTTTCCCACAGAGTCTCAGACTTTTGGATGGAAACGAGACCTTGGTTGTATCTCAAACCTGTTTATGCTAGTGAAAAATGTGAAAGCTCTTCGGTTTGTGAAGCCTTTATCTGAAAGGAAGAGAATCAGGCCTTGCCTCCTCTGCAGAGCTGTCCCAGCGTAGGCTGGTAACAGCTGCGTGTGCTAAATTTAATCAACGTGATGGCCAAAATATGTTTGTCTCCATTGGCCTGTGCTTTCCTGCTACACGGAAACGGTGTGTGCCTGAAAACTACCGTTACACCAGGGAGCAAGAGCTACAGTGATGGGCAGGACTTTTCTGTGTACGTCCGAATCAAAATTACGTTAATAGTTGCTTTATTCTTTTGCCTCTGTGATTTTTTTTTTTCCCAAGTGTTGGTCTTTAGTAATGCTGGACTTTTAGAGTGAAATATCTACAGAGCGGGTTTGACCCTGTTGGAGGAACTTCAGATGAAGCAAATAGCTTTTTTGGGTGTCTTTTTATCTTGAGGTTTGTTCAAAAAATGGCCTTGTGCAGGGAGGGGTGCCTGGTTCGTTAGTTGCAACAACCAGAGCCTTTGAAGGGTCTCCTGGTGCATATCATGACTGAGATGTCCTCCAGCGTGTGCTTGTGTGCAGCCTTCAGGATCTCCAGCCTTTGCTTGGCCAGTGTTTTTTTGCCCCAAGAAACTTTGGTTTTCCTCTGTGCGATGGCCTTCCTCTGCCAGGATGCTCAGCACCAGCAAAGTATTGCAATAATAACATAGTTAAACAAGCTTTTTTATTTTGTTGAGGGATGGATGTTGTCTTCACATTGCTACAGGAACGGTGTTGAAGAGCTAAAAGACAGCTCTGAATGGTGCTGCTGGTAGAGAATCCAGATTAGTAGCTCTGTCCTCTTAACAAAGAGTAGCTGAAACAAATTGTGCCCAAACTGCTCCTTGAGCAGTGGGTAATTGCTCCTGGACTTGGAAAAACAAACTTACTCTCACCAAAATCCCTATCGAAACCTTAGTTAGAGTATCTTTATTTCTATAATCTGCTTTCCAAACACTGATGTTCCGAAGCATACGACGTTTGCAGGCGACACAGCGTGGCAGGGAACCGGGGTGCACGGCAAAGGCAAGGGGATTTTCGGACAACCATGGAGATGGGAGCTGTTCCGTGGATACGACTGAGCAGCATGGACACCGTGTGCAGCTCCCGGAGCTGTTAGGAGCTGGATTTCTGTGCTTAGAAATGCAATGCAGCAATAGCGAGCTGCCCCATGTGTGTTTTGTCCTGCTTTGTGATGAACCGAGTAGCTAATATCTCATGGAGGGTCTTATTTTTCCCATCTTGTGTTTTATTCCAGGCAAATGAGGTGACTGACAGCGCTTACATGGGCTCAGAGAGCACCTACAGTGAGTGTGAAACCTTCACGGATGAAGACACCAGCACACTAGTACACCACGAGATGCACGACGAGGTCGAAACAGACAGTGCCATCGATTCCACGGTGCATTCCGAGTTCACGGACCCCATCGAGGAGCCGGAGCATGGGTCAGTGGTGCTTGCTGTGCGGGCAAGGGAAGCAAGAAGGAAGAGAATTAAGTGTGGGTCAAAAAAGGTAGCACATTGCAAGTAGCTGCCTGAGGAAGGCACATCCCGAGGATGCATTTTCTCTCACTTGTGAGGATAGTGTGCTGAATCTCTCCAGCTAAAACTGTTTTTTTCCCTAGTATTTATAACTTCATGGAATACCTAAGTATATTTTCTTTAATAATAATTTGACTTTTTATGAAACTTGATCTGGTCATGTTTTGAGCTAATCACTGCTTGCCTTGGGAAAACTTCTCTTGCCTCATTAGCATCTTTAACCTCCAAAATAAGTGCTCAGATCACTTAAACACCTGAAATATTTGCAGTTTTTAATTTATCATTTAAGAAGCCAGAAGTGCAACATATAATTTTCAAGACAGGAGCAGAACTCATCATAGCGTTGTTTTTCCTAAACACGTGTGCACCCTTTGTGCAACCATCTCCTCTAATAACCAGTTTTAATCTTTTGCCTTAAGCAGAGCAATGTGAACTAAGAGCTTCTTCCCTGCAGAGTCTGAACTGTTGCTGGCAGAACTGCTCCTGAGCTGCCCTCATTTCCTAGATGTTGCAGGGAAAGCTGTTTTGGGGATGAAACTGAGAGGCTGAGAAGGCAGGAGGGGAAGTAATAACTTTAGTGTCCAGGCCTGGTGCTCTTTGTAGAATTGATATTCTTTGCTTTTAGAAAGCAGGAGGTTTATTGTGGCTTCCTGTCCCACCTGAAAGCCCATGCAGGGACACACAGGACCCCGTGGGCAGTTGATGCTTCAGGGTGCGCTGCACTGCGGCTGCAGGAGCGCCAGCTCTTAGAGGTGCTGGATTAGAGCAGAAATTAGCTTAGCTGGCCCTGCTGCCTGCTCAAGTGCATTCAGCTCCGTGACTATTAAACTGGAGCACGTAATCGGTCGCCGAGCACGGAGACGGCTGCGCGGAGTGTGTTTGGAGGGGCCACAGCAGCCTGAATGCCCTCCCGTCCTCTCGGGGAAATGACGTGCCTTGGAATCACCTGCCTGTAGGTACAAAATACTTTGCTCGGGAATTATTTAATGCTGTTATTGCTGAGACTTGCCCCATTGCTGCCATTATGAGCTTGGGAAGGTCTGGTGTCCTTCAGGTGCTCTGTGCAAGGGAAGTGTCCCTGGGTGCTGCTGGGTGTGTTAGACGTGCAAGTTTGAAGTACCCAAATCATTCCAAGCAGAAGTTAATTTGAATTTGGACTTTTGCTTTGAAGGTTGGAAACTCTGAGGTTGAAGGCTCTAGCGATCTATTCCCAAGAAGTTGTATTGGTGCCTTCAAAGCCCTGGCAGGGCAGCAGTTGAGCAGCTCTGATGTTCAGAGCTGTTCCAGGGGACAGTTTGTAGGTAAAACCCTACCAGTACAGCTGGTGGACTGAGTGAAAGCTTGGACATTGAATACTGGTCCTCAGCAGCTGTTAAAGCTCAACATACCTGACATGGTTGGAGCTTAAGTGAGTATTTCAGCTGTGTATAGTAAAGATTAGTTGAGCTCCAGATCTTGAAACCAATAAAGCCCCAATAGGTGTATTGAAATCCTTGTGCCTGAAGCATCCCTGGCCCAGGGATCCTGCTGGTGCCTGGTCACATCTGCTTTGGAAGGGGCTTGTCAAAGCAGAGCCCTGTACTGAGAGATTTGGGGGTGGATTTTGCTTGGCTAAGTTAAAGATTCCACCCCCTCCCTTCTATTTCTGGGTAGATTTTTGATGCTTTTTAAAATGGTCTGATGGGTGAAGTGTCTGACTCACTGCTTGGGAGATTCAGTTTCTGGCAGATCTTGTTACAGAAATAACAGGGCTGCTCAAGTGCTTAGGAAGATGCACTGATGCCCACAGGCTGCAATGGACTCTTTTGCTGCTCAGTAGAAATCTGCTGCTGTTTTGTCTTGAGGGTTGACATGTTTTCATTAGCGGGATAAGGGCAAATCCTTCTGATGTTGCAGGTTTTTGTCCTAAATGACTTATCTGTAATCTCTTCTCTTTTGGATTTAGTGTAACAATATAGTTGTACCTCCTCTTCCTAGCAAATGGATGAAGATGGGGGTGTTTCCTAAAATACCAGGTTTTACTCCCCACCCTGCCCTTCAGTTTTGGATTTTAGAGGAGAATGGTATTAATTCCCCTGCCTCAAATAAACATATGTGGCTCATACATACAGCCTTGCTTGTAGATAAGTTAAACATTTTCCATGGATCCATCCTTATAAATTCTAAAGTCTCCACTTAAAAAAAAAAAAAAAGTGGAGTCCTGAGCTGCTTTCTACAGTACTGCTCGTTTTAAATGATACAAAAATACTGACTTCTACAAGGGGTTGTGTCCCATCTAAAGCAAGGGAAATCCCAGGATCTATGTTGTTGTGGTCTCTGGTTAGGCTTCATGCAGTAGAGGCGTGGGGAGCCAGTGTTCAAAGCACATGAAAAGCATCAGCCCTAAATTGTTAGGACTGCATGAACCATTTTACCAAAAGAAGCTGAGGAAGGGGCTCCTTTGTGCTGCCAGGAATGCCCTGTTGGGAAGGGGAACCTCCTGCAAAGGGGCAGGATTTGTGTCACCAGCAGGTTACAGTGTTAAACCCCGATGCGGGGCTGCTGATAGGATTACAGGCACTCAGTGAATGCGAGCCTGGCATGCAGGCTGGCTCGGTAACTCTGGACACATTTGGTGTGTGTTGATGCACAATGAGCTTTTTCTCTGCTTTTGATTGAGCCCGTGCCATGCAAGCACTTGCCAGCAGCACTGGATGTTGCCCTGCCGGTTTGTCTACCCCAGACACTGCCCCTCGGTTGCTGAGGGAGCTTGCCTGAAAAAGCCCTGGTTTGGTTTGCAAAAACTTGCTGCAAATTTCTATGGGGTGTCAGGGCTGCCCGTCAAGTTTTCGAGGCCTAGCGTGAATTCTGCTGCAAAGGAGAGCTGGGCTATCAAATGGCAGCTTGTGGTAAACACGACTTGGGAAAAAACAGTCTAATAATTGCAATTGGGAAGGCATGACCAGCCTGTAACACCCTTCTCTTTGCTCCTGCAGGTCCCATCCGCACGACCTCCCGCTGGGCTCCGAGCTCAACCACTCCATCGTCACGGTAATCAGCGGAGAGGAGCACTTTGAGGATTATGGGGAAGGGAACGAAGCGGATTTGTTCTCGGACAGCTTGTGTAATGGGGAAAGCAGCTTTAACAGCTCCTCTTTCCTCTCTCCCAGGTAATGCTCGGGCCAGCACTGGTGATATTTTAACCGTTTTCTCTTGCTTAGTGTCTTCAACCAGGGTTTGTGTGTGTGAATTGTCTACTTTGGGTTTGCCCCTAATTTCGCCTGCAAAAGGAGTTTCCTGGCAAAGATTGGATACAAAGGGTTAATCAGCTCTGAAGAAGAGGAGAGCTGCCTCCCTCAGTCTTCCATTTTCCTGAACAGTTCCTATCTTCCCATCTTGAGGCACTGATGTTCAAAGAATAGTCCAAATTTCACGTGCATCCAGGACAGCATCACATTTCCTCTCCTCTTAGGGTTATGACTTCTATCTCTTTCTGGCAGACAAAGCTGCCATACAACTTTATTCCTGATCCTGTTGGATGACAACTTTTTTCTGTTCCTAAGCCTGCCTTTTTGCCTTTGTATGATGATCAGCTGGTTTGGCACAGACCTAAGGGATACATGGAGTGGGAAAGAGGCTGCTATGGTGTTTCCTGCAGGCTTTGCATTAAGACCTGAAACCCAACAAAAGCCACTTTTGAGCGGGGTCCTAGGGTGGACTGAAGAGCTACTGGGACTATAAACCAGTCATCGTTCTCTTGGGAGGGGAAAAAAGTAAAAGCTGAAATGCTCATCCACCGCTGCAGCCCTGCAAGTCTCTGTGGTGGCAGGTAACAGAGGATACATGTGTCCACGTGCAGTGAGTCTGTGTCAGGAGCCGCTGACAGCTGCATCTTGTGCTGAGGAACAGAAGAATGGATCTCCTTCCTGTAGGATGATGCCACCTACAGCAGTGCTATGGAGGGAGTGTGGCTGGGACTTTCTACTGCTCTATAAACCTTCCACAGCTGTTTTGCTGTCTGCCTCTTTTTTTTTTTTTTTAACCAGATTCCCAAAGCCCTTTGTAGAGCTTAAGGCAGGTCTGATTCGACATGGCTGAGAAGAGCTGTTTAGAAATCCATGCCTTTGTGTTTTGCTGCAGGTCAGGGTTTTCTTTCCTCTTTTTTTCTGGTGAGGCAGCAGTTTTGGACATCTTAGCTACCCCTGCAACAGAAAGCTGCTTGCTGGTTGTGCAGTGAAGCACAACTATCCCCCTGCCTCAGAAACCAGTGCTCCAGCTCCTGATGTGTTGAACACTTCGCTCGCACACGTTTGCCCTCCTGTCAGACTATGGGGACAGGTCTGCTGGAAACAGCTCTCCACACTTATGCTACAGCCTGGCAAGTGCTATCAGATAAGAACCATTTGTGGTCTTTTTTTGGAGTTATCCCTTACACGGGCCTCCAACCTAGTCCAGAAGGTTCCTGGCAACAACTACTCAGCTAGGTAGTTTTGTACTGCATTTCACACTGGTTTTGTCCTTTCTGAGCTCTCTGGTTATATGCACTCAGTGTTGAAGCCACCTCTGCTGCACCAGGACATGCTCTTGGTGTACTGTGCCCTTCTCCGAGAGCTTGTGCTCTGCAGCGTCTTTGCTCTGAGGTTAACTTGGCACAGGGCCCTACACTTGCTCGTGGTCCAAGTGCAAGGAGAGGGGATGCTCTTTCCCTCTCACAACCCTGGTAAAATTTGCAGTAGCTCTCTGCATTTCTCTAACTTGAGAGCCAAAGACTTTTTGTGCATCTGCTTATGTGTTCCTGATGGGTGTGCTGTGGCCTCACCGCTGGGGCTTGCTGGGAAGGTAAAGTGCAGAGAAAACCCTAAAAAAATGAAGAAAGTTGTTCTGTTCAAGGCAGAGAATTTCCTCTTCACTTTCGGGTCCAACCTTTGCCTTGGGCTGTCATTATGGACTTGAAATTCCTTAGCTGATATTTTTAAGAACATGCTGTTTTTCTCATCAGAGCCCTGCCTTCTGAGCGCGTTTAAACGTAGTGGGATCTTGCAAAGAACCGTAGGCTGTCAGTGGCTTAGACTGAATTGTCTTGCTGTGGTTTGAATACAAGGAACAGTTTCACCTGTAAATGGTTGCATCACCACAAATCACTACTAAATAGGAAGAAAGTCAGTGAAATTTTCAGCTGCAGCTCTGGAAGAATTTCATGAGAAGGCTGATGAGAAAATCAAGGGCCTTACAGGACCTTCTTGGTACCTTCATGCAGTCACGGAGCGACATCCCTGCAACGCTTGATGAGAAATGGTGGCTACAAATAAAAGCTCCTCTCATGTACCCGTACTCAGCTGTTGGCACCGAATGGTCTATAGGAGAGCAATCTGACTGCATGGGATGGAGGGAGAAGGCAGCATGACCTCTTATGGTGCGGAGGGTGACAGTTTGCCACAAGGAAAGGGTACATGGGGATGCCCTGCACCTTCACCCACTCAAATGGCAGAAAAATCAACGTGGCCAGCGAACTTGTGTGCCCTTGAAAAACTGAGAGGCTGGCCTGTGGATTTTCTTATATGCTTGACTAACGTTTTCCCATATCTTTGCTAATGCTTGGTAGGGTAGAGCTCGCGTATCACAGCGGTTTGTGGATCGAGCGAGTTGCTCTGCTGCCCGGGAGTGCAATTGACTCACTGCAGCGAGGAGCACTCACTGAGCAGGGCTCACATGGAGCTAAATGTGGAGTCAGACCCCAGGAAAAGGCCCCTTGCAGCTTCTAGACACAGCAAAGCTGCGCTCAGTTCACGCAACTGAAGTGACTGCTGGCGGACAGTGATTTTTCCTCAGATCAATCCTGCCCTAGAAGGTCCTTCAAATTTTTTTCCAACCATGGAAAGAGATGAGGAATTTGGTGTTTAATAACATCGATTTTTCTGTTCTGAGGGGGCTAGGAAATACTGTACAGAATGGCATGAACTCACGGGCCTGCCCTGGGGGTGGCTGGGCTGCTGAGCCCCCAGCAAAGCCAGGCAGGGGCAATGCCAGGTGCTGAGCCCGGCTCCCCTGCGGGCGCTCTGGAAGTGCCCAACCTCTCCCGGGGCCAGGACCTGCCAGTGTGGATCTGTAGCACCGGGCTGACCAGTCCTTTCGGATGCCTTTTGGTTTTAAGCTTGTTTGTGTTTGCTCACACCTTTACCTGTCTGTCTTATTGAATTGCTTTGTTTTTTTCACTATTAACCTTACTTTGATTGAAGTCTGTGGCTTCCAGAAGCGTGCTTGCTGGCAGAAAGGCTTTGTGGGGTGTGTTTGGCCCTAAAAGATAAAAACTCTTTGCTTTTGGGGATCCCTCAGCCAAATTATCAACCCAGTCATGCCAGTTGGGGAAAATAGCTCCCTAGTTTGATGAACACCTGAGCAGCTTGCTTGCCATGGGAGCAGCTGAAACCGAAAAGCCACAGGGCATGTGAATTAATAAGGCAAAATAAGTCCTCTAGAATTCCATGTACCCATGCCAAGCTATGAACTTTAGACTTTCTCTTCCTGAACAGCAGGGCTGAGTTGCCTCATGAGAATTTACATGCTTCACTCTGTAAAAGAAGTGACAAAAGTTGAATGTTATCCCCCTTTTTAGAGTTTAGCTTCAAAGAGCAGCTCTTTGAAATGAACATCTTACTCCCTGGTGTGCCCTGCAAACAGCAGCGCTACGGCAACACAGCTGCTCTATTTTTAAAATACTCCCGCTGGAAAACGGTGCGACTGACCAAAGACATTTTGCTCCGAGCTCACTGCTGTGAGCAGCAGTGTGTTGGTTGAGGCTGTGTTTGACAGCGCGAGTCAGGAAGATCCCCGGGGCCATTTGAGACAGGTTGCTGGGAAAATGATGACAGCTTATAAATGTTGTAGGTACATGGGTTTGTGCAAAGCATCCATCTAACATTCCTGGGGCGCTGGGAGGATATTCCACGAGGGCAGGCTGGCACATGGATTTGGATACGCAGGCCAAATTCACCACTTGCAAATATGTGCAAATTCTGTGGGTGGGCGGTAACAGAAGTCCAGCTAATTTATGGTAGTTCCATATTGGTTGGTGTTGGGCTTCTAAAAGATCACTCATGTTTGAGTGTGAAGGTAACCCGGTCTACCCTGAAATCTTTATCTGCAAGACATATACCAAAAAATTCCCTGCCTGGAGACTCTCCCTTGCAAATGTGCCCTTAGCTTGTGGAAGCCACAGACGAAAGCGGGTTAGTCTGTTCTGTCCTGTTAAACTGACACTTGTGATTTCTCTAGCACCAATCCGCTCGCTGCGAAACTGCACAGCATTATCGCAGATGAAGCTTTTGAGTTTTACTGTAGCCAGTGCCACAAACAAATCAACCGCCTTGAGGATCTTTCTGCTCGCCTGAATGATCTTGAAATGAATAGGTAATTGAGCTTGTGCGTGGCAACCTGAGTGTCTGGAATGATGTTCTGGAGAAGGGAAGACTCTCCTTGTCTTGCAAAGCTTTCTGTGGCCAATGTGTTGCTTCATTAGCCTTCATTAGATGAGTCCCTGAGCTGGGTGAGCCTCTCCAGGTGGTAGAGCCCATAACAAGGTTATGGAGAGAGGCAAAAGTTTCCCTGAATGGGACCCACGGGGCTGACAGACAATGAGAGTCTCCCACTCTGCTCTAATCAGTCTCTCTGCACGTCCTGTTGAGTGTTATGTGAGTGCTGCACTTCACCATGCTCCGACTAACGGAGTCTGTAAGGCAGGATTTGAGGTCTTGAGCTGGTCACGTACAGTATTTCTGTCACCAAGGAAATGACTGCCTGGTCTTTTGGCTGGTCATAAACAACCAAGAAGCACTTTTGAGTTGCTGGTTCAAATCTGGAAGTGCTGGAGCAATCCTTCCTCCTGCTGCAGCAGTAACTTGGGAACATCAGTTTGCTCTCTAGGATTTGGGACCTTTTCTCTAGATATTGCGAGTTACAGCAGTGAAATCTCCTTTCAGCTGTTTTTTCCAGGTGTCTGTCTGTCCATCCATCCACCCACCACGAGCAGTGTAGCTCTGGTAAATGCTGGGACCTTCGCGTAGCAACTTCAGGAGTTTTTAGAAGTAACTTTCCGAGCTCTCCCATCCATCAGACAAATGCAGAAGGATTTATGTTCATTTGTTCTAGCTTGTTAGAACACTCTGCTGGGAAGGATAGCAGACCTAATGTTAATGATGATCATTCTTCTCACATGCACTGTGTTCTTTCAAGCTCAGTTTTTGGTCATGTTCTTGCTCTGGGCCTGTCCTTTATATACAGGCACAGCACAAAATGAGAACTCTCCTGTGCTGTAGCTAAGGGAAGAGAGCTGGAAGACAAATAGGAACTTGTTTGTGGAAAATGTACTTAGCCTCTCTCAGATAAATGTTTGCCTTCGTTGTTATGAGTCTCTAGGGAGGCCTTGCAGATTAGTGCAGTTGGTTGTACAAATAATGAGGAGAATGCTAGACTTCCCTGGTGCAGCCCCGCGAACCCAGGCTTTCTCCACCCAACCTGCGTTCAAGGCTGAATTAACGCTCTGGGCTTCCTGGTGAAGGATGGGATTTCCAGAGGAGGCTTCCAGATCCCATGGTGTCTGTGTGGGAATAACATCGGTTTGGACTTGTTGGAGCAGCAGTTCTTCTTTACCTTGTTGCAGGTCATTGTTTGGAGTGAACATTTTTTTTTTTTTTTTTTTTTTGCACATTGTTTTGCCTTTAACGTGCCCTTTGGGCTTATGGTGACTAGATGAGATTCCTCCATCCGTGCTCACAGTTCTCTGCAGCTGTTCCTGCAAAGTACTTCAGCTTATCTAACTTTCTAAATTACCAAGAGGAAACTGTGCAACAAATGTGTGTTGTAAGTGTAACTAGTGTTTTGAAGTCATAGAAGTGCCTCTTAAAATACAGGAGCCTCTGGGACTTAACTCGAAACAGCTTTCATGTGTGCTGTTGGCTGCATGGTCATGATGTGCTGCTGACTCTGCCTGTCTTGCTGTCATGACCGGGATTTCAGCCTCTTGCTCGCCATTTCTACTTGATCTGAAGACTAAACCAACAAAAAGAAAATACTTGCAAGAGGTGCCTCTCTTCAGTGTTTGCCATGGTCTCGGATTGTTGTTTAGGCTACAGTTTTCATATGTAAATTTGGCATCCAACAGAAGCCAAATGCAAAGCCTGGCCTGAGCATACTGATGTTGTTGGGTGTTCTGGTTGCAGAAGTTCTCTGCAGTTGTGAAGACCCTTTCTGGTCCTGAGCAGCAGGATAGCAGAAAACACAGAAGAATCTTTCTGGCCCTGGACAAGAAACACACAGGAAGGATTCCAAAATGCCCATGGCATGGGAATACTCTCTCTGAAGAAGAAAGAGAACATGTCTGAAAGACTGATTGAGAATGAAACACCAAACTTTCATGGGAAGGAGCATTTGTGTTAGTGTGAGCATCTGACCCAGTAAGAAGAAAAACTATAAATTTTTAGGATTTCCTTTCAGACCTGAAGGGGTAATGGGGATTGCAGGAGGCTGGTCAAGCTCCGAGATCAGCAGCGTGAAGGCTGTTCAGTGCACAGGCTGTGTCCTGGCGAGAGCAACAGGAGAAGGACCCGGGGCAATTGGAGCCACTACATCCCATAGAAAGACAGCGAACAATATTAATGACACCTCCCTGCCCTTCATTTTGCTCACCCCTTCAGAGTGAGTGGGAAGAGTGGTGGAAGGAACTGATGAAAAACGAAAGCCTCAAGAATGTCAAGAGGTAGGACTGCCAGAACAGGACTGTTCTGGAGTGAGTGCCTTGTCTTCCAGGATGGCCCATAGGTTCGTGCAAAATGAGGGAAGAGCCGCAAACTGGGAGCAGAGGGATAAGTGACACCCAGAACTGACCTGATGGAAGTTGGATTTTCAGCATTTTCTATAGTGAAAGCAGGTGAGAGGTACCCTGTACAGAAGCAGCACTTGGGAAGTGTCAGGGTTGATACTTTTCTCCTGACATCACTAGTAATGTGAAGGTGCAACATGGAACAGAAATTGTGGACTGCAGGCTGAGAGAGCAGCAGAAATGGGACCAAAATCTGGACAGAACAGCTTTGCATTGCACCAGGGAAGCTGCCAAGCCCTGGGGGTGAATCCTGAAGACAAGCAGCCCGCAGTGTTTTGGTTAAGGCACACTTGAGCCAGAGGTTACGGTGTTGCACCCTCTTGTGAGATGCACCCAAAGGCACCAGCACTGGTTTGCAATAAGTTGCTTGCAGGGAAAAACAATTTCTTCCCCTTGGATCCCAGGACCATACGTGACTTCTTACAATTGCCAGCAAAGACGGGGCCCAACCTCCTCCCCACAGGGCTGGGAAGAAGTGCATCGAGTGTCCTTGAAGCCCGGCCAACAGGGGTTCCTGCTCTCCTTAGAAATCTCCTGCCTGAGGATGTGCGTTTGACACGAGGGCCAGCAGCACTCCCTGGCCAGGCATTGTTTCTCAGGGCTGCTCTGCAAAGATACTTGCACTGAGCTATGTTTATTTCCTCCTTCTAAGAACTAATTGGAGCTGTTGCATTTCTCTAGTCAGAAACAAGCTCTCACGCGGTCGCCACGTGCGTTTGCGACTGTGTTGAGTCTTCTTTCTTCGCCAGATGTTTGACTCAGTAAATGTGATTACTGCTGCTTAGCTTGGGCTTGTTTTCTTTGGTTTGTGGCTGTAGTTTGGTGCCGGTATTGTATCCATAACAGCTCCAAGAGGCATCTGCTTGGTGAGGGTTGTGTGCCCGGGTGGAAGCTGCGGCAGGAGCCTGATGTGTGCCACTTGCTCTGGAGATGCTCCTTCCCATTACTCCAAGGCAGTTGTGACCCTGCAACCACTGCTCTGCGTCCTTGCTGATGGCATCGTGGAGCAGGATAACACTCCGAGGCCCTGTCTTGTTAAGTGTGAACTAAGCCATAACCATGGTGGTACAGTAATAGCTGGCTAGTGCACAGAGGCACGATCTCGCTCAGCTACCTGCACAAAACAGCTGGTGTTTATCTCCAGCAAGGGGGACCTTGCTCCAAATCCAGAAAGCACTATGGATCAGCAGCCCTTAAAATCTTTGCATTACAAGTAACTGGCTGTTCTGTGGTGATCCGGAGCCAAATATGGCCCAGTGAGAATAATCTGGGACAAGTGTGAAGCAGAGAGCACGCAAACTCATGGAAAGGCCGATTGAGGCAGGAGCAAGAAGGAAATCATTCCCCACAGCACCTGCAAAGGGACCTGCTCCAAGGGCAGCGCGGAGGGAGGCCTCGGGGTGTTTTGGAGCGGGGTGGGTGCCGTGCAGGCTGGGTCACCGTGGGGCTGGGCTGAGGCCCGCCAAACTCACGGCTATTATTAGCACTCTCCTTGGGGATCAGCTTTCGGGCCTGGAATCGGACAGTCGCAAGAAGAAACCCTTGCTGAAGCCGGTGAGATTTCTGCAATGTTATTTTGTGTGATTCAAAACATTCCTAAATATGTGAACAGTTTCAACACCTGCTTTTTAATGTGGTCTGCTTCAGCTGTGCTGGCTGTGCATGGCGTGTGTGTGTGTGCGCGCTGTGTTGTGATAGCAAAGGATGTGCCCCATAGTGTTCTCAGTTTCCTGTTTCCCTTGCTCTTTGCTGTTGGTTTTCCTAACTCTTTCCTGTTTTTTGGTTCACAGTCCGAATAAAAGACTCTCAAGCAAGAAGGTGGCAAGGTAAGCTCCTATTTGTGTTATTGTTTGCTGAGAAATGTGTATGTGAGCTGCCCTGCTGCAGAAGGCTATTGAATAGCTTCATGGTGTGTTACTTCTGGCCAGGTTGCATATTCCTGGGGAAAAGCAGAGTTTAGTTTGGGTGTGTTTCATAATAGACTTTTTTTCTTAAATGGCCATTTCTCTCTCGTGCTTGTTGCTGGAGGCTGCCTTTGACCGGATTTCTGTCAGGACAAACCAAGGGTGCTTTTTGCCCCCACTCTGTGTGTGCCCTTGCAGGGGCATGTGGAGCTGGGAGGACGACCTCGACGAGCGACCTCGACGAGCTCGTCCATCTCGGATGCCCCTGCTGGGCCCTCCCCTCTCCTCTCCGTCGCTCGCGCCGGTGCAGCACCTTGCAGTGCTGCCGCATCCAGCACGGGCTTTCAGGAGTGCCTGGGGGGCCCCTTGCTCCATCCTCTAGAGGAGGATCCATTGTGTCCTTAGGAAACCTGGGGTCCCTCTGTCTTTTCGTGTCCCTGCAATCCCTCCTCTTCTCTCAGCTTCTCTAAGGCTGCGCTGAGGCTCCCGGTAGCGGCCCAGCCTGCCTCTTCTGTCCTGCTCACTGAGGCTGTAGCCTTCCGAGTCCTCCGGCTTTCCCGCTGCTTGTTTCCAAGGGGAGGAGGAATGTTCGGGGGAAATAGGCAACTCTTTTGAGAAGTGCTTGGGGTAGCCTTACTCCCTCTGGAAGTGCATTTGCTCACTCGCTCCGGCAGGTCCGGGAAAGCTTCACTCCCCAGCACTGGCTCCTGCACTCGGTTTGGTCCCTGTAAGTTGTGCACAAGGACAGCCGAGCTGCACTGAATCGAGCAGCTTCTTTAAATCACTTCCCAACTGTTCTCTCACCTTTCCCTTTTTATTTTTTCCTACAGTCAGCAAGTCTCCATTAGTGTGATTTCCCATCCTGGAAGGGAAGTGGATCTTGTACTGGATTTCCTAGTTCCAGTCCTCTCACTTTCAAGATCTTTGTTAAAAATACTGTCAGGAAAGAAGGCTGAATGGAGCAGCCTGTCTCCAGGCTTCCTGTTCTAGGTCTATTCTTGTCCCTTGCTTTCAGATTTCTTGAGCTTTGTTGCCCCCTTGCTAAGGCATTTGGTGAAGCAGGAGGAATCCACAGATGAAGAAAATAGGAGTTTTCACTTAGAATGAAGCTGGCATCTTATTCTAGCTTTTCCTGGTTAAAAATTAATTTCCTTCCTCCTCTAAATGACAGAACCAGTAGGAATGATACTCTAAAGCTCCCAAGGAGCAAGTCCCTGTGTGCAGGAGCTCCTGCAGCACGTGGGAGCCGAGCTCCATCTGCCCATTCCGGGAGATGCTGCTGGCTTTTCCTTGCAGGCTCGGTTGGAAACATAGTGATTTCCAGGTACAGATGGCTCATTCCAACTGGATATAGCCACTTTTCTGGCACAGCAAATTTAGGGCGGGCTTAGGTTAAACTTCTGGGAATAAATTCACTTTCTTTATGGGAGATTAGACCTTTTTACCCCTCTGCATTCACAGGCACTGCTTTTTCCATGGCTGAGACTCCTCAAATGACCTGCAGCAGGAGGGCGGGTGAATGGGGAAAGCCCTGAGAAGCTGCCTGGTGTTTCCATGTAGCACTCAGGATACTTACAGGTCATTTGTCCTTATTCAAGGGTCAGATTAAGAATTAAGATACTGCTTTGGTAGAGGAGATTGACTGCAGGGATTCCACTTTACTCTGATTTTCTAACTCGGTGCATTAGAGTAGCCAGAGAATTTATATGCAGCTTCTGTCTTGCCTTCTGGCTTTCTGGACAGCCTCCTTGCTCTCCCTCTGGCTTGGGAGCCACTGCCTTCAGGGAATGCAAATTCAGGTAACCCAGCAGCTTGTAGGGGCTAGAGTAAACACTTGTGCTGTATGAGCTGCTTCTGTGCTTGCAGAAGGGGACACCAGTGTCCCCCACGAGGCTGTCCATCCACCTGCTTCAGAGCAGACCGCAGTGTCTGACACGTTACCCAAGTCACTGGTAGCATTAGAAGAATTTCCCTGGGAACATCTTTATTTATTTATTTATTTTTCTCTCCAAGCAGCATCTGTCTAAAGTTCACAGTGCAGTACAACAGCCCCTTGCTCTGGCAATGGTTATGTACTTTGCCATGTGAAGATGGAGCTTATCTTCAGCGATAATATAATAATTAAGGGCTGATGAACCCTTCCACGGAGCATTCGGCGCTGTGCCCTTTAGATCAAAACAAAGCCATGTGGACGGGGATGTTGCAAGCCCTTGCTAATGATTAGCTCGTTCTTGGCTTTTGCGGTGGGTGGTGGGAGGCGAGTTGGGGTGTTTCACAACAAGCTCAGGGTTTTTCATTCCCTTCCTCCTGTTGCACTCACTGCCCCTCGTGCTTTTTTAGCCTATCAGTGGCTAGAGCAGAGTACTCTGTCCTCTGCTGGGCAACACAGCCCTAGTAAGTTCATAAAAGAAAGTGGAGAGAGTGAGCTCTTATCTTCTCTTATTCCAAAGAGCAAGAACAATTGATCATAGCATGAAGTCTCGGCAGTACCAGTCCACCTCTGTGCTTTGCTTCCCTGGGCAAGTTCATTCTGCTCAGAAGGAGCCACCGATGCAGTCGCGTAGTCCAAGAACGCCAAGGTGGTTGCCCTGTTTGTCTGTTGGAGCTTGGCTTGACGAAAGGGACTGTGGTTTTGTGAGGGGCCGACCCCCAGCTGGCTCTGCTCGCGACTCCTGTAGCCCCAGAAGGAGCAGAGCTCTCGGATCTCCCAGAAAAGGAGGCAGCGGCCGAGGCGGCGAGAGGGGATCGTGCTCTGCAATAGCAAATGTCGTCTTAAGCCTTCGCGTTCTGCAATGCTCTCCCTAATGTTTGTGTTGCTGTGGGTCGGGGTGGTTTGTCTCTGTTATAGACAGTTGCATCAGACAGGCACGCTGTCCGTGGGGGTGATGGAGGAGTCCTACCGGGATACTCTGGATTGCACAGAAGAGGACATCACGGACAAGGTAAGAGTCGTGGTATCCATGCCCTTCTGGAGCATGTTGTTCATGGCTTGCAATACCTGCAGATCCCTAGACAAAAGCGGTGTTTTAACTTTTCTTTCTGTGTGCTGACAGGGTAGATCAGTTCTGGGTGCTTCAGACACCTCACTATCACTGAAGGGATGGAAAATGACCCTCTGGGTCAAATTGTGGAGCTGCTGTGTTGGGTTTGGGAGTCTGTCTGTTGCTGTCTCTCGGAGTGAAGGCGGCAAACACCTCTGGGTAGTGACTTGGCATTATCCTCTCCCAACTTTGGAGCGGTGCCTGTGGCAGGTGGCCTCTCTTATGGCACGGAGCAGAGGGCAGAGTCCTCCTCACTGCTAAAGGCTCCGAGGTGCCGCCGGCATGTGCCTGCTCTGCAGGAAGCTGTGGCTGTTGCTGGAGTGACACTAACAGAATAGGATTTTCACTTCTGCTTCAAATCTCACAATAAATTTGTCAAATTCTGCTTTTCTCAGATGAACAAAGTCATCTGATTTGAATCAAGGTTTTCCTTTCCTTTGTTGTATCTTGCTACTGCTCGTGCGGCCACGAGGATATAAAGCCGACTCTGTGCTGCTTCTCTTCAGTTTCACTGGGGAGCTATGAGCAAAGGATTATAGGGCAAGATGGGAGCTGGGCAAGAGGACAAAAAAGCTTTTGTTCAATCACCACAAGCTAAAAATAGCTAAGGGAAAGTCAGAAAGTTAAAGATGGGATGAATTGTGACTTGTATAAACATTTGCTGCAGTCATGAATCTCTTTCAAATGGCTTTTTAAATCTAGATTCATGAAAAGAGAACTGCATGGAGCAGTGGTGCCAGCGAGAATACACATGTGTTTGACTGTGTCCTGCTAGAATTGTCTTGCAGTTATTCCCGTCTCAGCAACAATTGGATTTTGAGACTATGTACTCTTTTCTCCTAGGGTTTTCTCCCCAGCACACTAGCACTCCGTGCTTGTGTGTGAAATACAGCCATGTCCCTAAACCCTTTCACTCTTCTACAATGTGCCATACTGAGTGAGAACAACTCAAAATGCAAATACGACTCAAGTAAAACATATAGGTACAGGTAGAAAATACTCATTTTGGATGCTTTTCCACAAACTGGCATCATTTCCTAGGACGTGATTTTATTTACAGATGTTTTTGGATACGGGATCTTTGTGTTACGCCCTTTCTGAAGTACTGGGATGGTTATTCCAAACTCATGGAAATTTTGACTGTTGCACTGGGACTCCGATGAGCTCAGTGGGATTTTTCCCTCCAGACTTTCCTGCAGTTGCCATGAAGTTTCTGAACAAAGGAAAGAGTGAAGCGCTTGGCAGTGCACTGACCCTTGGGAAACACCCAGAATTCAAGAACTAGAGTGTAAAGGGATTTTGCCTTAAATCAAGGAGCAACTATCTGATTCCATTAGCAGTTACCATTTGTTTTAAGGTAGCTTGCTCAGGCATGGGGTCAGATCTAGCAAATGTTCCTGTAGCAAGGGAGGGCTCGCAGGGTGCAGAGCAGGACGTGGGTAATGCTGTGAGGTGGGCAAGGCTGGAAGAAGCCGGTTGTGAAGGAGCCACGAAGCAAACCGGCTGCACCCGTGTGAGGAATTGCTCTGTACCGCTGTGTCAAACAGTTTCAGCATCTGAACCTTCCCTCTGCTGTCGCCCAGGTTGTCTTCTTGGAGAAGAGGGTGACTGAGCTGGAGAAGGACACGGCTGCCAACGGCGAGCAGCACAGCCGGCTGAAGCAGGAAAACCTGCAGCTCGTGCACAGGTACGGAGCCCTCCTTGCACCACGTGGGCGCTGTGGTTCGTCGCTGGGCCATTCAAAATGCAATTCAGGGTCCTCTGCAGTGTCACCTGTGTGCTGCAGCGCCCTGTGCCTTCCCCACAGCACCCGTGGGGTGTGCAGGGGCCTGTTCTCAAAGCGCTCGAGAGTGTGGGCAGAGGAGGCAGCAGGAAGGAGAGAGGTGGGCGGAAAATAGCATCAAAGCCTCCCAGCGCTGTCCTCGCCGATCCAATCCCTCCCTGACCGCAGGTGAGGTCCAGCAGGCATTCAGGACGTCCCCTCTGCAGGAGAGCCTCGTGTGCGGCACCAAGGCATCCCGTGCATGTCTAGCAAATTCCCAGGAGATCAGGAAATTACCTGCGTGTTATTAGGAAATTACCTGCAGGTGCAAATTGCCCATCCCCTGGTAAAAAATGCCAGCTTGCACTTCACTCCTCTGAAATTTTTAGTTCAGTTGCAGGCAGATGTTGTGCTTTTTTATGCTTTTTATCTCTCTTTTTTTAATAGCTTTTTAATATGTGCCTCCAAATTCTTCCCTTCCCAAAGCTCACTGGTGCTCTAGGGATTGGCCTAGAGGAGCAGAGAATTTCACAATTCTCAGGAAGCCAAATGCTCCTGTTTGGGAAGAGAAACACACTTGTCCTCTTCTGGCCCTCATTTCATTCGACAGATCTGGATGAGATGCAGCAGGACCTGCACTATGCAGCTCTGCTCTGCCCACCCCATAGCCATCCTTGATCCTGTTGCTTTCAGAGCCTGGCTGGGGTGTAGCCCTTTGGATCCTGTTTTAGGATCACCGTCCTTATTAATCTGACAGGCTTCTCTTTTCCAGGCGTGTATTTACACTCTGCAGATAAAGCCGGCAGGAGTTTATCTATAGAGCTGTAATACTGTTAAGTAATAATTGTGCTGTGGAACTGTGTGACTGAGACAAAGGTTTCTCTAAGCCCTGATAAACTTTGCTACGAGGAGAATGTTTTCACTTTAGTAGCTTGGCCCAGAAGTGTCAGCTGGCTTTTAATCAAATAAAGCCCTTAGTTTACTTGTTGCTTGTGGAAGAATGAGTTCATCTGGCAAAAGGCTTCCCCGTGCAAAGCAATTGCAGAAGTTACGACATTGGTTTCCTAGCAGACTTCAGCTCTCTGGCAGCTGCTGGGGTTCCCTTACTGGGTAGGTGGGTGTTTTTAGAGGCAGTAACTGGGGCAGCCGGCTCAGGCTCTGCCTGCTTCCAAGGGCTGCTGCCAAGTGCATCTCCCCTGCCGGAGCACGCAGGGCTGGAGCACCCAGGACCACTGTCCGAATGGAGCAGTCCTGAGGCTGGTGGTGCTGGCGCACAGAGAAACTGGACTTGCAGGTCCCATATTTTTGGTTAGGGGTGTTAAAGTGTGAAAAATGGAAGGACCAGGCTCGGATTAAGTAACTCATTCTGGATGAGTGCTGTGACTGCAGCCCACTGGGCTGTATGCTGTGCTTCCCATCACTGCTGTTGGCCCCCCTTTTAAAATGGACCTTGATACATTCTGGTGTCAGCAGCATCTCCCACCTACCTTATCTAAATGTCACGCTGGTCAGCAGTAGTATCCCTGGGGGCTCCAGGGTCCGGGTTGTTTCCCACTGCCTTTCCTGGAGCACAGTGAAGCCCTGGTACGCCTGCTGCTTGACAGTCCTCTGGATTTACTTTCCTTTGGAAAATCAGCCTTTGTATTTTGCAGTCTGCTTCTCCTAATGCTGTTGTGGGGTGGGAGAAAGGCTGAGAGTCTGACAGCTCCTTGGTTGGCGCCATGCCATGGAACAGCCATCACAGTGGTGACTCCTCTTTCTTCTTGCAGAGCAAATGCCCTCGAGGAGCAGCTGAAGGAGCAGGAGCTGCGGGCTGACCAAACGCTGCTGGAGGAGATCAAGAAGCAGAGGGAGCTGCTGAGCAAAATGGAGAGAGAGAAGAGCATTGAGATCGAGAACCTGCAGGCCAGGTAGGGCTGGGGCAGGGCTGGGTGGTGGCATCTCTCCTGGGCTACGTGGACACACTGATGCTTTGTGACTGTGGCCTCTGGGGAGACAAAATGCAATAGAAAGTGAAGATAACCTGGTTAAAATTGTAGTTAAAGTCACAGTGTACCCTGAGTTTTGGCTACTTTTCCTTCCTAACCTTTGTACCAAAATAGGAAATTAGGTCAGTTTTTGAACCTAGTCTTGGTTTCACTGGTCTAGCTTATTTCTCCCTAAGTGGGTCTCCCGTGCAATGTGTACATGAGGAGGGTGTTTGTTTGAGTGCTTGTTCATGAGTGATCCACGGAAGTCTGATGTGTAGGTGTGAGTCACCTTTGTGTAAATGGCAAATGTCTCATCCTGCTCCCAGAACTGCAATGGGAAGTGACCTGAGTTGGGCAGAAGCATGTGTAGAGGTAATGGATTTTCCCCTTTTGAGTGAGGGAAGCATTGCTGTAGGAGCATAATGTGGTTGAAGCTTGTATTTTTGGAGGAACAAAATGGAGTCCTAGAGCAGAACCAGACCCCAGCTCTTCTGCCGGGAAGGCAGAGCTGTCACACAGGCAGTGCCCTGGCCAGTTGGCTTCATGTAACCTGTTGGATCCCTAAGAAAACCATGGCAGGGGAGATGTTAAATTTGATTTTTTTTTTTGTTCTGGTTTCTTTATTTTTGCTACTTTTCGAGAATCTTTTCTGCTATTGCTCAATCCTTGTTGGAAATGAAATATGAAGGTAGCGTTTTTATCAGGCTTTTGTAACAGGGCAGTTGCCACTGCAGATAGATGCTGCTTTACCTGGAGAACGCAATGCTGAAGCCTTCTCCAAACCCCAGCTGCTCTGAATCTGCCTAAGGCAGAGGTTTGAGAGTGGTGATGAAGCTTTTGGCCAAAAGAAAATCATTGGAGCTGTTTGAGGAGGGTGTGTATTGGGCAAAGGACTCGCCGGGGGCTGTGTGGATCACCCCGCTTTCCCCACGGAAATGGGAACAGTGGGAGTCCGAGGGTTTACTTTGCAAAGCTAGACCTATGCGGGCTTGCTCTCAGCACATGCTGCTTTGATATTCCTAGGGGTGTTTCACGTAACCCCCTGCCTTCGGGGTATTTGGGGGAGTTTTTTTTAGCGCGTGTCTATATTGTTTCAGGCTGCAGCAACTGGATGACGAGAACGGCGAGCTGAGATCCTGCGTCCCTTGTTTAAAAGCCAACATCGAGAGACTCGAGGAGGTGAGGACAGTGTGCAGTTGTGCCTAAGAGGGCTCTGTCTGTCTCAGCCTCTGGAAATGCCTCGGAAGGGCCGTGACTGCTCTCTGGATGCTGCTGTCCTGGCAGGTCCCACTTTGCCCACCTGCAGCTCTCTGTTAATGTGCTCAGTGCAGAACTTCTGCTCTGGTTTTAGTGTGTGTGCACGTGCTTTGTCTGATCTATGATTTAGGAGGCTTGTGCCAAAGCTGCATTTCTGGGTTTGCATCTGCCACCTCACATGGCTGAAGCTGAAATTCTCAGGTGCACGGAAGGCCTATGTAAAACCTGATTTATGTAACAAGCAAATCCCTTCAGAGCCTCTTCTGTCTTCCAGCCCTGTAAACCAAACCTTCAGAGCTATCCCTTAATACTATAAATGCAGATTCCTGGTGTATATCTTGAAAGTAAATGGGCAGAGCTGCCAGGATTCTCCTGGTGCCATGCAGCCTTTGTGAAACGGAGCCCCAGCTTTGCTTGCTGTAGTTTAGCCTCCTTGAGCAGCCAGTGGCACCCAGTGGAGCTGGGTAGCAGTTCCCATGCTGGTTATGGAGATGCTCGTGCCCTCTTGTGGAGGCTCATCCCTATTCCCATAAAACTGCTTCCCGGAGTGGGGGGTGCAGGACCCTTGGCTGCAGGAGTGAAGCTGTCGGAAGGGAGAAAGGGGAGCGGAACTGTCTGTCTCCTTGTCCTGCCTGTGCAGTCTGCTCTCACGGGTCCTGCATGCTGGGTCTCCAAAGCACTGGGGTAGCTCTGAGATCATCTCCCTTCTCCTTGCACCTGGGATTCAGGACTGGGATCTGTTAATGAGGCCAAGGTAAAAGACTCACCAGGATAATACAGTCCTAGAGAACCGGACAAGATTGGTGTTTTTGGGGAGAGGGGAGGGAGGTGCAGATCAGAGGTGACGTGTTATCACATTGCTGTTTAAACTTCTGGCAAATTAAATGTTTAAAATCTCCAAATCTAAATTAAAGATGAAAATCTAAAGCACTAGACAAGTAAATGAAGACCCCAGGTTGCAGCGTAGGGGCCAGGACGAGTTCCTGGCAACGTGTGCTCAGCCATAGGAGGTTTGTTTCGCTCCCCTGTCTCTCTGCAGAGCAGCGCTCCCTCTCTCCACGGTTAATGTGGTTAATGAGCAGGGAGAGGTGCAATTATTGCTCCTCCCTGCTGAGAAGAGAAGCCCCTGCTGAGAAGCTGATATCTTGCCTCTTGTCTGGAACAGGAGTTTTGCTGTTAACAGTGCAGTTCGTGCTCACGTAGTGCTGCTGGCGCTGTGCTCCACAGACCAGAGCACCCAAGGCACAGCACCTAGCTGGGGAGCTCAAGTTCTCCTTCAGAACTGCTTATGGATGCGTCAGGGCAAGGACCATCGGACACCAGCACTGTCCAGTGTCCTTTTAGTATTTTAGGCTCTTAGAAAGGTTTATTTTTGAGGGGGATAGACCTCAGGTTGACCCTGGGGACCTTTCTACCCAAACAATATCCCAGACCAGCACCAACCTGTCCAGGTGCTGTGCCAGTATTTTCCCATGTGATGATCACTACTGGATCATCACATTTTTCATGATCATCTCTTACTATCTTACTCTCCAATGGTGCTATTTTGGTGTGTGGCTCTTCTTACTGCTGCCAAAGCACTCAGGCTCTGAAGTCCTCAGCAAATGAAATCGCAGCAGGCAGAGCGTCCAAACACGTCAGCAGATAGAGCGTTCCCTGCGGTGCTCGGTGCGTGCAGTGCCCTTGAGCAAATGGGAAGAGCCCGGGCAGGGCTGGGGACGGAGCTTGTGACCGTGGGGCTTCCTCTCGTTGCAGGAGAAGCAGAAGTTGCTGGATGAGATCGAAGACCTCACTGTCCAGCTCACGGAGGAGCAGGAGAACAAGAGGAAGATGGGGGACAAGCTGAATCAGGAGAGGCACCAGTTTCAGAAGGAGAAGGAGTCTACGCAGGAGGTGAGTGGCGTGCGGATTCTCCTGCCTGTCGCAAGCTGGTCCGGCTGGAGAGGAGCTTCGCTCCAGGGAAAGTTTCAGCTCCAGCACGTGGTTCTGCTGGGGCACAGAGAGAGCAGCTTCTTCTCTGTGTAGCATCTGTCACTTCTCGCTCTGTTAAGATTCACCTGAGTGTGTCTGCATCTGCGAACCCAGGCAGGCTCTGCCTTCCTGGTCTGCTCCCCACAGGGCCTGTTTCTCTCCCGCTCAAAGGAGCGGTGCCAGAATCCTGGGATGGTGGTGCACAGCCCTGGCAAGCGTTAGCGGGGCCGGGCAGGGATGTGGGGCCGCTTGGGCGAGAGCTCGCCCTGCTTAGCAGCAGCAGGAGCCTGTGCTGGCGCAGGTCCCAAATCCTGTGTACGGAGGGGAGGGAGGCACAGATAACCCTTCCAGGGACCTGTGTGGTTGCTAATTCCAGCTAGAAGCACAAACGAAGCTCACTGCTGCGATAGGAAAGGAAGTTTAGGCCTCAAAAGGGAAATCAGAGTCGCTTCTGATGGGGCTGAGAGCGCTCAGCTGTGACGGGCATTCATGGCACTTCATCTCCGGCCGAGGCTTCCCACTGCAGCGGGAGGGAGCTCGGAGCGTGGGAGCTGCCAGAGCAAGCGCCCGCGTTGCTAGGAGGGCCCTGCCTCCCGCTGCTGACTTGGAGCCAGCATCTTCCGTTCTCCACTGTCCTTCCCGGGCTGGCGCTGCTCTCGCATTTCCAAGTCGCCCCCCCGCTCCTGCTTGCTGGGAAGAGGGAAGCCGTGTGCCTCCCGGAACGGCTCTGCTGATCCTGCCGCAGCGATCAAACTGCGGTTTGTTGCACCAGCAGTGACCGCGCGAGCTGTTGGGTTTGCTGGGGACAGAGTGCTCAGACAGTTGTCCTCTTCCTTTGTGCTGCAGCTCATCGAGGACCTCAGGAAGCAGCTCGAGCACTTGCAGCTCTTCAAGCTGGAAGCTGAGCAGCGCCGAGGCAGGAGCAGCAGTATGGGACTCCAGGAGTACAACAGCAGGACACGGGAGACTGAGCTGGAGCAGGAGATCAAGCAGCTCAAGCAGGTATTTGGTTCTGGGCAGGGAAGGAAACATATCAGCTGCTTGGTGTGCAAAGCAGGAGGCAGATTCCCTGATGGGCCTAGGACTGCCACCCTGTGTGGTGTTCAACCTCCCTAAGATCTGGCACCACATTTGACAACCTATTTGCTCTGTTCCTCTAAAGGATGCCATGTTTCTAGAGCTCCTCAAAATCTTGGTGCTCTCGATCTCTCCAGGCTATCCCATGCCTTTAGATGGCCTAAAGGCTCTGTGAAGCTGGACTGTATTCCAGCTATTCCTACTCTGTTATTTCCTTGCATGGAACAAGAGCCTCTGTCTTCCCCACCGTGCAGTCAGGGTTGAGCAGTCTGCTCCAGGGCACCACATGCTTTGGCAGCATCTGACAAATGTCTGTTGTGAACAGGATAACAGGAACCTGAAGGAGCAGAACGATGAACTGAATGGGCAGATCATTAACTTGAGCATCCAGGGAGCCAAGAACCTCTTCTCAGCCTCCTTCTCAGAGTCCTTGGCTGCAGAGATCAGCTCTGTCTCCAGAGACGAGGTACTGGCTGCAAGGGAATTGCCTGCTTCAAACTGCGTTTTCTTTGGGGTGCCTATTGTGTTTAATCTCCCCTCAGCGTACAGAGAGCCTGGGAGCAGCCCTGTCTGTAGTACAACTCACTCCCCAAAGTCATTAGAAAGCTACATGAGCAAAGAAATATCCATGAGACTCTTCAAAAAGTTTTCAGGGCAATCCCCGTCCCTGGAAGTGGAGAAAGCTGTGCCCTTCAGTGTGCTGGCAGTCCTCTCGTTGGAGGGCCCTGTGTCATTGCCCTTTGCCCACCTGTGATAGCGCTCCTCTTCCTGGGACAGTTCAGAGGGCACAGTGTGTGCCATCCATGCTTAGGATATTGCTTCCTATGTCCTCTGTTGGCACTTGCTCTCCCGGCTCCAGTAACTTGGAGCCAGGGACCGGTTGGAGAGCCTAAGTATCACAATTAAATCTATAGGATCTTGAGAAAGATGTTAGGAAAATGCACATGGATATTTGGGGTTCCAGAGGGAGATGTGGAAAGTCCTACTTTCTCTGGTGTCCCACATGGCTGAGACTTGAGGAAGGAGAGGAGAGTTGAGGAGCTAGACTGGGAGTTGAGGGCATCTTCTCATGCTGTTGGCCCAGAACCTCCTCAAAGGGAGGGGAAGGGCTGGGATAAACTTCAGAGGTACCGTAATGTGCTCTTCTAGCACGCACTCAGCTGTGCACATGCACAGTGCCTGTGCCCTAGCCCAGGGCAGGCCTCTGGCTTCTTGTGTCTGAGCCCCAGGTGTGTGGCGTGACCCATGGAGCGTTGCCTGTGGAAAGCTTGGCCTGCAGGAACCCCCATTGTGGGGAGATCAGCTGGAGCTGAGAGCCCCCCGCAGAAGCAGGGAATTAGTCTGGGTGTGGAGGAGCTCAGGAGACTTGGTGCAGTCCCACCAGTCCCTCCTGCCCTCCCTGGTGAGGAGCAACCCAAGCTGCAGAAGGGAGAAATCTCCTCAGTCCAATATGTCTCTCTGCGCTGGTTGTGGCCCCTGCTGCAGTGGGTGTAGTTTGGTGCGCCGAGCAGCAGGAAAATGTTTCTCTCCTTGGGCAGTGGCATCTGGTGACCCCTTTCTGCCTTTCTGTCCCACTCGCAGCTCATGGAAGCAATTCAAAAGCAAGAGGAGATCAACTTCCGCCTGCAGGATTACATCGACAGGATCATCGTGGCCATCATGGAGACAAACCCCTCCATCCTGGAAGTCAAGTAAGGGCGGCCGAGAGCCGTGGGTCACACGCTCTTCGTTGCGTTTGGATTTGGTGCTCTGAGAGGAAAAAGAGGACTCAAAACGTCTTTGCTCCTGATGAAGGCACAAAGAAGCATCGCTTCAGATTGATGGGTCAATAATCCAGTGGACCAGGGAAAAAGAAAAACAGCAGCAACACTTGGTTGTCTGACTCTGTTATTTTGAAACCCTTCTGCTTTTGGAGGGTGAAAGGGAACGTGGAGAAGAAACACAGGCTACGGACAGCGGAGGAAGGACCTGTATTGTCCCCGCTACCAGTAGAGCTGGCAAGTGGCTGCGCACGGGAACTGTCCCTCCTGTGAGTGTCAGAGCTGTGACGCGCGGGGCGCCAGCAGGAGCTGCCCACGCCGGGGCTGTGAGCGGAGGGTTCCTCTGAACCGTAGGATAAAGGGATGGAGAAGGAAGCGGTGGAGCTGACGTTTTCCCTTGCTGCCCTGTCCAGCCCAAGCGTCTGCTTTGCCAAAGTGTCTGTGACACACTCACTCACCGGGGCAGACCGAGGAAAGAGGGAAACACGTCCTGGACTTGTAGATTTCTTTTTTTATTAACTTAATGCGAGTTTGTTCATCCAGCTGGCACAGTTAACGCTTGCCCTGCCGCTTTGCTCGGGATGGGCGCGTGCAGAGAGCTGGCTGGCTTCTCTCTCGCTCGCTGCTGGCAGGAAGAGGCAGGGGAGCCGCCTTCTCTGGGACGGGGCATCAGTGCAGTTTGCCACCTGCCTCCTTATTTATTTTCGCTCTCTGTGGCTCACTACCCTCGGCACCCCTTAGCGTCCCCAGCTCCGCTGTGCAGAGCAGCAAGCAGCCCTGCTGCCTGGCGTAAGCTCCCAAGGGGTCGGGGCATTACCCGTTGAGCTGGGGGCCCTGGCTTGAGCCCAGGGGGGCCGTGTGCCCCCCTGCCCCAGCTGTAGATACACCGGTGCTGTCTTTCCAGCCTGCAGGGACTGCGGGAAAGGCTGTGATTTTTTCAACTTGCACTGGAGGCTGGTCCGGGCCAGCTCTCCCCACTGCCCCGTGGCCGGGCCAGCCTGGCGGTGCCTGGCCCATGATATCGGAGGGAGCAGGTGCTGCCCACTCCGTGCCACCCCCCGGGGCTGCTTGGTGGCCATCGTGGCCACACCGAGGCCAGTGTCGTGTGGCCGGCAGGGCGCCCACTCGGAGCTGGGCTCTGCTGGTGATAGCTGCAGGCCTGGAGGGAGAGCCCGCTCCAGCGCTCGCCTGGCTGCGCTTTCCCGGCCCCAGAGCCTCCTGCGCGGGAATCTCTGCCCCAGCGGGGAGAGGAGGCGGCCGCTGTCCAGAGAATGAACCCAGAGCCCCCAGGAAGCAGAAGCCATGTTTACATGGGAGAGCTGTCGGCTGGTGGGCACAGGGAGCCCTGGCACAGGGTGCCCGTGCAGAGCGAGGGAGCAGCTGCTCGGACACCTGCTCCCTCCGCCTTGCAAGGGAAGCGGCAACCTGAGGGTCCGGCTTTGTTCAGTGTGTTGGGCCCAGAGGAGTGGTTAGTTTTCCTGCTTGTCACGTTTTGGAAATGCCAGGGTGGCCTGGAAAGAGTAGGCACAAGGAAGTGGCTCTTGGCTGCTGGCTGGGTGGGAGGGGGCACTTTCCTGTCCCCGCAGTGCTTCCAAGCACGGCTGCCTCGCGTGCGCAGCAGCTTTCCCTGAGCCGGCGCTGCCGAATCGGCCAGCTCGCTGTTCTCCTGGAGGGGCCACCAGCCAGACACAGTGATGTCCCCAGGGCATCGGCCTGAGAGTCCCCCGGCCTCGAGCCCGCCCAGCGCTGTTGCACTGAGCTGCCCTCCGGCTCCTCCTGCGCTCCGGCCAGCCCGGGCGCTTGCGCGGGGCAGAGCCACACGGACACAGGGAGCCAGGGCCGCTCTCTGGGCCGCTGCAACACCAGCCTCCTTGCGGCACCGGCTCATGGATGCTGCTGGCAGAAAGCGGGAGCAGCCGGAGCCCGGAGGAGCGAGGCCGAAGGGCAGGTTGGCCGCTCTCGGGGGCACAACGTGCTGCTAACACCCCCTCTACCCCGCTGCAGCGCAGCCCCCAAAGCGGGCGCCCCGGGGCCGTCAGCGAGCACTGAGCTGTCCCTGCTGCCGCCCTCCCGACTCCGCGGCGCGAAGCCACGTAATGTACATTTCCAGAGAAGCTTTGGGTGTAAATCAGTGTATACTTGGAGAGGGAAATTTTTCTATCTTGTAGAGTAGGTATTTTTATAGAATGAAGGTTGATCTTTTTTTAATACTTTAAAGAAGAGAGAAATGTATCTGTGTATACACAAAAGCATATATATATATATGTATAAATATATAAATATCGGAGATTTGCCTTTCTCAACTCGGGGTCGTGGATCCCCAGTTAAAACAATCGTCTTTTTTCCTGTCGCTCACAAAGAGGTACTGTAACTGTAAATAAGCACCGGGAAAAAGTTTTAAGCAAACAAAGCACTGACTTGCACATTCACCATGCTTTAAAGTCCCTATGGAGAAAAAAAAACTGTACTTCCCGAAAGCGTTCCTCTTTCCCTACTGGTATGTGAAGGAAGTCCCAACCAAGAGGCAAAAACAGTGTTGTCTGAAATGATGTATCGATTCTTGTCAGATTAAAAGCTGTTACGATTCCTGCCCAGAGATTCCTGCTTTGCTCCAGGTGGCTCCGAGTGCCAGGAGGGCTGGATGGAGGTGGGGAAGGGGCTGGGAGGGAGCTGGCTGCACCATACCTTCCCCTCGGCCTGCGCCTGGGCAGGGTTTGCCCTGTGCTCCCCAGAGAGGGCTCCAGTGGGGTTAGGGACCAGGGACCGCTGGAGCTGGCAGCATCCCCCATTGGGAGCGAGCGGAGGAGAGCTGATCCCCAGGCCTGGCTGCTGCTTGGCTCCTCCTGGCACTCCTTTTGGATCGCTCCAGGTAAGGATGGAAGGGTTTCCCGTATCTCAAACCTCTTCTATGCTCTTTTAACACCCCACTAGACACTGCGGTGCCCCAGGCTGCTGCTGAAGCGCCCCAGGAAGGTTCAAACCGTTTCCAACCCTGGTGCCAGCACCGACTCCTCCTCTGGCCTCCCCTGAGCAACTGCAGAGCCCGAACTAGTTCTGCAGTTCTCGAAGCAGCTCCAAAGCCTCTGAGCACCGTGAGAGGCTACTAAAACACAGCCCAAATCATTTCAGACCAGGTTACGCTGCTCTGAACTCTCTTGAGCAGTGCTAAGCTGCCTCTGAGCTGCTCCAGAGCATCTTGCTTGTCTGCAGGACCTCTACAGAGCTCTAAACAGCTCTAACATGCTCTAAAACTTCAGAACAGCTCCAAAAATCTTGGAAAAGACTTCTGAAAAGTTCTGAAGTGGCTCCAAAGATCTAGCAGGGTCTTAGGACAGCTTTAAAACACTTGAACTGCTCAAATGATTCAGACTTCTCCAACCTGCTCTGAAAGGCACCAAGAAGCTCTGACTCCTGGAGCTGCCTGAAGTCTCTTTCAGAAGTCCAGAAATTGCTCAGAAGGGACCCAGAAAAATCTTGTGACAGCTATAAACTGCTCTAAACCTCCTATGAACTGCTGTGAAATGTCTTAAGGGTGCTCTAAGGCATGTTTAGAGTATTCTGAAAGCTCTTAGAGTATTCTGAAAGTCTAAAAGGCCTAAAAAATTCTTCCAAACCATTCTACTATTCTTCTCAGTAGCACGAAAACTTTTCTGTCACATCTCTAAACAATCCCGGACAGTTCCAAGCCCCTCTACAACTCCTCTAAAGGGCATTGGAAAGGTCTGAGCAGCTCTAAAGCAGCCCTATCCCTCCTCTACAACAGCTTAAAATTCTTCTGTAGCACCTGTAAAATGCCTTTAAATACTCTTCAACAGCTCTGAGGTGCTTTAAGGCACTCCAAGGGCCCTGTGCAGCCTCTAAGAAGTTCTCTAAATGGCTCAAAACCTCTCAAAATACTCTAGAAAACCCCTATAAGTCCTCTGAAGTTCCCTGAGCAAACAGCTCTTAAGTGACCTCAAAACTCCTGCAAACACCTCTGAGCAGCTTGGACGCTTCTCCAAACTGTTTCGTGTCCCCCGGAGGGGGCTCTGATGTGCCCCTGAAGAGCTCTGGCAGCTCTCAGCATCTTTAAAAAGCTCTGAGAAAGGCCCCAGCAGCTCAGCCAGCTCCTCGAAACCACCCGCATTCTTGGAGCCGCTCCTCGAGCCGCCGCTCGAGTGCTCCGCAGGTGCCAGGCGTCTGCGCTGCAGCCGGGACTGTCCTGGTGGGTCAGGGGTAGCGGCATCGGGTGCCCCAGCCCCGCGCAGAGCTGGGCAGGAGACCCTCACTGTCACCGGGAGGGTGGTCACCACCTCGTGTCACCATTGGGGCTGCTCGTGGGTGCCACCTGCCAGGCCCATCCCCAGTGCTGTCCTCCCTCCGCAGCAGCCACGAGCGCCAAAACCTCTTGCCAAAATCCTTCTCCTTGTTGCGCAGGTGGGATGCAGCAGCGAAGGGGACCGAGCCGGGCACCTGGGGGCAGGAGGTGCTGGGGACACCAATCTCACTGCAGTGTCCCCATATGGGGCCAGCCTGCACCCGCATACGGGCAGGGCCAGCTGCTTTCCCCTCCTGTGGCGCACACAGCAGTATCCCGCGAGCAGGTACGTGCGCTCGTGGGGAATGCGCGCTCCCGCGGACGGCACGCATGCGGTGCCCGGCTCCCCCCGCGCCCGCCGGCTCCCTCGCGCTCTGCCTTTTTTGGGCCGGGCACGCGGGAGCCCGGCGCCTGGCTCTGCTCAGCTGGCGGAGGCAGCCCCATAAATCACCCCCGACTTTATTGGATACGCAGCGCGCCGCCGGAGAGCCCTGGCGCGGGGCTGCCTGTCCCACACCCGGCTGGGTGGCACAGACACCGGTCCTGGGGCAGACGGGGGGAGCGGGGCAGGCAGCCCGTGCACCCTGAGCAAGGGGCCCGGGGGGCCGATGCAGCCCCGGGGCCCCAGGAGCCCCCGCAGAGCAGAGCGCCGCCCGGGCTCACATCTGCCTGCCAGATGTTGCCGGCCGAGCGGGCAGCGGGGAAGCGGGTCCGCAGCGGGCAGGGCCGCGGCCGCGGGGAGGATGTTCCAGGAGGGCTGGGAGCGCCCGGGCGAGGATGCCGTCTGGATCGGCACGGCCGGGGCCGCGGGGGCCACGCGGGCGGCTCACGGCCAGGCTGCCGCCCC
>JAWLRI010000217.1:4990280-5010944 GCA_034781795.1 Crypturellus tataupa | reverse complement strand
CCGCCCGGCCCGGCCCGGCCCGGCCCGCCGCCCGTGCCGTGCCCTGGGCCTGGCCTTTCCCTCCTCTCTGTTCCGCAGGGCCATGGCAGCGGCTGGCCGGAGAGGGTCCGTGGCCTCGCCGGCCCCCACGCCTCAGCCGGTGGAGCCGCAGCCCGCGCCCGGTCGGACGGTGCAGGTGGCCGTGTGGAGGGCGCAGGGCCTGGTAAAGCCCCGTGGCAGCGGCGCCGCGGTGTCGGGGTGCGGGTCATGGTGCTGTGGCCCCGTTAGGGGGTCTCTGGCCCCGGGAAGGAGTGGGGCGAGAACACAGTGGGGCTGGAGGGCCCCTCCGAGCCGAGGCTGCGGCTCCCTCTCCCCAAGGCACTGGGTTGCGCTGCCCCAAAACGCGGCTCCGCCTGTGTCTTCCTTGCTGTGCGGCACTGAGGGCTTTTTAGGGCAAGGCAGAAGCGTATATCAGCGAGACAGATGCCTCTAAAAAGAGCTGTCATTGTCCTTGGCTACAAAGCCAGCTTTCCATCCGTGTAACGGCAATTTAAATTGCATTGAAATCTATAGGATGGCTCCAGTTCTAGCAAGGCAGCAGCTTCAGTGCTGCTGCGGTGTGAGAATTAGCGTTTGGATCAAAACCTGAGCGTGACGGTTTCCATGTGCCGCGTGATGCACTCAGCTGCCCTTAAAGACGTCGGGAGGAACTGGCATTTCGGAGGCAGCGCGGAGGAGACGCGGCGCCACTGCTGCAAACAGAAACACGCGAGTCTCCGCTCCTGCTCTGGCAGCAGTCAAAAAAGCAACCCCAAACCCATCTGTCTGTTTCTCTGAGATTTGTACATTGTAGTATTTGAGAGCCTCTCGCACCGAGAGATTCAGCAAACAGCACCTAAGAGGAGAATTACAAAGCAGCAAGAGGGAAAATGATACTGAAAGCAGTAGATGGTGGTCTGATTGCGTCTGCAATAGGGCATGTGGCTCCCATTGCTCCATTTTAGGAAAGGCAGTAGCAAAAAGGAAGGGGGCTTCAAAGATCCTCTAAGATCAGCAGTATGAAGCAAAAAAAGAAAAAATCCCAAAACAGGAAGTGTGGGAATCCATTTAGCTAAGGGAGGTGTAAGATGAGAGAGGAATGTAGAATAATGAATGTTACAGAGGAGAGAGAGAAGGGAAAAAAAAAAAAAAAGGTTAATTGAATTCTTCTATTTAGCTGTTCATATAATATAGGCTCAAGGAGACAGTCAAAGGGACTGGAAATTAAAACCAAGTGAATGAAATCTCATTTTGTGCAAAAGTCAATATGGAATTGATTACCCTGGTGAAATGGGGGTGGGAGGCGCAGGGACAGGCCCAGGCGTGTCTGTGGCTCAGGATTAGAGACCAGCGTGGCTTGGGCACGGCAGCCCTCGAGCCCGGGGCGCTGGCCACCCCCTGGCTGGGCAGGGGAAGCTGTTTCTTGTGCAGGGCCCTTGGCCGGTTAATGCCAGCAGGTGTTAGCAACCCCGCGGGCATCGCAGCGCGGCGCGGCGGAGCGGAGCGGCTCCCCCCAAGCACAGGGAGGGAAGCTCTTGGCCAGGCTTCCGCTTCCCCGTCCTTGTAGGGAACAGCCAAAGCTCCCAATATACCCCCTAGGCCACAACCACCCCCTCGCCAGGGGCAGCTTTGACAGGGGCCCTGTCCTGCCGCCCCGCTGCTCACGGCGCTGTCTGGGCTTGACAGAAAGGCAGCAAGAGCAACACGCCGGTCACGACGGTGAGCGCCGAGTTCAACGGCGCGCTCCTCGGAGAGTCCCCCAAGGTGGAGGTCTCGCCGGACGGCACCGCCGAGTACAACTTCACAGGCAGCTTCGAGTACTGCCCCGACGGGCCCAACTCCCTGGACAGCATCGCGCAGAGTCCTGTGCTCCGTAAGTGCCTGACGCCTGCTCTGCTTCCTCCTCCTCCTCCTCCTCATGCTGCCAGCAGCTCCGCTCTGCCGCACGAGTCACACATTTGAGCGCGGGGGCCTCCACACCTCTGTTCTCATCTCTGCCGGTCACCAGCATCTCCTTTCATCCTGGCCCCATGCTTGCCCTGCCCCAGCCGTGCGGGATCAAGTAAGGGGTTCTGCCAGCGCTGACACAGACCCTCTGCAACCCCTTTCTCATCTTGCTGCCCTTAACCGCTGACCCGAGGCTCACTGAGCAGCTCTGCCAGCTCCCGTCTATTTTTCTCCACAGTGACAGTGATGGAAGTGTTGCCAAAGGAGAAGAGGCAGAGGGAGGAGAGGACAGTGCCTCTTGGCCAAGCGGTGGTGGACCTTCTACCTCTGCTGCAAGGTACAGTGTAGACTTCCAGAAGTCTCCCTGGTTGCTCACTGTTCTGGATACTTCCATGCTGATGCCTTGCTCTACTTTACCTTCTGTTGACAAATGGGCTTCGTACTGTCTGCAAAAAGTTGGCCCCTTTGGGGAAAGGGGATGACACTAGCAACTCAACTTCAGGATTTAGGCTGTGATTTCGTGACAAGGGGTCTCGTTTTATGCTGTTCGTGTTCTTCTTTCTTCCCAGGACAGTGTTCATTTAAGGTCTCGGCTCCTTTGTATGCGGTGCCTGGCTCTCCATTAGAGAGCGTTCCCCCAGAGGCCAAGGTATGTGGAATTTGGAAGGGTTCCTTTGCTCGTTCATCTCCAGGCTGCTTTTTAATGGGAAGGTGAGCGTGACTCAGCCACCTAGCACATTGCGTATATGTTGCAGCCCTATATATTAAAAGCTTCGGGCCTTTCCGACTCCCATTGACGTCCGTCCCAGGTTGCTTATGATAGCTGAGGTAGAGCTAGGAAATGCTAATGTGTGCAGCTCCCAAACTGCCCTGGAAAAAAACATTCAAGAGCCAAAGTATAGTGCTGAAAAATCAGTAAAAGGCAAAGGCAGGATTGCCTGCCCACCTTCATTAGTCTTCCCTTCTATGGATGAAATGTCTCAGAGTCTCTTATTACACAATTTTTTACTGCTATTCCTGCAAGGTCCTCACCCATTCAGCAAGTTGAGAAATACTCAGTGAATAAAACAGTGAATGAAGTATGAGGCTGGGGAAATGTATCTAATTTTGCAGTGGCACCGCAAGTGGATTAGATTGTGGATATTGCATTGACTTTTCAGCTTTTAAGAGATGTTACCTAATAGGTGAGGCATGAGCCTGCCCATTAAGGAGGGAAGATAATAAATGCTGAACAGCTGATTTTTGCTGCAAGCCGTCCATCCCCCTAGGGTTGGGACAGTAATTAAAGGCTGTCCACAAAGTGTGGTGAAAGGGCAGGGCGCAAGTGCCCGCAGCTCTGCGCTGGGAGCAGTTCATCCCCACGCTCTCACCATGGCTCGTTTCATTAAACCCTGCTTGTCCGTATCCTGTGCCCTGAGCAGCTGCTGCTTTAAACAAGTAGCACAAGTCAGACATGACAGACTGATGATGAGATTCCTTTTCTGAGCTGGTCTGTTTTCTTTTATATCTGAAGTGAGGAATAAGATACTATTATACATTCTGGCCTTGGTTTTCTGCTTAGTTCTCCCTCAAGAGGAAGAGAATTATAATTGTCTGGCTAGTGCCTCTAGTTTATCCTTGTCTTGCAGTGTGGCCTTGAAGTGTCTGTGTGCATCCAAGAGCCCCTGCTTTCTGCAGCTCAGCTTTTAAATGGTAATCTCCTGAGTGTCACCTTGGAGGCAGCTTATTCTGTCCCTGAAGCGTTTATTCCCACTGGACCCCTGCAAAACTACCTGGCTTGCCTGCAAGTGCCAGCAGTTGGAGAGGTGAGAATTGGTCCAGGCGCGGTGAGATGGGTCTTGGCTGCTGTGAAGCAGGTTGTTATCCCATACTGTGCAGCCTGGAATGAGTGACCAGGTCCATGAGAGTGCACAGCTGTTCCTGTGCTGATGCTACAGCAGTGTCTGTTGTGATTGCTCATGGTCTCTGTGCTGCAATGTGCTTCTGTCTTGTGTAAAGATTTGGACTGAAATAAGCAGGATTTTTCCATGTGGATGTTACTTTTTTCTCACCTCTCTGTGTGTTTGGTGGTGGGTTCTTTCAAAGCCAGGCCCCAGCACTGCTGCTTTGCTTTGTTGGAGCCAGCTCAGAGCAACTGGTATTTACTCCTGATGGGAATGAAAGTCCTTTCACTCTCATGCCCCTCTAGAAAGAAATCCTCTTGATCTTCAAGAATGGAGTCCCGAAGCTTGGTGGTGAAAAAGAGCCATTACCTCGACCCAAAAAATGGGCATTTGGCAACATCATGGCATCTGGTGCTCTGAACATACCCAACTCCTTCATTGTCGGTGGCCCTTATGAGGATGAGGATGGAGAGCTGAACAGAAAAGAGGTGAGAAAGGACTATTAGTGTCATAGTTGGCTCTTAACGCTAATGTAGCAGCTGCCCTGTAGCACCACGATCCATTGCTCTGCTGGGATGTCATGTGCACAGTGAGTTGAATGCCCCTCCATCTGCCCCAGGGTCTCTTCCAGGGAAAATCTGTGGGGGGTGAGGAGGAAGGCTTTGGAGTTTGCTCTCCTGGCTCTGACCACGTGCTGTTTCTCACAGGACAGAGAGTTCAGGGTCCAGTCAGAAAGTGTGAAGAAGAGAATCGTATGGGACATGGAAAGACGCTGCTACCTGGATCCTGCTGCAGTCCTTGTGTAAGAGAACTGAAAACCTCCCTTCCAACACCAAGCAGTGGAGAAAAGCCACTCTAGAATTCACTTAGTCTGATGACTTGTCTTGATGGTGACGTACTGATGTTCTCAGACCTCTTACGTGGTCAAACCGTGGCTCTGCCTTGTGTCTGGGTGTCTGCTTGCTGCAGGTATTTACATGAGCAAAAAAAGCAGCTAACTGCCTCTCATTGCTGGCAGCAGCTCCCTCTGCCACACTGGGAAACGTTGATCTTTATGACTAATCTTGTTCCTACCCATCCCTCTTCGGGACTGTAAATTAGAGGTTTGAAGGATGGAGCAGCAGGGATATTGTCAGCAGACATGGAGAAGGGCGGCCCAAACAGCTCTCCTCTTAACTGCCACTAGAGTTTTCTAAATGGCCAATATATTAAAACTCTCTCACTCTATCATTTGATTTTGATTCTTCATTTTTTATTGGACAAGCATTACCTATTATGGCTCCAGATTGTCTCAAGTCCGGGATAAATATCCCATTTCTCTTTGAAGCCTGTTCCTGGCCGCAGCCACATCCTGTGGCCATGACTTTCACAGCCAAATTACTTCTAATGTGTGGAAATATTCCCTTTTATCTGTTTTGATTTTTTTTTCCCTTAACACTTTTGTCAGCCTGCCTGCCAGTTTCAGAGTTATTGGGCACATTGAATGGGAGCTCAGGGTCTGCTTTCTCTGTGTAATTCAGGATTTATACCAATGTTAATCATGTTCCATTATATTTGCTTCATTTCTGAAGTAACCAGACGAGGGAGAAAACCCAGTGTGTTGCACTCACCGTTGTTTTATAGCTGTTAGTGCCATAAATTCACATAGCACTGGATGGAGGGGAAAATGTGCCAGACAGGGGCCCTGCTGCTAAGTGCAGATGTTCGGATGCCCAAGGGTATTCACGTTCTCACATGGCAGAGGGTGAGAGCCAGCACCGTGTGGGTGTTTTGGGGCTGCACAGAGCAGAACCAAGAGCAGCGTGGCTAGTGAGGGAGAGCTCTCTTGCTTGGTTTCTGCCACTCCTCAGTGCCTTCCCCTGTGTTCAGCCTGCAGAAGCGCATTGCAGAGTGCCGCTACTGGCCCGTGGAGGTCTGCAGGGTGCCTTTGGCCCCTCCCAGCAAAGCGAAGAACAGCAAAGTTGACAAGGTAAAGTGAGGAGAAATACGTTGTTTTGACTGGTGAGGATGTATTGTGTTATCATGCATTCCTTTGATGTCTTTATTATACCTAAGCCAGCTTTGAACTAGCCAAAGGCAGTCAGAGGGCTAGTGGCTTCATTGAGTAATCAGCCTTATAGACCTGATAAGTAAACAAAGAAAAATACTTTTTCTTATAGCATGCAAATCTCTTGATAATGGTCTAAAGTAGCTTGGTGAAAGGGGCCGGGGAGGAGGTGCTTTTGGAGAACTGAATTAATTTGCTGAGCTGATCTAGAGAGAGTTTCGAGTATCTTGAAGAAATTCATGTCCTCTTACTCTGAGTGCAAATACATTATGCGCTTCCACTTAAACTGGGGTGCTTCAACTAAGAAACAGCTCCTTAGCTAATGGTTCTGTTCCTTGTGGTTGATTATGGTCCTAGTCTGTTCCAGTGCAATGTCACCCCAATTGGTGTAAATCGTGTTCAGCCCTCAGTAGGGCTCAGATTTTGCAGTATATGTGTCCATAATTCCTCCCCACTTACCCTCACCAGTCCAGTGCTGGCACAGAGCCTCAGACCTCATTAGGTACCTGATTTCTGACAGACCTAAAATCCTCACAACTCTGGTAAGGTTGTTTGGATTTCTTGCCTAGAAGTCAATAAATTAGCAGGTGTATCTTGAAAAGACCGTCCTGGGCTGTGGCAGGGCAGTGTGGGCATTACTAAGGAAAGCTACCCTGCAGAGATGAAAGTAAAATTGGGATTCTGCATATAGAATGACTCCGTTTTTTTTTTCCTTCCAGGCTGTCTCGGCTCTGTGCCAGTGACACAGAGCCACTGGCTCATCAGGTGCATCAGTTTGCTGTGTGGCCTTTACTTAATAGGATCAGTGACCTTGTTTGCTTCAAGAGAGTAGCAGTCAGTTCAGTAACTCTGTCCCTCGCTCTGCGTTTCCAGGGAGATGACGATGGACAGATTTTCTTCCATGGTGTGGCATATATCAACATGGTGCCTTTGCTCTACCCCGGCGTGAAGCGGATACGAGGGGCTTTTCGTGTCTTTGCCTATAAGGACAGTGAGGTCTTTGAGAAGGTGAGTGCAGGCCAGGCTCTGTGCCACCTCTGCTGCCTGGAGTTGGGCACAGTTGGGCTTTGCCCTGCTCAGCAGCTCCTTCTGAAGACTTCTCTGCCCTTCTCCTGATGGAGAAGAAAAAATAACACAAGCTTTTATACTCAAGCTTCTTAAAGGCAGGGTGCTTCAAGTAGAAGCTGTGAGAGAGAAGGTTTGGGGGCTGAGGGAGAGATCTGAGTCTGACTTCACTCTTTTCCCTGGCAGCAGCTGAGCAGTAAGAGTGGTAAGAACACTCCTCGCTCCCCAGTTGCGAACATGGGCAAATGAGCTGTGCTGCTGAGAAGAACAAACAGTGTACACTGTCTCCAAAATGATAGCGTTACCCCAGGCAACGACCAAAAAAGCTGTCACTGGAGCTCTTTCAGCTGGAGCTCATGGAGGTTTATTTGTCTTTTTGTTGCTCCCCCCATGTTACTAAAAGTGAGAGTTACATCTCTGTTTTCCCCCAGTACTTCCAGAGCAGATCTGAGCTAGTTTCAGAGGGCAGATACATGGGCTGGTTTCACTGCCCACTTCACCCTCAGGGCTGTGTCCAGTCTGCAGGAGCTCGCTAAATTGCAGCCCTTCTCCTTGCACCCATGTCACTGCTGGGTACCGGCTGGTGAAAGGCAGGGCACCCAGCTGTGCGCTGGTGTCTGCTTCACAACATCCCATCTGCAAACAACAGCCAGTTGGCTGCACGGTACTGCTTGTCCTCTAGCATTTGTCATGAGTGTAGTCGCACGTTCTCATCGCCTGCGTTTCTGGAGGCTTTGAGCTGCTCCTTGCTCTGGGCAGCACCTGGTGCAAGTGCTCCATTCTCTCCCCAGGGTTCTCTCAGCTCCTACCAGCCCAGCTCTTACTGCACTAACAGCTGGGAGGCAGCAGCTTGTCTTGGTGGTCAAGCAGTGTGTAAACACAGCTTCCAAAAAGCCACTTCCACGTGATTCCCTGATGTGCGTCAGGGAAACTGTTCCACAAGGGAAGGTGAGCCAAGGTTCACCGCAGGGCAGTGACTTCAGCAACAAGGAGCAATCAGGTTGATCTAACAGTCCAGATCACTGGGCAAGTTCATGGGGATGAGGCAGGTGCAAGATGAAGCCAGGAAATCAAGCTCGTGGATTAGGAGCACGGCAGTACATAGCACTGGCATGTCTGCCACAAAGCACAGGCAAGAATTGAGGGCAAGCACCTTGATTTAAATGCAGGTCTCAAGAGAAAACAGGGAAGCCCCTATGGAGGCTTTCTCGTGCAGCTGTCTTCATAGCAGTCTAATATGAGCTTGCACAGCTGCAGGTATCAGAGCTGGCCTTGAGCACAGGCAACTAAACCCTCAGGAAGGAAGGAAGAGGTTGCAGAGCTTCTTAGCATCCATAGAATCTGTCAATGTGTTTTGCAATGGGAGAGGTTAAGGCCAAAGGGTGGGGAAGCCCAGTTTGTCCCTTGATTCTCTGTTTATTTATTTTTTTTCTCCAGACTAAAAATCAGATCAGTGTTTTCCGGGATCTGAAGCCTCAGATCAGTCTGATCAAGGAAGGGCAGTGGACCCCAGGACTCAGTCCTCCCCTTTCCAGAACTGTTTCCAGTAAGATACAGAGGGAGGATAAAGAAAAAATCATCAAAGAGAGGGAAGCCATCAGGAAGGTAAGGTCCAGAGAGGTATATTATAATACAGCCCACTTGCTGACTTCAGGAGCAGAGGGGAATGCAGAGAGCAAGGGGCACAGGGCATCGATGCTGTGTTTGGAGAAGACTGACTCTGCAGTTGGTGAGGACACCCCAGTGTGTGATGGAAGTTGTGGCAGCCAGGCTAAACCGTCTCTCCCAGCCTCTGGGAATAAGAAAGGAGGCTGTGTGCTTCTTGCTGGAACAGTCCAGCTTCAGAGAGCAGTGGCAGCTCCTTCTCAAGAGCGGCATTCCAGAGCCACTGCTGTCTAAGGGAGACACATTCCAGACCCAGGGAATAGGCTGCTGGGGCAGCCCCAAGAGCTAGACCCATAGGGGATAGATCCACTGGGGGCCAGGGCCAGTCATTGCAGCTCAGCTGCTTTGCAAAGTGGAGATCCGTGATGCTGAATGAGACTTACAGACCTCATTTTCATTTTACAGACCGGTTTTCTGGAGGTCAGTGTCTCAAGATAATTGCTGATTAACTGTACCCTGCTTCAGCCAGCTAAGAGATTCAGAGATTCATCATTGTGAAACTGCAGCACGTGCTGCCTGAGCAAACATACAGCACGGAGCACAGCTCTGCTGCTTCAGACCCACGACTTGCTAATGTGTTATGCTGCAAGCAGTCAGCAGTTATACAACTACTGGGTTTAAAGACGTGTAACTCCTCCTCAGATCGCGTCCCGTGTTTGTAAGGGCATGAGGTACATTGTATGGGAACAACTGACATCTCTTTTTCTTTAATAGATGTCCGGCGTAGTAAAAACCCAGTCATCAGATATTCCAGCAGAAGCTGAAAATGTCATATATCTCAACCACAATGGACAGGTATCTCTAAGATATGGAAAGAATGCTACACCATCACTGAGCGAGTGTCTCCTCTTTCACATAACTAACCTCTGTGAGAAAGCTGGACAAGGGACATCTTACACAGATGCTGTCCTGGAGTTCCTCCAGTGACATCTGGCAGGAGCATTGGGCTAGAAGGTCTCTGATTAATAATCAGGCTCTCATTTAGAAGAATTCCTTCCTATTTTGGATTCTTCCTCAAATCATCTAAGATGCCTGTGCATTCTTCAAGGAGATTAACCGTTTGGCCGCAGATGTTTTCCTAGATTGATTTCTTGAACTACATTTTGCTACTGTAAATCACTTTGAGGGCAGGTTACAAAGCAAGCTGTATACAGTTTCAAAGGGATTTTCTGAAGATCTGTAGCTTAACGTTCAGTCTTTTGTCATGCCATTATGCCACGGCAAGATTTTGAGGGAGCATTTTTTTATCTTCGCAGCAATATTTCGAAGCGGGAACCTTCCTGGTGATGGAGATACAGCTGGAGAAGGCCTTGGTACCAAAACGATTGCCAGAGGAGCTCACTAGACGGTGCGTAAAGACAGGCTGCAGCTCTGGGGCTGACATTCAGGGGCTCCACAGGACAGAAGCACGACTGTACTGTGATCCACCCCCACAGAGACCAACTGAGGACCTGATCTAAAGCCCACTGAAATCAGGGGGAAGGACTGGGCAGACCTGTTACAGTGGATGTTGGGTTTGGAAAACAGTGGTAGAAAACAGTGAAACCTATTAGGTCTTTGCCTCTACGTGGAGGTTTTGTAGCTGTGAGAGCAGCAGAGGCCTGGAATTGGGAGCTGGGGAAGTAATCTGGTCAGAGGCTCTGTAGGCTCTGAACTGTTTCAGGAGTGGTTTTCCTTTGGGGCAGAAGAAACAAGGACTGAGACGGGAGATGATGCCTTCACTGTGTGGGTTGGATGGTGGTTTAAAGATGCTTGGTACTTTAGTACCAGCAGGAAAGAAAGCTTGCTAAAGAACCCAATGAATTTAGGCTGTTTTGAAATGAAGAACTTTTTATAAAATATTAATAAAATTACTGAAATTCTAAAGGATTTTAATAAATGTTAGAAAGATCATTGTACACCATGTAATGCTTCAAACTGGCTTCTTTATATTATACTATGCCTGTGTGTGGCCAAGGCATAAACTCCCACAGCTGCACTGTCAGGAGCTGGTAGCCTGGGGGTCACAGTGGCAAAATTCTTCAGAGCTTTCCTCAGATTGATGCTTTTTTAACATCTATTTTGGCAGATCAAGGAGGCTGTGAGTTAGAAGAATAATAACTCGGTAAGGTCTGGTTCTGTAGCAGAGTGGTGTGGATTATTGGCAATAGCACACATTAACTCCACCTGTAGGACTGGGCTGAGTTTCTAAAGTAGCTTTTGTGTGACAGGTTGGTCAAATCTGGTGAAAACAACTAAAAAAAATTCTAACCTCCACTGTGTATAATCATCAGCAGGGAGTGAGGCAGTAGTTCTGCTGAGACATTATGATGAGCTGCAAGTATTGACTGTAGGCACCCTGGGCTTGAGCTCGTTCTTGGTCTGAAATTTCACCATTTTTCCGCTTGTTTGCCCCTGTGAGGTATCTCAGGAATATGTTGAGGAGCCCTCGCACCTCAGGCTGTCTGTGCCCAAGACAAGTGAGCATTGCTGGCAGCGTCTTACACAGGTCTCCTCTTTCCTCCCGCTGACAGGGTCAAGGAAATGATTCCTCCTCGCCCTCCGCTGCCTCGCCGGACTGCAGGAGCCGAGAAGGTACGTGCCTTGTCACCACGCTGCCACCTCACCGCTCTGCCGCCTTGCTGTGCCTCATCCCTCGCACAGGAGAGCTTCATTTTCAGTCTGATCTCCCCAGTGATGCACGGATGGGATTTGTAGAGGAGACACCCAGGCAAGAACCCTTCCGGATGTGTTATTTTCACAGTATCATGCCTTGGAAAACCATTCATGGGTGTGTTACCCCTGGTCACAGCCCATACAAGAGGGAGAGATCTAGGAGAGACAGAGAAGAGAGGAACAGTGTGGGAATGTTTGGGAGTTGGATGTTGGAGAAAGAGGCTGTCAGACAGTCCTGGACAGTCCCAATCATTTTTGTCTCAAGACACATGCTTCTCCAGACCCAGACAAACAGGAGCAGAGTCAATCCTTGGCCTCCCTCAAGTAACTGAGAAATTTTGAGGACTTTTGTGTGTGCAATATACTGACTCCAGAAAATGGAGCCTGAGAGCATTGGCTCATTTTTCTAGGTATGGAGCAGCTACCACAGGAGAATGTCCTTGGATGGCCCCTGCCAATGGTCACTTTAGAACAGCGGTAGGGGAAGAAATAGTACTTAAATAATTGACCCTACAGCTGCTGCAGAATTGATTTGTGTTGGACTGTCTGGAGTGCAGAGAGAGATGCATTTTGATCATTCCTGTACATGGAAGCTTTTGTCATTGAGATTATGGAGATTACAGATGCTGTTGAAGAGTACTGGCCCATGAGTTTAAAGGGCTCCCACCATATGAGTTAGATTTTACTTATGGCCAATTACGATGCTATAAAAGAGACGATGACTGAAATACTGCATTCTGACCGAAAAATGTAGCAGAAGCAAAATCTAATTATAAAGGAGCTCTTTTGTATTTACATGTAGATATTTTCATAGCCCTCAGGCACGGAAAGAAAAGGATATGTGACAGACTAATTGGGACTGAGTCAGGTGGAGTTTATGTAAGGTGTAGGCTCTGGCAAATAAAATACATTTCAAGATTGATGGCACAAGTAACTTGTGAAGTTTTCCTACTTATTTTTACCGTGGATTCCTGTGTTCTAGGCTGTAGAAGATTATCACAACCAGATCACAAACATTGCTGTTGCCATCCTGAGTGAATACCATGAGCTATTCGGGAAGCAGCTGCCTGACCGAGGAGCCATAAATCAGCAAACCCTGGAGGAACAGAAGTGTCAGCTCAACTTCGAGCTCAATAGCTCAGGAAAATATTTCGCCTATAAGGAACAACTGAAGGCAAGGGCTCCGTGTATTGATTTATTTCGCTACCTGCTCCTGTCCTGACAGTTTCTCAGTGAGAAACTGCTGCTCTGTGGTGGTACGACAAGTGCCAGGTTACCCCTAAATCCCTTTTGGCTATCCAGAGCTTTTGTAGTTGGGAGAGGTAGGGCTGAGAGGCAGGAAGGGAATTCACCTGTTTGCTTTTCTTGCTTCCATCGATGCTGGACTGAATTTCTTCCTTAGAGCTAACTTAGAGCTTCAGTTTGAATCCATTTTATTCTGGCTCTGTTACTGTGATTGCAGAGCTGCTGGGGGAGGTGGGGGAGACCTGGCTTGTCCAACAGCTGTGTGTCTCTGCAGTATGCGGTGGTGAAGATCGTGAGAGAGAAGTACCTGAAAACAACAGCGTTTGAGTCTATGGAGCAGTTCCAGGCGTTTCTCAGTGAACTCTATGTGTATCTTGTGGATCAGATGCACGTTGCCTTAAACCAGGTAGGCAGAAATCATGGTGTGTGGGATGGGTGAACTGGGGCATCATGGCTTTGTTGTGGAGCTAGGGCTTGACCCTCCTTCAAGCGAAGGCAGCAAGACTTTTACCTTCAAGATAGAAGCAGGGTCACGCTTCCCTCTGCTGCACTTACCATGTGTGGACCTTGAGCCACTCCCAGAGGCCCATATTTAAGCAGCAGGGTTTAGTGAATCTGTATCCTGTTGCTATATAACCGAGACGGTAGGATGCACGTGTGGTGCCTCTATTAAAAGCTGCTGTACCTGACTGCCACAGTAAGAGTCTCTGGGCCTGTGCTATCCGGCACAATCACACGAGTGGAGGACAGACCTCCCAGCGTAAATTGTGGTCACTGGTAAGTGACAGCAGGAAGGAAGTTTGAAATGCTTTTGATCTAGGGATGCTTGTACTCATCACAGGCACCAATGCAGATAACAGGTATGCCCCTTCCTTGTGTGACAGGGATAGCTGTGAATGGCACAGGTTCACCAGACTGCAAGGCTGTGTCCCAACACAGGCAGCAGCTGGGACAGCTTGACTTTCCAACCTCCCCAGCCTGGGCACACCACAGCCTTCTCTGCACAGTGCAGGATCAGGACTGCTGCCGTAGTGTGATCACATTAACCTTCCTCACCCTCCCCAGCACTAACTCACTCTCTCACCCCTCACCAGGTACTCTCCGAGGAAGCTGCTGACCCTGTCCCTCCATCCTGCACGACCGATGAGCAACTCCAGCTCTTTGCTCACGAAGCTGAAGTCAGCAAGGACTACAAGTTGGCATCTCTCTACCATCAGCAGGTGAAGCAGCCCCTGCTCCTTCCTGTTCTTCTCCCGTGAGCCTGGGCTGGCAGCAAGAACCCCACCACGGTGCCATGGGGCCCCAGCTGCTGGCAGAGCAGCAACCACATAAGTTGTGTACAGAGGAGAGGTGAATGTGACAGGGATGCTCCTGCTTGGTTTGAGAGATTTTTCTAGGCAAATGCTGCTCCCTGGAGGATTGAGAGAGAGAGGCTGGCCAGGTCACTGAGAGCTTCAGCCTCAGAGCTAGGGGAAATGGGATGAGCCGGTCCAGAAGGCATGCAGGGTGAGCACTGGGAACGCTGGACCCTCTACCAAGAGGCTGCAGGGAGGTCAGCTGAAGCTGAAGGACTTTGAAGGAGGCTTAAAGTGAAGCATGATTCCAGTCAGGGAAACCCTAGCATGTGATAGAAGGGCTTTATTGTTGCTAAACACAGAGGAGGGTGGCCAGAGGAAAGCAATGGCTGTTTCAGATCTGCCTCCTTGGTCTGTTATATGTGCTTACTGAGTGTGATTTTTGGGAGTCCCCACTCCAGCGATGATGTTTTGTGTTCAGAGAGTAGCTCGGGACCAGCACAACGTCCAGTCCTGGCTGGACTATGGCGCATTCTGCCTTCTGCTTGAGGAAACAATCAAAGCCCAGGAATGTTTCCGGGAGGCCCTTCGCCTGGACCCATATCACGTACAGAGGTACTGGGTGCTTCTGATGCATAAGAGTGAGGGATGTCCCCCGTGTCACTGGCTGGGGCCTGCAAAGCTAACCTCTTGGGCCCTGTCTCCAGCTTGTTGCTCTGTGGGATGGTAGCAGTCATGCTGCAGCATTATGAAGAGGCAGAGATTTTCTTTGAGGATGCCACCAGCTTGCAACCATTCGATGTTGTAGTTTGGACTCTTTCAGGTACAAAAGCAAGCCAGTCTATATGCCCCAGGCACTCTTGAATAGCTGAGCACTGCTCACTCCCCTGCTGCTCTTTCCCTTGATCTAATCTGAGGGATAAGTGAATGATTTCTGCTCATGTTGCTTTTTCTATCTCCCATAGGTCTGTTCTATGAGCTCCAAAATAATAATATTAGGGCAGAAATGGCTTTCCGTGAGGCTAACAAGCTAATGCAGGCACAGGTCACCATGGAGAGGAGCATCCCTGAGGCTGCTGAGGGAGAAGGAAGGAAAAAGCGAACTTCTGTTGAGGGTGGGAGGCCTCCCAATCCATGCCCAGAAGAGTTCTTGCCAGGTAATCCCTAGCAAAGCCAGCAGGTAGCCTGGCAGTGGCAAGGAGGGGGCTCTGAGCAGCATGGGAGATGGTGAATAGTGGGACCTGGGTGGAGAAGTGTAAAGAAAGAAGGGGACCAAGAGCTAGAAGAGGCTACTGTGAGCCTTAGGTATCAGAAGCAGAGGAGAGCAGCAGGTGTGCTGCTTTAAAAGATGAAGTGCTCTGAAAGCAGCACACAATGTCTCATCCTACCCAGAGCGGAACCAGCCTTTGCTTCTATCCTTTGGGCCCAGCCCCAGTGCTGCTTGTACCAGCGTGTGGGCAGCAGCCGGGGCAACCAGAAGAAACAAGCTTCCTTTCTGAAGCTCCGGAAGGGCAGAGCTGCCGTTGTGACAGTTGTACTTTGTGGTTATTCATGTTTGGCTTTAATAAAAGCTGCTGCTTTGAGTTCCCAATATAGTTTAGAAAGCCCAGTCTGAACTACTTGAAATGGGCAAAATGGCAGCTTGATGTTGGCCCTGAAATGAAGGGGTTTTTTTACCTCATTTGAGCCCAGACTTACTTTGCACCAGGACTTTCTGTCCCAAGTCCTAAATATTTGGCCAAGCTATGTGAAATACCAGCTGATTTTATTTTTAACACTACCACCACTCAAAGCAAAGTACCTCAGGCCTACAATGTCATATGCCTTTTTTGTTCTGTCATATGTATAAGGAAAGGGATGTTGTCTTATAACAGTTCTTAGCTTCACACAGTCTCTTGTACACAAACTCCATCCCCTCAACATGTGTCCTGCAAAGTCTTATCACCCTAGTCCCAGAAACCTGTTGGTTCTTTTCTATTTTCTCTCTCTTCCCATTTCTGTGAGATTCTGCTCCAAACTGGAGTGGATGGGAATTCTTTGCACCTAATGTTCATTGTGGGGTTTCATTGCAGAGGAGGCTGAAGACGGTGCAGCCAGCAGGCTGCCAGAGGCCAAGGAGCCTTCCCTGACCTCCATCGTGCCTGAGGAGGATGTGACTGCTCAGCAGAACAAGAGGTCTAAGAACAAGGAGGCCCCAAAAGGTTAGGGTGTTGGGGACCTGGTAAAGAAGGGACAAGATCTCAGTGCTGGGAGAGGCCCTCCTGCAAGCAGTGGGCATGAGGAGTAACTTGGGAGCACAGAGCCATGGCAGTCCTGATGCCAGGCAAGACAGCAAGTTTTGTTCTCTCTCCTTGTCTTGGGAATCTTCGGCAAAGTGGGTTTATCCTGATTTTTGGAGTGCCACATCTCATGGTGAGCAGGAGCTGGTGTGGGGCTCCAGCTGCTCTGTCCTGCTGGACTCCCACCCAGGAGGGCTCTCGCGTGCATCTCCAACAGGCATCCAGGACTCACTTCTGCCTGGAGCTGTGCAGGCTTCATCCTGTGGGTCCCTTCTGCCTTGTTTTGTTTTGACTTTTCCCCATGTGGCACTTAGTTGCCTCCGTCTGCTGCCTCTCTCCTGAGATGCCATCTATAAAATTGTTCCCATTAATCTCTTCTGATTATTTGCTGTGTGATCTGCCTCCTCTCCAGCTCTGCTCCCCCATGGATGGCAAAGAGATGGTGGGACTGGGTGAATTGGGATCTGCTGGGCTGGGTTAGGCAGCCTTGGCTTTGCTGTACTTAACTCTAACAAGTTTCAGTTATAAATTCCAATATTTTCTTTCTCTGTCTGGCCTGGAAATTTTACAATAAGAGAATGCAGTTTCCTTTCATGTTTCCTACAAAAACTTAAACTCTTCAGAAAGAAGCTGTGATTTAATCTATATTTCAGGCTCCCCTGCCATCTCCTGGGTTTCTGTGATGCTGAAGGTCTGAGGCCCCCCAGAGTCTCCTTCCTGGCTCTGGTTTCAGAAACACAGCGACCAGTTGGAGACTGACTGATGGCGACACCTTCTCTTGCAGCGCCACCCCCTGTTCCAGGGCTCAGCCAACCTCCCTGCTCTATCTTCATGAAGACAGTGGAGTTCCTGATGAAAGTCAATGCCATCCAGGTCAGCTCTAAATGGAGTGGAGGAGAGGGAGGGGAAGCTGGTTCTTAAAAAATAGCTCCAAAAGGCTCTCTTTGGGGCTTAGAGAACAAGCTGTGCCCACAGCAGTTGCCAAGTGCAAGAGGGAGCAAAAGCACCGCTGGCAAATAATACAAAACTGCAGCCAGGGGGATTATGCAAACCAAAGTGCTCCCTAGGGACTCCGGCACCCCAGACAGGCAAAGTTCTTGCCATGCCTCAGCTCGGCACTGCTTGCTGTGGAGGGCAACCAAGCTGCAGAAGGTCCCTGCAGATGTGCTCTTCTCTATACGCTTGCAGATGAGATGTGTTATTGTGATGCTTCCCATACACCAGTTCTCCTTTCTCATTTTAGACACTTGTGTATGCCAGAGCAATTTTTAAATCACTGGTGGGATGTCCCTTTCCCACACGGTGATCTCTGTGGGATTTCTGACTGCCACATTATGCTGTCTGCCTTGATTTTACATGGCAGGGAGAGCTGCTTAAAGCAAAACAGAAATAAAAGCAACAGGAGGTAGTTTTTTTCAAAGGAGAAGAAAAAAAATCTCCTGCCTGTCTCCTGCTCATGGAAGTCAGAGGTGCAAGGCAGTGCTCCTAGGTGTATGATGCAGGTGTGTGCACCTCCTGAGGGTGCCTGTGCTCTGCCTGCTCCCCTGAGCCTGCCGCTGTGCCCTCCTCCTCAGTTTGTTCACATGGCGCTTGCCCACGAGCTGCTGAGCTTCCAGGAAGGCCCCAGTTGCGACTACTACCTGGTGCTGGCCCAGACGTACCTGCTGAAGGAAGACTTCTCCAAAGCTGAAGAATGTCTCTGCGAGGCCGTTAGACTCGACTACACGGTAACACTCTGTGTTTTAACATGGTGCAGTAAAAAGCAGATTGGTCAAACACTGCGGCAAACTGCCTATTTTGTTTCTGCAGTGTGAACCTAGAGCCCATGCTTCATTTCCACTTGAGCAAACTCTCATGTTAGTCTGCAGCCCTTTTCCAGGGAAGGGCAATCATAGCTGATTAACCGCATTAAGATGTGGCCTGCAGCACTGCCCTCCTCATTACCTAGCTTAGTGTTTGCATTTCCCTATGGAGATGCAGTGTTTGAGTGCTCCTCTCTGCGCATCGGCTGCCTTTCTATTCCCTCTGTACATGCATTTCCTGATCCTCTTCGCCTGTGCTGGTGAGTCAACTTTGCTTTTATGAGAAGCAGAGTTGCCATTTAGTACAAATGGAAGTAGCTTTCAAGACTGTCACGTTGAATGGGATTTTGCAGAGGGTTGTAAAGCTGATGTCTGCTGCTATTTGCATAGTCACGATACCAAGGGAGCCTTGCACAGGTGAGGACACCACGTGGGGAAGGCCAGAGGTGGCCTCCGTCACTGAGGTTATGCGGACAGCCCTCCAAGATGATTATTCTGTATATGAAATGCGCTCCTCTATAATCAAATATCTGTCAGCTCTTCCTTTCTGCTGATTACAGGTCCCTGCCCTCCCCGCAGATCTCTCGCCCTCTTGTTTCTCAGTCGTGTCTCCTGGCTTTGTGTGCAGAATCCCAATGTGTGGGCTCAGAAGGGACATCTGTGCTACCTCAAGGGAGACCTTGCAGAGGCAAAGCAGTGCTACGAGCGGACTGTCAGCTTTGTGGTGGATGCTGCAGAGATGCACTTCGTCTACCTGCGCCTGGGCTCCATCTACCTGGAAGAGAAAGAGGTGAGGAGGCAGCTGGAGTCGGAGAGGAGAGATGGGACGTTGGGGGAATGGCCGAGCAGAGGGGTGGCTGTGGCGCGATGCCCACGCTGCCGGCAAACCCGTGGCTCTCTGCCTCGCAGTACGGCAGGGCGAAGCAGACCTACCTGCTGGCCTGCAAGAACTCTGCGTCCTGCCTCACCTGGCTGGGAGTGGGAATTGCCTGCTATAGGGTAAGTGCAGGTTGCCTGTTATTGGCTACGGTGTAAGATCCAAAGCATGCGGTGGTCTGCACTAACTGGCCCTGGGGTGCAGGGCTTGCTTTTGTGTGACCCCCTTCATTAACAAAAATAGTCTGTCAGTCTGAAGCTCCTTAAGGCCATCCTGTGCTATGTGCTCTCACAGTCCCAAGGGTGGCACCCTGTGCCATTCACACGATGTCAGAGGATATTCACCCATGGCAGCTGCCCTGAGAGCAGCGCTCTGTCCCTTCCCTGGTCCCTTTGCTGGGCTTGGCAGAGTCTCCTTCCCCAGGAGGTCATGGCAAGTGTGTAACCTGGGCCCAGGCTTTGTCCCCAGTGCCACCTGCACGTGACCTGCATGTCACCACAGAGGAATTGAGCAGAATGTCAGCAGAGAGGAATCTCCATGCGTTCCCTGCCAAAGGAATCTGGAGCCCTGAAAGGTTCCAGACTCCACGCCAGGGGTGTCTAAAATGTATCCTGAGCTTGATGTAGCCCCAGGGCTTGCAGGCAGGCAGGGCCCAGCCACCCCTGCCTCCAGGCAGTTCCTGCAGCTTTGTGGGAAGAGGGATCAGGAATGGAGTGGGGTTTCAAATGGTGCTTGCACATGAGCAGGTGATGAGAGCTCCCCACCGAGCACCATGGTGGTACCCAGGGGTCGGGGTGAAGGAGTCACTGCTGGTTTGTGAGGCGGACTCTGCCCCAGGGGTTGGGAGTTAATGGTAAAGGCTTGAGAGCTGGACACGGGCACTGACACTGTTTTCTCCACTCAAGATCCTTTCCCTCCACCCCTGTCACGGGCAGCCCAGAACAACTCACTGCCGGGAATCCTGCTAGATGCTTTTATTGCATTGATTTCTTTGGCTGTTGAGCAGGTGCTTGATAAATTCTGAAGGATTTTCTGTCTGCAATTTGCCTTGTCTTCACACCTCTCCCTCTCTCAAGCTGGAAGAGATGGCAGAAGCAGAGGATGCTCTCGCGGAAGCAAATGCCCTAAATAACAAGAACGCTGAAGTGTGGGCATATCTGGCCCTCGTCTGCCTGCACGTGAGTAGCAGCCAGCCAGTGCCCTCAGCCTGCAGCCCCACACAGGGACATGGGTTTTACCTGCTACGGCCCACGAGCTGAAAAACATCTTGTAGATCTCAGTGGTAAAAACAGACTCAGGACTGTGTTCCTTGGGGTTCAGGGGAAAACCCTGCAGCACTCTGATGGCCCAGCTCCTTTGTCACCACTGAGTAGAAAGCTCCCCCATCAAACTTCCTTCTTGTTGGGCTTTGTTGCGATCTGCTGCTTGGCTGAGCACCCCTTTCCTCTACCCGCTTCCTCACTGGCCGCTCTGGGCTGTTTTGCAGGGAGGGCGGCAGCTGGAGGCAGAGCAGTGCTACAAGTACACACTGAAGGTCAGTATCCCCGCACGGCCGGGGGGCAGCCAGCAGGGCTCACGTGTGGCCGATAGAAGCCCCCTCTGTGTCGCTTGGCACGGGCTTCCCTGTGCCCCTGCCGTGCCAAGCCTTTGCCCTTCTGAGGCGCGAGTGTAATTGGAAAATAAGGTACTTGAATTCAAGCTGGCCTTGCTGCAGCTCCTGCACTTGCATCACGCCCCAAGCTCCATCCCCAGGCTCAGGGACAGGGCAGGAAAAGGGCCCCGGGGCGAGGGCTGCGGGCAGGGCCCTCCCGCGCGGCCCTGACGCCTCCGCCTCCCCCGCAGCTCGGCCTGCGGCGCGGCGCGGTGCTGGAGGAGCTGCGCGCCCT